>CM076580.1:1543264976-1543534154 GCA_034641835.2 Pinus albicaulis | reverse complement strand
CTCGGCGGGCATAGGTATGCCTCCCCGCCGCCTTTAGCACAGGTACCACTTCATAAACTAGAGACTTGTTGCACCTGTAAGTCTCGTCTCCTCAGGGTCTAGTCCTTTAGCACATTAGACTACCTTACATTCCTCTCTCTCACTTCCCTCTTGATGTCTAGTGATTGAGTTCTTACAACGTACTTCGCTCATACGATTTGCTCCTAACACTCGTACGTTGGGGGGCAATCTGTTACACCATTTTTTTGGTCATCTAACCTATTATCATTAGATGAACCCAAGTACATCATGTAAGACCAATTTTACCCTAAGTAAAATTGCTTTCACCATGTGAAATAACATTTGTTTATATTTCCTGGTCATATTTTTTTTATAACTAGAACGGTTATATTATATTATAGTAAAAACGCTGATAAGGCAGAGCCTATGCAGCCAATACAATCAGATTCTCAATCCAGAACAGTCATTACAACAGCCAATACAACTAGGCCTCCATTAGCCTTTTAAGGGATAATGGACATATACGGGGCTTCTGCATTTAAGCTTATCATTCCTTCTTGAAGTGTGTAGCCTATGTTGGCCAATTTATCAGCTTCCTTGTTGAGGTCTCTGAGAATGTGAAAGACATTTACTGAGGGAAAGATCCTCAGCATTCTGTTTACTCTTGCTAATTGTTTGTTGAGCACCGGATTCTTGAGTCCCTTCTTGCTGGCTATAGCTTTTATCAACACCTCTGAGTCTCCAAAGACCATTATTTCGCTTGGATTTTCTTTTCTGACGGTTTGACATGCTTTCCATAAACTTAGAATTTCTGCTTGGTTATTGGATTTCAGCCCCAGTCCCCAACTGAATTCCTCTTTATTCCCATTTGGATAGTAAATCACCCCACCCGCACCGGATCTTCCCGGGTTGCCTTTTGAGGCACCATCAAAGAAGACTGAAATCTTGCCTTGAGCTTTCCACCACTGGTGGAATTTGTCCTCCGACATGCGAATCTGCCAATGTTCCACATAGGCAGGGCGGAGAATTGCAAAAGAGATGGTCGAGCCGGTGAAAGGAGCCAGCCACGTCCTTTCATCAGGTCGAAGAGTGTTATCCTCTTTGTTCTGAGAGTGAATCAAAGTCTCAATTAGGAGGGATTTGGCCTGGTCCGCCACTTTATCTGCCGTAGTTTATTTATTGCTGAAGATGCTTTCATTACGGGCCAGCCAGATCTTCCAGCACACATATTTGGGGGCTGCTGTCCACACCTTATGCCATAAGGAATTGCTGGCAGTTTTATGTGGGTAAGCAGAATTCCAAGAGAGGAACATGGATTCGATCTCTCCTTGAGAAGGTGAATGCACGTTCAGTCCTACCAGAAAGAAGGACCAAACCTCCTTCGTGAATTCACATTCCAGAAACAAATGCCTTGAGGTTTCCAGCGCTGCTTTGCATAGAGCACAGCGATGTGGGCCAACAATATTCCTCTTGCTTAGGTTTTCTCCTGTCAAAATTTTGTTTTGGAACAAGATCCAGAAGAAAAAGTTAATTTTGGGTATACTAAATCTGTCCCATATCAGCTTCCAAACAGTCACCGGATAAGGCGAGTCTTTTTTACTTTGAATTTGAAGATATCCCTGCTTTGCTGTGTAGATCCCTGTTTTCCCCCAGCCCCAATGATCTGCTTCATCTTTATGCACCGGGGCGAAGTCTGATATGGCGCTTTTAAAAGAAACGAGCTGGTTTTCTAGTTGCGCTGGAGGCTTGGGTAAATTCCATTGCTGCCAATTGCCATTAGTGTCCCATTCCGATATATCTTCGATCCTCCTTATTCCTTTCGCTTTAAACCAGTCTCTTAACTCTTTGATGTCGTTGGAGTCTTCAAGCGGAGAGTGACCCATAACGCTGTCTCTCCAGATCCTTATGTTTTTCCCATTTCCTGGTACTCTGTACAGATGAGTTCTGAAAAAATTAATGCCTTTGCTGCAAAGCTTCCATACTTGCGTGCCTTTTGGTGATTTGTCAACTCTGAAAGAGGAAAGAGGCTGGTTCTTTAAATATTTGATCTTGATGATTCGACTGACAGGATGTAGAGGATTGTCGATTAATTGCCACAGGAGTTTGCAGCCCAAAGCCAGATTGGCATTCTGGGGGTCACGAATTTGCAGTCCGCCTTCCAAAAGGGGGCGTTTCACAATTTCCCAGTTGATTAAATGAAACTTGCTTTGATTGCCTCGACCGCCCTTCCACAGGAAATTTCGCATTAGTCTGGATATCTGATTAGAGATAGCTTTTGGGGCTAACATCAGTGCTGCCTGGTATGTGGGCAGAGCTGAGAGGACAGCCTTGATAAGAATCCTCCCCACACACTGATCTTCTTCTTGAATTTCGATATGACTTCCTCCCAGAGATGATTCCTGTTGGTTCTTAGCGTGATTGGGAGCCCCAGATATTTCAACTTGTCCCACTCTGCAAAGCCAGTGAAACCCAGATCATTGGCTATTTTCTCAATAGTATGATGGTCAGTGTTCCAACCATATACAACACTCTTCTTTTCGCTTATGAGCGCTTCTGAAACACTGCAATACTTCTGAAGAGTGTTTCTGAAGGAGTTTGCCACTCTGGCAGAGGCCCCCCCAAGCAGGATCGAATCGTCAGCGAAGAAGGCATGATTCACTGGATCGATGCCATTTGCAATTATGATGCCAGGGATATTTCCATCGTTTTTTTCTTTGGTGAGATTTCTGCTCAAGGAATCTGCCATGATAATATATAGGAATGGGGAGAGAGGGCAGCCCTGCCTCAACCCTCTGGTGGCCGGAAAGAAGTTCGCCGGTCTGCCATTAACCAATGGAGCAATCCATGTCCTTTCTAGACAGGCTTTGATCAGATTTATAAAGTCATGGCTGAACCCAAAGGAGGAGAGAACCCTGTACAAGAAGGATCTGTTAACTCTATCAAAAGCATTACACATGTCCAATTTAATGAGCATACCTTGTTCTTTCCGAGCGTGGCTGGAGTGCAGAGCTTCCTGAACTTGTATGACATTGTCCAGAATGTGACGACCTTTCACGAATCCTCCTTGAGCTGGAGAGATCAATTTTTGCAGAAGGGGTTTTAGTCTATTTTCCAGAAGTTTGGCCATAATCTTATAGGAGGCATTACATAGAGAGATTGGCTGTATCTGTCAAAAGAACCAGGGTTTTCTTCCTTGGGGATTAGTGCAAGAAAGGTGGAGTTAATTCCACCACCCACCTTAGCCTTTCTCATGATACCTTGAATCATTTTGAGAAGGTCAGATTTGATTAGCGCCCAGCATATTTTGTAAAAATGGATTGAAAATCCGTCTGGGCCTGGTGCTTTATCCGGATCCATTGACCACACTATCCTGTAGATTTCTTCCTCCGAGGCCAAATTCAAGAGGGAGTTATTGTCATCGGAGTTGACAAGCTTTGGAATGTTTGACAGAAATTCATTGATGTCCTCCTCGCTCCCATTCCTTTCTGCAGTGAGAAGATTATGGAAGTGATCCTCAGCAGCAGTCTTAACTTGTTCAAAACCTTTACATACCTGGCCATTGGCTAAGGTGATTTCTGCAATATGGTTTTTTGATAATCTTGCCCTGTACTGTTTGTGAAAATAAGCAGTGTTTCTATCTCCAGCTTTAAGCCAGAGGCTGCGAGACTTCAGTCGCCAGTGCTCCTCTTCCTTTCTAAATGAATTGTATGTTCTCGTTTGAGCAGTGTTTTCCTCTGTTAGGTCTGCTGGGGAGATGTCTTTTTTTTCCATATCAAATTGTAGATCTACCAATTGTAGGACAACCTCTTTCCTCTGGCTGGTGGGAGTCTTAATAGCTTTCTTGATCCAGTCTTTTAAGGCTTTTTTTGTGCTTTTTATCTTTTTCTCCCACACATAACTTAGAGAGCCCGTGACCTCTATTCTCCAAGCAGATTGAACTGTTTCGTGGAACCCATCTATTCCTGCCTAGAGAGGGTTAAAGCAGAATGGTAAAGGGCCTAAATCTTCTTCATCCTTTAAACAAAGCAGAATTGGTTTATGATCTGATGTGAGTTTTGGGAGGATCTTAGTTAAAACAATTCTGTTGTCCAGCATAATGGAGCTGCTGATGAGGAACCTATCCAACCTTGCTGAAATGTGGTCTCCTCCAGTTCTGTTATTGGACCAAGTATATTCTCCTTTGACTGGCTTGAAGTCTACAAGATCCCACTGTAGAATAAGGTCTTCCACGATGGGGAGGAAGGGGTCCCTCGAAGAACTCCCTCCTCTCTTCTCTTTAGGATCCAATACTATGTTCAAATCACCTCCTAGAATTACGTTCTGGGGGTTATGCAGCTCTAGGTAATCTGAGAGTGTTTTCCAGCACTCTTTCTTTTCATCATAATGAACAGGAACATATAAGTTAAACAATGCCAGCACTAGATTGCTTGCTTTATGTCGAAGTTCAGTAAAAATCCAGTGTTGAGATTCATGAAATCTTTCTAATGTAAAGAGTTTTTGGGACCAAAAAGTACCTATTCCTCCTGCTGTGCCTCTTGCACTGATTGCCTTGCCTGAGTCAAATTTCCACTTGGTGTTGCTTGTGTTCAGAAGATGCTCCCCCTCTATTTTTGTCTCTTGGAGCATTAGAATGTCTGCGGGTTCCGATTTCAATAGATCTTTAATTGCTTCTGCCTTGGTGGGATTCCCCAGACCCCTACAGTTCCAAGAGACCATCTGCATCATTTAAAACTAGAAGGGGTAGGTCCACCTCCCTTGGGAGTCCTTAATCTGGTATTCCTGCCTAGGGTCATCTCAATGGTAGCTTGGCTGCCTAGGGTTTTTTGTCTTTCTGATTTTTCTTCCCTAGTTTCTCTATTTGATTTCCTACCAGCTTTCTTTGATGCCCTCTTGAAGGTCTCATCATCCGAGGATCCCGTGATTTCTGCATTCTTCTTTTTAGACTTAATAATATCTGCATAAGAGGGGGAAGAGGTATTACCTTGAGAGGGGATTGAGATGATGCCGGGATCTGGAACGATGATGTTGTCCACCGGGGTTGAACCATCCGGCTCTGCTTCTGGAGGATCTGGCTGAAGATTTAGAGCTTCGAAGGGATTTTTATCCGCTTCTATACTGGCATTGTCCTTACTTCCTGAGGTTTGAGTGTTTGAGTTTTCTTGCCCTGTTTTGTTCTCCACTCCTTTGCCTTTGTTTTTGTTATTCTGTCTGCTGTTTGATGGCTTCTTGACTTGATTCCATTGTTCTCCTTTTTCTTTTTCTGTTAGCTCTTCATTTTTTCTCTTGCAGTATCTTGCAAAGTGTCCGTATTCGTGGCAGTGTCGACATTTGAAAGGAAGCTGCTCGTAATCAAGCTCCTGGATGTGTGACCAATCTGCTACCGTGAGTTTGATGGCTTCAGGCAGCCCAACTTCAAGATCAACTTCAACACAAATGCGGGCACAGGAAAACTGATCCTTCCTCGGCGCTTGGTCTATGTATCTTCCTAAGGCGTTGCCAATAGACTGCAGAGATCTCTGATTCCAGCAATGGAGGGGAAGATGGGGAAGTTGCACCCATACCGGCACCGCCGTGGGCACGTCCTGAGCAGGGTCGAAATCTGGCGACCATTTATTCAAATAAAGACCTTGAGGGCCCATAAAATATGGCCCGTTCCGAAATATCAAGCTTCTATCTTCCACATTGTCAAAGACGAAAACAAAAAAGCCTTTCCCTACAAAATGGCTCTTGATGCTTTCCTTAACCAGAGGGATCCAGTTCCTTTTTACCCATTCGTCGACTGCCTTCAGGGAAGGCCATAACCCTGTGAACTGGCCTATAAGACCCCTTTCTGCCAGATTCAGCGCAGATTTGCACGTCTCTTCCACTGGCAAAGAAACCGAGGGGATGTTAGCCAGTTTTTTCACGAATTTCTGCTGAGAATCGGATGAGGGCCGGTTACCCGAAGCTGCAACGAGGGAGTTGAATGCCGCAAGCTCAGGAGGCGACGGGGGAGAGGCCGCAGGGCCCCCTCCAGGATCCATGGTGGAGGAGACCGCTCGAAGAAGGGCGCCGACCAGGCGCAGCTGCAGAGCTACCATGGGCGCGCGCGTAGTTACTATTATATTTCCTAGTCATATTTAACCCAAAACAAGGAAATTAATTAAATAAACCATTATTTATTTGATTATTTCCTAGGAATAAGTTATTTAAATCATTATTTAAATAATATTCGTAGTTAAATTTGACTAAATCATTTTTAAATAATTAAATAAATCATTATTTATTTAATTATATTCCCACCATCTCCCTAAAATAATAAATAAATCATTTATTTATTTATTGTTTATAAATAAAGTAATTGACCCAAGTCAAAAGACCTTTTCCCTCCAACAAATATAATAAAATATTCCTAAAGGGTGGTTCTAGAATTTGATTAATAATATTTTATTCATGGACCAAGTTCTAGATAACCTTAATATTTTGTTATAAATAGAAGGGTTTTTCCCATTCATTAGTCATCTCCATTGCATTAGATCACTCTGGATCTACTCTTGGTCACCTTTTTTCATTTTTACCTTGTGAGCTCCCATTGAGTTCTATGTTTGTCTGGGTTTTCTACACTAACAAGAGAGAGGAATTGTAGATCTGAAACGCTGAGGACTTCCAAGAACCCATCCCATTGAGGAGAACCGGAAAACAGCTTTCTTGTTTTCCTCTCAGGTGCCCCTTTTTAATATAATATAAAAATTCTTTCAAATACACTGTTTTTGTCTTGTCTATTGGATGCATGGAGCCATATTTTACTTTATCTGCTTAATATCTTTTATGCTTAGATATGGATTTGTGCATTATTATTTGGATCATATAATTGCAGATTTAAAGATGTTTGGCAGCCATAATCGATGTTAGGGCTATTTGTTATGTGTAGCTAAAGTGATCTTTTATGACGAAAGATTCATACTAACAAATATAAGTGGAAAAATGTTGGAAGATAGTCCAATCACCTCCCCTTTGAAGGTAAATTATGTCTTGAAGCTTGCAAAACCCTTTTCTTCTTAGCATTGTTGAGATAACTACAATGATTAAGGAAGGTTATGATTATTGTTAGTAAAGGTTCAGTTGTGGATAATTGGAAGCATTGATAGTGGTCTACTTTGCATGTGAGCTTAAAATATCTTCATCTATAAATAGTGTATTTATGTAGCTATAAAATCATAATCACCCTAGATGATACTCCTTAATGAAATTTTTGAAGGTGCATCGATCTTTTAGGAGACCAGAGAGCCTCTTGTCTAACAATTAGATATCCATCCCTTTTAGAACATCATAATGCATTCTTGAGAGGAAGCACGCAATTTTGAGTATTCAAGGATCCTCGAAATATTGACTCAACAAAAACATCAAATTGAGAATCTAAAGGTAACGTATAGTACGTCAAAACAAATGCTAATAAGTCCAACCAAAAGTTCTCAATTAGCAATTTTCTTCCAAGAAACTACCATTGGATTAGCACCAAATGACGCCAAAGAGAATGAATCAATGCAAAAATATTTGGGGAATGTGGATGTGGAGTGGATGGATCATGATTCCAAGCCACATTAAGGGAAATAGAGTGAAGTTCACAATGGTTGTGCCTTTCTTTGATTTCAAGTTTAATTATGTTTTTCAAAGTAGCTTTGATATTAGGAACTTGTTAGCCACCTAATAGCCTCCCCTTATATTCTTAGAATGAAATGGGTCCCTCCTTTTATGTTTCTTATTTATTTTGGATTTATTGTTTTGCCTTTGTGATCTGGAATGATGACTCATTTTTCCAAAAAAAATATTTTTATTTATGTGTGAAGATTGTGCTAGTTTTATTCTAGACTTTCACATAATCCTCTTTTTATTGGCTCTATGATTCTAATGGTCATCTTGAAGGAACTTGAGATTGATCCTAAATCTTAACATCCTTGGGTTCATATATGATTTTTGTTGCTCGAATAAATTTATGCAACATCATACTCATGTAGTTATAAACATCACCTTCCTTTTGTTTTTATGAGCGAGCTTGATAATATTTGTTAAATGTCCACAAATAAACCTCGTGTTTTGAATATTACCCTTATATAATTCATTTTCCCTAATTACGGATTGAGCTTATACTTATGACATGGTGTTTCTATATGTTATATGGTTTTGGAATGTGAATGAGTTAGGTATTTCTTTTGGACTTATTAGAATATGTGACAATGTATTTTATACTGCATAGTATATCATAAAGGTTCGACCTTGAGCTATTTAAAGTTACCTAAGCACTATTAATATGGATACTTATGTTTTGGTGGTTTTTATTATGGTTGAGGCGGTATAACCTTACTTTGTGTATAGTGGTTCTTTTCATAATTAAATTTTTAATGGGTAAATCTTTATACACCTATGCGATGGATATGTTATAATATGTATAGTTAACAGTTGACAACAACAAGTATGTATATACATGTGACAAGGGATGGTGTCGAATAAATCATAGGTTTATGTGATGAAATGGATTTACTCATCTGAGTTAGCAAGTGTATGTTTTAACACTTGAACATTTGTCATGTGATCAAAAGATCTCGAGCCTTGTCATTTATCACCGATATTAATTGCTATCACTTAAGTCTAGTACTGTCAATCATGTCTGCCAGTGGCTTATCTCGAGCTTACAATTCCATTCATGCATACTTTGCACTTGAGTCTAGAGTTTTTTCCTGTGCATTTCGTTGTTTAAGATTAAGGTTTATTCCCTAAAACCTTACTTGGCTTGTATGACCTTCCTTATGAACGAAACCACTGTTGGATCCTCTTCAATATCCTATAATGGCCCTTGTGGTTAGAATAGAGCTTCTTAGAGGCAAAATTATCAAGTCTTGTGATGAGTACCTTGCTATGTTCCAGGAAGCTAGATGGTGGAATTGTATTCGAGCCTTCTAGGGCCATAATGAAGGCATAGTTAAAGGTTTTGCTTCCACCTATAATGGTCGTAAATCCAAAGTTGGATATATCGAGTTGTTGTTTGATAAAAGCTTCATTGTTGAGGCAACACACCTTTCTATTGAGGGCAAAAAGTGGGACAAAAATTGCCTAGTATAGGATATCCTTTGGCAATAATTTATGGTCTCGAAGGATGCTACCTACAGTGTAAAAGGTATGCATGTTTCTTTTCTCAAAAAGAAATAGAATGATTTAGTTTACTTCATTGGGCATATCATTACCTACGAGGGTAGATATGGACTCTTATTTTTGTATCATATATGTATTTTGATGGTATTTCTTGGGTATAAGTTAAACCTTCCATTCTATTTGCATAAAATACTTTCAAAAATAGCTAAGTTTTATTGAAGGGACTGAAAAAATACTGAGCGCTCCTTGTTCCACCACAAGTTAATTTGCATACTTGTTAAACATCATTTGACCAAAAGCGAGGATTCTTGGGATTCATTCCTTCATCATAATGGGTTTGAAAACCCTCATGCTAGTAAGAGAGAAGTAATCCCTCCTAGGGTTTCACCTAATTATCAAGGAGCTACTCCAGAACCCTCTATGTCTCACAGTTGTGATAAGTTGGGCCTTAATAACCTCTGTCATTCAGATGAATTAGATTTATGTGAGGAAACAATGGGTAAAAACCCCAGTTTTTTCACCTACTCAAATTACTCGTAGTATGGGTAAAGAAAGTAGGATTTTAGTTGAAACCGAGTTCAAATATGATTTTGATCCCAATCTGTCATACTACACTTGCCATTTTTGGCCTGCACACAAGAAAGAAAAAAGTCATCCATGTCTGGGCCTTTAACTTAGGCAGCTCGAAAAATAGCCTAGGCTTAACAAAATAGAAGTAAACATGTCCGTGTCGTAGATGCTTATGTCAACGTCGACTCTCCTAAGGAAAATCTGTTGAAAAAGAACAAGCCCCAGTCCGATCCCAACTCTCCATATGTGGATGATAGTGTTTAGACTCAGGATGCTGATAATAACTATGATGACCACTCCCAATATAAGGCCAATTCTAATATATGTGTACAAAGCATGTATAGTAGCAAAGATACTCAGTTATGGTTCCTTTCCTTGAGCACGAGATCCACCAACTCCAACAGGAAAACAATCAACCTAGGATGTTGAACCAACTTAGGACTAACCAAAGCGATAACAAGGCTTCTGGATTAGAAGTGAAACCACGATTGTCGGACACCCATATAATCATTAAGTTTTCCAATGTTATGGTTGTCATTACATCATATTCTCAAATTCAAAACTTGTTGAGATTGCAACAAGATGATGAGCTTAGTGGAAAGAAGTCGCCTTCACTAAGTGGGCCCGCAGGGTATTTTTGGCGCAAAGTCTATTTTTAGACATGTCGATCATGATTCTATGAGTTGCAAGATGCTATTTGTGGAGGGATGGTCAAGTTGGAAAAATAGATGGACTTCTATTTTTAGACATACTGGGAGGAATCTATTTTTAGATTGCTAGTCTAAAAATAGATATGTCGAATATTATTAGCTCTTAATAATATTTGGACTCTAAACATTATCTTATCCTCTTGGAGTACTTCAGTTTGATGCCTGGATGTGGCACATGTAGCTGACAGAAGGAATTACGCTATTCCTAGGGTCCAAGTGGAGCTATTGCATGATGACTTCAGTTAGAACTCATGTGAGTGAGTTTGGTGGAGTTGATTGAGGAGTTGATGGAGTTGTGTTCAGTTTAACTGAGTTAAATATAGTTGAACTAGTTGTATCTAGTCTAACTGATTGATACACTAGTGAAAGTGGTGTGAATTAATTATTAATTAATTCACTAATTAATCAACTAAAGAACACATCAGTTAACTCAAGTGCATGGACAGTTTCAGTGGAGATCAGTGATGGAGGTAGGTGAAAGAGCAGGTTGACTATCAGTTGTGACTATACTGGTGCATGAGTTTGCACCACACATTGATGGAGATGCCAATGAGGATTGTGCAGTACATACTGGTGGGATTTGAACTTGGATCTCATGTTTATCCATATTGGATTGCGCAGTAGAGGCAGGCTAACAGGTGGACAGGATTGGAGCATGTGACTTGCTAGATTTGAGCTTGTGTAGTGTGTAGCATGTGAGATAGTGTTGAGAGCTTGTGAGGAGCTTTGTGCTATTATTGTTACATGAAATCTATCATTATAATATACAGATAGTTGGGGGTTTTCAGCTTTAAGCTTTCCCATAAATACTGTGTTTATATGTGTGATTGATTATGTGGTTTTAATGTGCGCATGCGATTGTTTATTTTCCACAATTAATGATCAATGGTAGAAGAGGTTATGTATTATGCATGAAGATCAAATAGTGTGTGATCAAGATAATCTCAGTGAATAATTTAACAGTTATTCAAATTTCTACATGGTATCAGAGCGATATTGATCATTGGAGCAATTGCAAAACATTGAAGCGGTTGAGTTTTGTGCTGGTGGAATTCGAATTTGCAGCAGTGTTTTCTTGGTGTCAAAGTTGAGATGTCTTTCAACGGATTGCGATTGGAGTATGCCCTTGAGGGCAACTCGAATTATATTGCATGGAAGGACAGGATGGAGGCGGTGCTGGATGACAATGGGTTGAAGGAGTTCATAGATGCTGAAGTCCCAAAGCCTACTTCTAGCGATGCTGCCGTAATTGAGGCTTGGAAAAAGAAGACAGCAAAGTGTCGAAGGATTCTGTTGGAGGGCGTGAAGGATCACATAGTGTCCAGCCTGCATGGTAAGGCTTCTCCATTCTTGATGTGGAAAGCCTTGACAGATTTATTCCAAAGCAACAGCGACCAGAGGAAGTTGGCGCTCAAGGATAAACTCAGAAACATAAAGATGGAGAAAGGCGACAGTATGCCCAAGTACCTCACGAAGTTCATCCAATGCAAGGATGAGCTGGGAAGTGTGGGGGTGACTGTTGATGATGAGGACTTGGTGAGCTTGGCTCTCCTTGGGCTTCCGAAGAGTTGGCATTCCTATCAGGATTCTGTCAATGGTCGGGAGAAATTGCCAGGATGGGAGCGACTTTGGTCGGATCTTGTGCAAGAGGAGATAAGGCGGAGTACCAGGGACGGATCTTCATCAAAGGCATCTGATGAAGAAAATTGCGCTTTGGCTGCCAAAGCAAAGAAGGGGAAGAGCAAGAAATCTTCTCAATCCGGTGCGAAAGGCAAGAAGCAGGACATGTCCAAGGTGAAGTGCTTTCACTGTCACCAGCACGAACATTATGCCACAAATTGTCCGCAGAAGAAGAAAAATAAGCAGGCTGCTGGATCTGCAGCGGGAGAGGCCTTAGCCTCGCAGTTTGAGCTGGATTTTTCGCTGATCGCATGCTTGGTATCAAGTGTGATGGGTTCAGTTTGGTTCTTGGACAGTGGTGCGTATTTTCACATGACAGGAGATCGAGATTTGTTTTCTGATCTGGATGAGAAAGATCTTGGAGTGCACATCGAGATGGGCGATGATGGTAGATACAGTGCGACCGGTATCGGTACCATTTCCTTTGAGAGGGAGTCTGGTAAACCCTTCGTATTGAAGGAAGTGATGCATGTTCCAGGATTTAAGAAGAATCTTATCTCTGTGGCGATGTTAGAAGACAAGGGATATGATGTTGTCTTTAGCGAAGGAAAGGCTTTCCTGTGCAGTAAGGAAACTGGTGAGACCCGGAGGATAGGGGTTCGAGTTAAGAACCTTTATCAATTGCAGGTAGATGGCTGCGCAGCAATGGCAGGTAAGGCAGAAGGAGTGATGAGCTGGGATGATGGCGAGTTGTGGCACCGGAGATTGGGCCACCTTCACCATGGAGCTTTGAAGATACTGCAGCAGATTTCTACTGGGCTTCCTAAGGGTACTCTTGCACAGTCAGATTAGTGCAAGGGATGTACCTTGGGAAAATTGTGAAAGCCACCTTTCACGAGAAGGATAGTTGCGCCACGACGATCCTTGAGAGAATTCACACAGACGTGTGTGGACCTTTCTCAATAGCTTCGACAGCAAAGCACAGGTATTATGTGATATTTGTTGATGATTTTTCTGGTAAGTGCTGGATCTTCTTCATGCAGAAGAAGAGCGAGACATATTCAAAGTTATGTGAGTTCAAGGCACTGGTTGAGAAGGAATCAGGGAAGCAGGTGAAGGCTCTTAGGAGCGACAATGGTGGTGAATTCATCTCTGGCGAATTCAAGGACTTTTGCAGCGCAGAAGGAATTCGAATGGGATGAAGAGAGCTCATAAGACCTCATAACCCACAAATAAGTAACGAGGTCGCTTAGCCAAGAGTGCTTAACGATCGTGGGTGTTGCACGGGCGATGTTGCATGATCAGGGCCTACCCATTCACTTGTGGGCTGAGGCATGCAATACTGCAGTATATGTGTAGAACCGTTGTCCTCACAGGATACTTGGCATGAGTACACCCGAGGAGGCATTTTCTGGTAAGAGGCCTGATATTTCCCATTTGAGGATTTTTGGTTCACCTGTTTACATTCATGTGACGAAGGATGACAGGAAGAAGCTGGAGCCGACCGTAGAGGTTGGGATATTTGTGGGGTACACTGATACACCCCACAACTATTGTGTGTATTTTCCAGACAGTCGCAAGACTGTTGTGCGACGGGATATCAAATTTCAGGAGGAGAAAGCCATGAAGTGTTCGCTTGAGAGGGAGCCACACTTGCATGTAGAGGAGGAGCTATTAGTTCCTAAGGATGAGCTTCAGGATGTGGATCAGCCACAAGAGGAAGTTCATGGAGTGGAAGAGACCACTCATGTAGCGCCAACCATCAGAGGGCGGAAGCGCACTACATAAGCTGAGCAACTGGCTCAAGATGCAGAGAAGGTTGTAGGACCACCTACAACACAGCGCAGACAGAGACAGTCACCTGATCGGTACACTGGATACATGGCTCTTGTGAGCAAGTGTATCGTGATAGAGCCATCCTCTTTAGAGGAAGCTGTGGAGGACCCCGCATGGGTAGATGCCATGGTGGAAGAGTATGATTCGATTGTCAGGAACAGTGCATGGGAGATTGTCCCGAGGCCGGAAGGGAAATCAGTGGTGGGTTCGAGATGGATCTACAAAGTGAAGTAGGCAGCTGATGGGAGTTTGGAGAAGTACAGGGCAAAATTTGTTGCCCGAGGCTTCTCATAGATTGAGGGGATCGATTATGAGGAGACCTTTGCACCTGTCGCAAGGTATTCTTCCATATGGACGATTCTTGCTCTCTCAGCGCAGATGGGGTAGCACATTCATCAGATGGATGTGAAGACTGCGTTCCTCAACGGAGTCATTGAGGAGGAGGTGTACATAGAGCAGCCCGAAGGTTTCGAGATCTTCAGCAGCGAGTCGCATGTGTGCAGGCTCAAGAGAGCGATGTATGGGTTGAAACAAGCACCTCGTGCTTGGTACACACGGATAGATAGTTATTTCACCGGACTTGGATTCTCCAAGAGTGAGGCAGATCCGAACCTATACCAGATACTGGTGGAGGGTAAGTTACTGATCATTGTACTTTATGTAGATGATTTGATTTTGACAGGTGATGAGCTGTTGATACTCTCATGCAAGGAGGATCTTGCAAAAGAGTTTGAGATGAAGGACTTGGGCCCTTCATTATTTCCTGGGATTGGAAATTTGGCAGCGCAGTGATGGACTATTTGTTTCTCAGGGTAAGTATGCCCGAGAGATACTGGAGAAGTTCAACATGCATGGCTGCAAGCCTGTTGATACTCCTCTTCCTGCTGTCTGGAGGAAGGAGGATGCTACTTCAACCCGAGGTAGTGGATGCCACCGTTTATGTATTGCCGGTGGGCCGCTTATGTATTCGGTCAATACATGACCCGACATATGCTATGTCGTGGAACTGCCTTTCAGCAAGCTATGGTTAAGCCAACCAAGCTCTTTCCTGAAGGCATGCAAGCATGTATTGAGATATTCGCAGGAACATATCTCGCAGGCACATCTGGATATGGATCATGGTGTACGTACGTGAGGATGAGTTGAGTGCTGCATGGCTTCACTGACGCGTATCATCATATCGAGATTGTGGTGCACGAAGGATCATGTTCAGTACATTCCTACGGAGGATCAGGATGTTGATATCTTGACGAAGGCACTCACCAGGAGCAAATTCTAATACCACAGAGAGAGGATCTGGGTGACAGATAATCCCTATCTTGTTGAGAGGGAGTGTTGAGAATGCAACAAGATGATGAGCTTAGTGAAAAGAGTCACCTTCACTATGTGGGCCCGCAGGCTATTTTTGGCGCAAGTCTATTTTTAGACTATGTCTATTTTTAGACATGTCTGATATGATCTTAAGAGTCAGATGCTACTGGGATGGAACATGTTGTTTGGAAAAATCGATGGAATTCCCGTTTTTTAGATATCGAAGGAATCTATTTTTAGATTTCCAGTCTAAAAATAGATATGTCGAATATTATTAGCTCTTAATAATATTTGGATTATAAACATTATCTTATCCTCTTGGAGCACTTCAATTTGATGCCTGGATGTGGCACATGCAGCTGACAGAAGGAATTACGCTATTCCTAGGGTCTAAGTGGAGCTATTGCATGATGACTTCAATTAGAACTCATGTGAGTGAGTTCTGTGGAGTTGATTGAGGAGTTGATGGAGTTGTGTTCAGTTTAACTGAGTTAAACATAGTTGAACTAGTTGTATCTAGTATAACTGATTGATACACTAGTGAAAGTGGTGTGAATTAATTATTAATTAATTCACTAATTAATCAACTAAATAACACATCAGTTAACTCAAGTGCATGGACAGTTTCAGTGGAGATCAGTGATGGAGGTAGGTGAAAGAGCAAGTTGACTATCAGTTGTGACTATACTTGTGCATGAGTTTGCACCACACATTGATGGAGATGCCAATGAGGATTGCGCAGTACATACTAGTGGGATTCGAACTTGGTTCTCATGTTTATCCATATTGGATTGCGCAGTAGAGGCAGGCTAACAGGTGGACAGGATTGGAGCATGTGACTTGCTAGATCTGAGCTTGTGTAGTGTGTAGCATGTGAGATAGTGCTGAGAGCTTGTGAGGAGCTTTGTGCTATTATTGTTACATGAACTCTATCATTATAATATACAGATAGTTGGGGGTTTTCAGCTTTAAGCTTTCCCATAAATACTGTGTTTATATGTGTGATTGATTATGTGGTTTTAATGTGCGCATGCGATTGTTTATTTTCCACAATTAATGATCAATGGTAGAAGAGGTTATGTATTATGCATGAAGATCAAATAGTGTGTAATCAGGATAATCTCAGTGAATAAGTTATCAATTATTCAAATTTCTACAAAAATATGTTAAATAACATACTCAGTTGTCTATTTTTAGGTCTGAAGATTATCAAGGTATGCAACTTACACTATTTGATTAAGTTTATTAGTTTCAAAGGCAACCACAAAATCTGAGATTCTGTAATTGCATTATTTCAATAATAATGGCAATTATTAATTTCCATTTCTTTGATTTTTAACTGGTATCCCTTGCCTTTCGGAAGTTGGCATTGTTTTTTACGACGCAGGTTGTTGTGCATATGGCTCGGTTGTTTTGAATCACCTTTGCATGTCGTGTTATTTATTTATGTCATTTTCTTTTAAAACAATTATGATACGACCCCAAGTGCTCATGATAGCAAGATTATGATCCTAGTTTATGGAAAACTGGTTTATTTTTTAGATTTAGTTTTGTTTATGGAGGACTCGTTTACATATAAATAGAGCCTCAAGTTTTGATAGAAAGGAGGGGGAAATATTGTAATTAAACTCTGGTGATTGTGGAAACATATATATGTTGGTTAATGTAAGTGTTGATTTTGTTTAAACTATTTTGATTGATCAATACTTAATTGAATATGTTATATAAAGTCCATGGTTGTTAATGAATCTTTTCTGAATGTTTCAACTATGTCTTGGGAAATTCCAAAGGTTTAATTATGTTATTTTCTTACTAATATTTGGAAATAAACATTAATGTATTTACATATTTCCTTAGAGTATTGATTATGATTCAAATATATTGGACTGTTTTAACTTTTTAAGATTATTATCTGCAAAGATAATCTTAACCTCTGGGTTACTTAGATCTAAATTCTTGGAATGTCTTTTGGATACTTGGGTTAACCGAGTATGTGGTTTGTATTTAAATGGGATTAATACTTTGACTGTAATAATTTACATGTTTCATATAGTCTTTTATTTATTAGTTGTTGAACGATTTCAAGCTTTTAAGTGTTGAAAGATTCATTTTTCAAAAGGAATTATTATAGTTATTGTTGAAAATGGCACCAAGAAATATTCTAATTTAATTTTCCCTTGAATTAAATTAGAAGAAAATTGTAATACCACATCACAAGACTTCTTGAACGAGTTAGCTAACTTAGTTTGACTTAGTTGGTTTAGTTAATTCGAGTTGAGGGCCTAACTTGAGTCATATAGAGTGTCTCCTGCTTTATAGGAGCCCAGGTTGAGTTTATTTTTCAATTGTAATTAATTAATTCACTAAATCCGAGTTAAAGTTAGTTTAAGTAGTTCCAACTGTTGGAGGAACTAGTGGGAGGTCAAGTAGTGGGGTGTGTACTTGTGATCAACCAATTAACTGATACATTAGCCATAAATAACTTATGCATGTGTAATCTACGAGTTACCCAATTGAGATTGGAGTTCAGGGGAAATGTAATATCAGTTGTATAGTCATCCAAATTGTACAGGTGGTGCAGGCAGTTAGAGGAAGGCCTATGATGGAGTGCATATTTTTGGTTGAGAAATTTTCCTAATTAGTAGGGGATAATTCCCAAGGAAACAACACAAGGAAATAGGGACTTGGGCAAGCAGAAAATTTGTTAAGTATTGGCCAAGGCTTGTTTAGGAAGCAGTGAGATAGATAGAGATAGTGCAAAGGTTAGTTGAGTTTGAGCAAAACAATGTAATCTTCTCATATTTTATGACTAATGAAATATACAGATAAAATGGGTTTTTAGTTGTGGATTTCCCTGGGAAATATTTGTGTAATGTGTTGATTGAATTATTTCTTTTGTATGCTTCGTGATTTCGCGATCGTTTAATTGTTTCCGCTGATGAGTCGAGTAGATTCAAGTCTATTGTTTTAGTAAATTACAAATAACAGTTTGAATATAAAAGGAATTTCTACATGGTATCATAATTGAAATCATAATAGAAGATAAGAATTTGAGTTGTCCTTGTTGGAGGAACGAGTTTGGCAGGTCTATTCTTTAGAGCTAGCAGCGAGATCAGGACGATGTTCTATGGTCTAACGCTAAAGTATTTCCTTGATGGTAGCTTGAATTACATTGTTTGGAAGGATAAAATGGAATCAATCATGGAAGAAAATGGGTTGAAGGAATACATTGATAACAATGTTCTGAAACTAGCAGCTCTTGATGCATATAATCTAACAGAATGGAAGAAGAATGTAGTTGAGGCAAGAAGGATCTTACTGGAAGGAGTTCAAGATCATATTGTCTCAAATCTCCACAGGAAGGAGACTCCATATGTAATGTGGAAAGCCTTGAAAAACTTGTTTCAGAACAACAGTGACCACATGAAGATGGCATTGAAGGAAAAGCTTCGGAAAATCAAGATGGAAAAGGGTGACACAATACCACAATACTTGAGCAAGTTCACCCAATGTTGGGATGAGCTTGGGAGTGTAGATGTTAGAGTTGCTGAAGATTATCTAGTCAAACTAGCACTTCTAGGTCTTCCCAAGAGTTGGCACATCTACCAGGATTTGTTAAATGGGAGGGAGAAGCTACCAGAGTGGGAGTGTTTGTGGTCCAACCTGGTGCAAGAAGAGATAAGGCGGGACAAACAAGATGGGACCTCATCTAAAGAATTGGAAGAGGACTTTACATTAGTCAGCAAAGGAAATAAATCCAAGGGAAAGAAGTCCCAAGGCAAGGAGTGTTGAGGGTAATATTACCCTAAGGTCTCGGGTTGATAAACCTTCACATATTAGGGGCATGTCATTGCAAGAAGGACTCACTTAACCAAATTATATGATTTAAACTAGAATCTAAAGGTTGCAGACCTTACCCGTATATCCTTCGGTTGTATTAGATCCTGTAGGGTGCAAACCCCCTGCAACTCTTTGTGCTCCAGAACCTACAAACCAACAAAGAACAAGCACAAAAAACTATTTTTACAGCATATATATGTTCTAGATGATAGTGAAAAGCACGCATAATCTCATAAAAACAATATTAAATGAACGATTTAAGATCATTACACATGTATAAGAGATAAATGACACGTAAATGCCAGGAACAAGATGGCACTTCTTTTATTAATGACATGTACAGTAAACCAATGTGGAGAGATCACTTGAAATTTGCCATGGCCTTCGAGCATACCGTCCTCTGGATCCGTCCAGCCCTAGCCTCACAAAACTTGTTCCAAGAGTAGTGCACAATGGATGTCACATAGGGCGAGTGAACATGTCAAGAGTAGTTTTTTTGCAGCAGGCGAGGGTAGTTAAGTTACAGGAACAACCGTAAACCCCGCCTCTAAAATAGGGAAATTATATATATTTTTAATGTTTAAAAAGACATACGCATTTCTCTATGTATGGACTCGCATGTATACGCGAAAAACTATGGGCAGAGTCGCGTATGGATTTTAAGAAACAATTTTTTGAGAAATATGTCCAAGTCTGAAAGGAAGGGTTGCCCAAGGCCAATGCATAAGTCATAAAGTATATGATGGTGATAAATGATGCTATAATAGATTCCCCCTAATACATGAGGTCAGAAGGGGTACATGATGGCCGAAATGTATTATGTGCATAGAAAGAACCTTGCGAGGACTATAGAGGACTTCACCAAATTTCAGCCTGCCAAAAAATCAGTGAGAGAGATCAGAAAGATAGCTCATGTCTGAGGTGGGCATACCCATGCTCAGTGAAAGAAAATCATGTCCGCATATGAAGTATGGAGCGAATCCAACATGTATACAAGTATAGCTAAAATGTAAAGTACACAGTGAATCATCTAATCACTGCCCGGAATAAAAAGCCAAAATCAGGCCAATTATCACATATAGAAGACTGATCAATGATGCTGCAACAGATATCTGATCACAAAAGTCACAACTGAATCTCCAAATACCAAATCATAAGTGGTGGAACAAATGGTACAACACGCAACTCAGGAGCCAACCTATAAGATGCTGCTGTGTTGAAACTGCAACATATAAGGGTGGATGGTGTCACTAGCAGAAAAATGAAGGAGTTGTCAAAGTGAACCAAAGCATGTTGATGCAAACCCAAGGTCTTCACCGATCACCCTAGCACAATTATACACAATGGGAATAAATGAGCTTAGGTCGACCATGTGAGAAATTTTTTGATTTCTGGTCATTGATCTATATCGTTAACAAACGCGAGACAACCCACCGATAATGATGATGAGTGTCAAGGTGCCCCAGTACAATCTAGCAAGTGTGAATGAATGAGTTGAATTCAAACACTTGAAATAATCTATCGATCAGGAGGCAATGATGTATCCTCACTGTCAATAGCGAAGAGTCTGCCACTGATGATTGCAAACCCTAAGGTACTGACAAAAGGACTGTAGACCTTATTCCCAGAGCAATGAGTCGGATTCGATGGGAAAAGATCTGCTGGAAGGAAGGCATTAAGGCATCCCACATCAGTCCAACATGAGTGTAACCCGCAGGCCAAGATTTGGAAGGAATTGGACGAAGTAAAGTAAAGTAACCAACCCGAAGTACGTTTCTGGCATGCACAAGTTGAAGCTAGCACACGACAGAAACCCTCTGAACCAACCAACAATGAAAGCTGACAAAGAGGCGAGATATCCACTGATAGGGTCAAATGGAAATCAAGGTATTGCACGAATCCCAGGTGTGATAATGTAAGCTGAAGTCGAACACAAGGGAAACCACTCAGTCAAAGACCCATGATGATGATCAAATGTTGAGCACAAGGTCACCTATCAATGATGTAAATAGGGCCAGGGTGTGAATGAATGAGTTGAATTCAAACACTTGAAATAATCTATCGATCAGGAGGCAATGATGTATCCTCACTGTCAATAGCGAAGAGTCTACCACTGATGATTGCAAACCCTAAGGTACTGATAAAAGGACTGTAGACCTTATTCCCAGAGCAATGAGTCGGAGTCGATGGGAAAAGATCTGCTGGAAGGAAGGCATTAAGGCATCCCACATCAGTCCAACATGAGTGTAACCCGCAGGCCAAGATTTGGAAGGAATCGGACGAAGTAAAGTAAAGTAACCAACCCGAAGTACGTTTCTGGCATGCACAAGTTGAAGCTAGCACACGACAGAAACCCTCTGAACCAACCAACAATGAAAGCTGACAAAGAGGCGAGATATCCACTGATAGGGTCAAATGGAAATCAAGGTATTGCATGAATCCCAGGTGTGATAATGTAAGCTGAAGTCGAACACAAGGGAAACCACTCAGTCAAAGACCCATGATGATGATCAAATGTTGAGCACAAGGTCACCTATCAATGATGTAAATAGGGCCAGGGTGTGGCTCTAGGTTTACTCTCAGAGCAATATGTCGTAGTCGATAAGAGACAAACCCGTCAGCAAGAAGTCAGTGGAGACTTTCTCAAACCATCACGAGCAAAGGACAAAATATCTGATGTGATAGAACAAGATACTAACAAGGCCGGGAAGGCCGACTGAAAAATGAGTCAAGAGACACCGCAGAAAGGCCGACTTAGGTTAACTTCCCTTGAAAAAAATCACGACTCATGTTGACTATGGCAACAAATGATAACTTTGTATAATTTTTTCATGCAGAAGACATAAACAATCCCTCCATATGATTGGAAGAGATAACCAACCGGGGGAGAACTAACTCATGAAACAAGGTTATGGCTTCTCCTAAGTCAAAAACTAAAACCATCCCAAATGGAGAAAAGACTAGCCTTTTTTGTGCTTTGTTCAAGGGTGACACAATTGACACTGTAGCTGCCATCAAGTATTAAAGTAATATCCCGTTCCTGCTCTTTTTCAACATAATTTTTTTGTTTTTTTCATATTCAAAGCCTGAAAAAGAATAAAAGAGTGCTATAGTATAGTGGATAGGATGAGTGTCGTGAAACAGATGCACTAGTTCCTGGGATAGGAACAATCCTATGCTCAATGCGGGGTGGAAAAACTGGTAAGTGACACTTGAAGGAATGTTCCATCCATGGGTAAAGGTATCAAGTTGCAGAAGCTAAGTGATTGCATGGTTAACTTGTACAAAAATACATGGTCAAAAGATGGCTTAAACATGAGTCCAAATGAAGCCGACTAAAGGCCAAGATAAACAAGTAGTCAACATGCAATGCAGTAATACAACTCGACAACATAAGGGAGCCTCTAGGGTAAATGACCAGAATAATGATAGCGAAGAAGAAGAAGAATGAAGCTTCAACGCATAAGTCATGGCGGGACTAAAGAGGACTCCCGAGCCTACATAAATTGCAGCATGGGCGACAAATGCTAGCGAGGAACTAACTAGGAAGCCCATGTAAAGGATGGTTTGACCATCAAGTCATGATTAAAAAATCGACGAGTGAAATGTGTTAAGTACTCATGACATGATGGGATCGACCCTATGGCAAGTGATCTGAATGGAGGCTAGTATGCAAAGATGCAACGGAAAGCGAATTCCCTAACCTATATGCCAGTTCGAAATCAAATACCTGCCATGACAGGTCAACGGTCATGGATCCGAAGGAAAACTAGGAAAATCTCGAATTCAACAAAATGTACCTGAAAAATACCTTTCCCAACGCTTATAAGCCAAACGACTATACAACCTTAGTCAAATTGAAAAAAATAAGCACAAACAAAATTTGTGAAAAAAATTCAAATTATGGGCATAAATACACAATTTGACTAACATTTTGATCATGTTCACATTGCAGAAGTAGAGAAAGAGCTTTGGGGAAAAAATTCCTCTTATCAAATACGGAGCAATCGGCCACCAAATCACGCCAAATCAGTCAATTAAGCTTTAAACTCATCCTATTCATCAGTTTCATTCCTGTTTGAAGAAAAATTTTGGAATTTTGACCGTAGAAGAGATATTTTTATTGAAACCCTTTGTGCATGCGTGGGCTCATGTGGATCAACCTGCATATGATACGCGACTGTGTACAAGCAAGGTCGCGTATGCGCAAAGCGAAAATTTAAAACTTGTATCTAATCAACCATTTAATGATTTTGCCCAGGATGTCCATCAGCTGGAGAGAGCGTGAGCATAGTGCAATTGACAATGAGATGATGGAGGATCAAACTTCCTTAGATATTATCTGGAATTGTGGATTGCTCAAATTTTTCAAAATGCCCAATATGAAAAGCACTGTTCATTTGCTTCAAATGTTGGTTGATCATTGGGAGCCGGAAGACGATTGTTTCATAATTGATCAGATGCCACTACACATAGAAGTAGAAGATATATACTTCATTACTGGACTCTCTCGAAGGGGAGACCCAATAGACTTGCACGAGAATCCTGTTGGAGGGCTTACAATAGAGGATTATGTCCAAGTCTATTGCGTAGACAATGCAAAGAATGTAGGAACTCAGATTCCTATCAGAGATCTGAAGGATTTATACATGAAAATCCTTCTCTTTACCATTGGCAGAGTAGTAGGATCAGCTTCTCTGCATCAGGCTTCAAGGACACAAATGAGCATAACAGTGGAATGCCTGATTCATCTCTTTGATTGGTGCACAACCCTTTTGAGCAATATGAAAAAAACAATTGACTTTAATCCATAAAGCAAAGACTAAACACTTTGGGTACGGTACAATCTTGTTGACATTCTTCTTCGAGAGGGCCCCAGGGCTTCGGCCCAAGGTCATCTCAACTATCAACAACCCAAGAGATCCAAGAATAGCCCAATGGGCATTTCTGATGAAGAGATTAGGGGAAAGTGAGGTTCCCCGGACCACTTAGGATGATGAGTTCTTCCAATGGTGGGAAGAACAAGTCATCGTAGTGGAAGATTATCCCTATGCTGGGATGGACTTTCGTGCAGATCTAGATCTATTCCTTCCACCCGGAGTAGCATGGGGCGCAATCGGTGAGATTGCATTTTTTGATTTCTGATTATATGATTTTTTTCAAATTATATGGAAAACGAAAAAATGTTTTTGATTGGAATAAATTACTTACAAAATTATGATGATCATGATGCAGACATTGGACTAGTCAGGCCAGAGGGGTACCCAAGGCATAAGCACTGCAAAGGTGAGGCAGATGCAGAAGACCCTAGCAGGACACTCCATGTAGTACAGAGAAACTTGGAGAGTTTGACTCGCCAAGTGCCTATGGCCTCCATAGAGGACCTACCAGAGGCTGTCTAGAGACGGGTGGTAGGAGTAGCACGAGACTGGGTGCGGTTATTCAGCCATGTAGCGACTGCCATTGTGTTCTATAGGAACACAAATTTTGGGCAGGGACTTGAGAAGTAGATTATAGATATGATCGGATGACTGTAATATTTTTTGATGATATACATGATTAGGCATAAGCCCCAATTTTGTAGGACATGATGGTCCAGATTTTGTGTATTTTTGAAGACTCTGACCGATATATATACACACACACACACACACACACACACACACACACACACACACATCTATTTATATGATGTGATGACTCAAATGTATGATAATGAATGATGTACTTGGTATATTTTTTAAAGTATTGAATGATTAATATGCCAATCAAGTGCTTAATTAGCTAATAAGTCTGCCATCCAATTGTTAGATCGAGGAATATGAATGAATGTGATAAATTGAAATGATCATTATAACAAACATACCCTAAAAAACAATCGATGTAAAAATGGGTCTCGGACATGATACGTGTTGTTCAACTGCGAAACCACTAGCTGTGAATCTAAGAAAACTACTAACGAATCAACACCCAAAGATATTGCCTCCGAGAGTAGGTTGACCACTACAGTGTATTATGCTACATTGTTCGAAGCAGTACCAATGCATACACCTCTTGAAACTAACAATTGACCAGATAGATAATGGAGTACCCAAGCCGCGGAAGCCAAGTTTCAGGTATGTCTACTAGCACCATCGGCGAAACCAAAGTGATTGATGTCATCCAATATCACCTGCCAAAGTAGATCAAATTCATCAAAATCACACGAAAAATCGAAACCTAGATATATACAAAAAACAAAATATATACAACAAAGAAAGATGCTAGGCCTAATCCTAGGCATAATACTTTTTCAAATAGAGCCCATTTATGGGTTCCGCCAATTCGTTTCCATCAAAGCAATCAAGACATAGGCTCCTTTCTTCAGGACCTTTTTGACGATAAAGGGGCCATACCACATAGATTTAAACTTGCCTGCCCCTAAGGCATCCTTCTCTTGGGCACAAACCAAGACAAGGTCACCTTCAGAGAAAACCCTAGGTTTGACCACCTTATCGTACTGAACCTTTACCCGTTTCTTATGTGCCTCATTCATCGTAGCTGCATCTCGATGCTGATCATCGAGATGTTCAAGATGAAGAAGGTGTTCTTCAAGACTGGAAGTGTTAGGAAGAAGCTCAACATATAACTTAAGAGAGGGAATTTTGCATTCAATAGGAAATATAGATTCCAACCCATAAGCCAGTTGAAACAGAGTAAAACCGGTTGTAGTTTTGACTGACATGTGGTATGCCAAAAGTGTAGGATACAACATAATATGCCAATTGGATATGGATTTATTGATTGTCCGTTGAAGAATTGTCTTCAAGGATTTGTTCACGGCCTCAACTTGACCATTTTCCTAAAGATAATAAGGATATGAATGCTCCTGCCGGAAACCTAATTTCAGAGCCAATTCAACGATCGTGATGTTCTGAAAGTGACTGCCATGGTCAGTGACAATATATTTGGGGATACCAAAGCGAGAAAATACTTGATTAAAGAGGAATATAGCTGTTGTCTCACTATCATTCCCAAAAGTAGGCATAGCCTCAACCCCCTTCGTGAAGTAGTCTACAGCTACAATAATGTACTTGTGACCTTTAGCAAAAGGCGGGTTACAAGTAGTATAATAAATATCCCACTTTGTAAAGGGGCCGACAGTGACGATAGGAAAGAGCAGAGTTGGATGAGCGCACATATTTCGAGTATAAACCTGACATGGGTGACACTTTTTGACCAATTCAATACAATATTTGAAAATCGAAGGCCAAAAATATCCTGCACACAAGATTTTTTGGGCTGTAGCAAGCCTAGATAAATGACCACCACAAGCACCACTATGGAAATCACTCAGCACAACCTTAGCTTCTTCGAGAGTTAAGCAGTGTATAAGGATCGAATCAACCCTGCAACGATATAAAGTGTCACAAATAATCAAATAAATTTTGGCTAAGTGACATAACATTCAGCGCTCATATGTCGAAAAAGTTGAGGGAAACTTCGCAGTCTGGAGATAAACTATGAGATCCCCATACCAAGGATCCTGTGAAGAAATGAGAAAAAGATGTTCATCAGGAAATGATTCGTCATAAACAAGCTCTTCTCCATAGGGCAACTCAAAAAACAACTCCATAAAAACTAATGATTTCTTGGACTTGGCAGACATAAACTCAGGATCAAATTCCTACAAAATCACAATCCATCGATTGTATTTGCCCCCAATCACTCGCCTACTGAGAACAAATTGAAATGGATTGACCGCTGCCAAAACATATGTTTTGCAAAGGAGAATATAATGTCTGAGCCGCTGAACATCATGAACAATTGCTAAAGCAAGTTTCTCTATCAGAGAATACTAGAGTTCAGGACCTACCAAGCCTTGACTAAGGTAGTATATAAGATGCTCGGAAAGAGCATCATCTTCATGAACCAGAACCATACCAATGCTAGATTCTGCGGCCGCGAGATACAAGAAGAAATCCCTATTATAATTGGGTGGACTTAGTAAAGGAGTAGAGGTCAATGATTTTTTCAAAGCATCGAATGAGCGTTGAGCAAATTCATCCCAAAAAAATGGAACTCCTTTCTTTAATAATCTCATAAATCCCTTTGTAATCTCGGCATAATTTACGATGAATCTCCGTAGGAAATTAGCTTTTCCTTGCAGAATTTGAAGTTGACAAATTGAAGATAGGGGAGGCAACTAAAGTATTGCCTCAACCTTGAAGGGATCTACCCAAATCCCTTCCATAGACACGATGAATCCCAACAATCGACCATGTGACAGTGAAAACACGCTTGTTCGGGTTCAACCGAATTTTGTAATGCCAACATCGTTCAAAAACTTGAGGGAGGTGAGAAGGATGATCGATTCTCTTGCGAGAACGAGCAGCGAAATCATCGAAATATGCCTCGATAATATGTTTGATGTTGTGGAAGGCGTAAGACATGGCCCGCTGAAAAGTAGCTCCAGCATTTTTGAGGCCAAAAGGCATTTTCTTGTAAGCAAAGGTACCCCAAGGACAAATAAATGCAGTCTTATGCTGATCTTCAAGATGGATGGTGATTTGATTATATCCAGAGAAACCATCCATGAAGGAGAAAATCTCATTCCCCTCACAATCATCGATGATATGATCTATAAACAGTGTGGGGTAATTATCTTTAGGACATGATTTATTTAGATCCCATAAATCAATGCAAACTCAAATCGTTCCTTGTTTCTTGTCCACAGGAACTGGATTTGAAACCCACTCAGTTAAAGGAACGGGGTAAATGAAAGCTGCCTTAAGCAGCTTTTCCACCTTAGCTTTGATAGTTGCCGCCTTCCTAGGGTTGAATGGATGAAGCTTTTGCTTGATCGACTTAGAATTTTCGTATATCTTGATCTCATGCTGGACAATAGATGGATCTATACCAGTCATTTCCTTATAAGACCAAGCAAACACATCCTGGAATTCTCGAAAGAGATCGGTGTAAGTCTGAATTTCTTTAGGGGAACGATCGGCTCCAATGAAGACATTATCTATGATGTTGGGATCTCTTGAGATGTTCACCAAGGTAGTAACAGAAATAACATCCATGTTCCCTTCAGCAAAAACCTGTGTTGGTGCTAAAGGGTTTAAGACTAGGTGAACAGGTCCAGAATGCTGAGGGCTAGGGAAACTTGATTCAACTTCTCACAAGTCCAGTAGAAAGTAAGACCGATGATGCAAATCATCCCACAGTCTCTCTACACCAGTCATTGCTTCGAGGATAACCTCTTCAATGGAAGAGTGGCATCAAAGCAATCTTTAGCAGAAGATGAACTGAGATTCCAAGCTGGAGCCACATCTCCATCCAATTCCTCTGGTGAAAAAGAAACTGGAATGGAATTTGCAGAGTCAACAATATATCTATAAGCAATCTCAGCTGCAGACATAGGAAATTCCATTCCACCCACTTGACCTTCTTCTAATGTGGAGGTAGGAAAAGGTAAGGTCCAAGGGTCCGAAAAATATTGAGTTCTGAAGAACTCTCTCTGAATAGGAACTTTGGAGGATGAAATAGCATTGATATGAATCGAAGGAGGTGGAAGATCAAAAGTACCCATCAAGGATGTATCCATTCCAACCCCCAGATTCTCAACAGGTTTCTTGGTGTCCCTCACCAAAGGAATGGTTGAGTCAGAAGATGCATTTGGATCTACAGGAGAATAATCCAGTTGGTCAACTGTGACAATTCTCCCTTCGTGAGGGCAAAAACAATACAAAATAACGAGGATGCAATAGCATCCAGCTCATAGATCCAGTTTCGCCCCAAGAGAAGGTTATAGTCTAAGCTTACATCAACTATCTCAACTTCGATATTAAAATTTTTTCCCCCAACACAGATGAGCAAATATGGAACAATAACATGCGGCCTGTGAGAATGACCATCAAACGCAGTTAGAAGAGTGGCTGAAGGAACGGCTGCGGGATATCCAATACCGTTTCGAAATGCAAGAGACATTACACACGTGGAAGCGACCTCATCAACAACCGTTCAAAAGATATTTAATTTTCGATATGTTGACCTAATATGGAACGTCGTATGATGAGGAAGTCTCTTTTTAAAGGTCGACATGTCAAATGTGATTATCTGAGAATTATTTGGATCAACAACTCTAGTAGCAGTGAGCAGAGCACTTAATTGTGTAGGACAAGGCTAGAGCACCTCTAACAGAGACATGGCACAAGGATTTTGAGCCAGATCTTCTACAATCGAGTAGTTTTGGGCAGCCTTGGTATTAGGATTGATCATCGTATGCTTTGAAGACCCTTTCGACATCCGAAGTGTAGGCTCAACTGCAGGCCTCTCATTATGGAGTGGCTCAACACTATTGGGAGCACCCTTAGCTTTCGAAGACTCAGCTTCGCCATAATCACGAGATCTCGTAGCAATATCTGCATGAGCACTCATCATGTATATGTTTGATGTATTTTCCCCTTCCTGGCTGCCTCTAGAGGGAGCCCCAGTATTTGGATTCACGCTAGCAAGTAATTGTTGCCCTTAGGGAAAAGGGTTTGTCAGCACAGCCTAGGAACTAGAAGAACCCTGTTAAGCTAACAAGCGCTACACATCTTGAATTTTAGGGCAAAGGTGCGTAAGATGGTCTCCAGAGCACAACTTGCATTGAAAATTCACTTTATTTTTATTATCCCTCTTACCCTCTTCAACATGGTTGTTGGATTTGTTCGCATTCCCCTTCCCATCCTTGTCCTTTTTCTTATTATTCCATCCTTTATTTTTCCCATTGGATTGTTGATTTCCTCTGGGGTTTGAATTTTGAAGGACATTAATTGCCAAGGACTGGGAAGGAGTTGACGCTGAAGGCACAACCTGACAAGAAGAAGCAGATTGTATAGACAACTGCTGCAATTGACTTAACATTTTAGTTGTACCGCTATCAATCGAACCGATAAGCCCATCACCATGAGGACCAGGTTTATCTTTGGCTAAGTCCAATTTGGAGTGAGGAGCATCCGATAAAATTTTATTAAGGACTCCAAATTGAGAATAAATCAGTTCTAGCTATTGAGCCCTAAAAATAGCTTGCTCTTCAGAAAATACCCCTCAAAGGGATACATCCTTAGAAATTTCTGGCTGTAAATATTTCAAAAACCATTCAAGAAGGAATTCATTCAGGATTTGGGCTTTGATAAGTCTCTTCCTTATTCACCATTCCTAAATATGGTCAGAAATGTGAGTTGCCTTGTCCTGTTGAAAATTGGCCAGGAGGTCAGTCCCAATGTCATAACGAACAATTAACTGAAAATGATTTAAGAACATGGTAGCCAACTCTCCAAAAGTAGAAAAACTCCCCCCAGTTAACTTGATGTACCATTTGGCCGCATTTCCAGTAAGGATTCACTGAAATAATCTCAACCTAATCGAGTCATCGATAAGAGAGTTTGACGAACACCATAAATGGAAAGTGGTGATATGATCTTCCGGATCCTCACCAGTCTTCCCTTCAAATTTTGGAATGTCTGAGGGGAGCTTGGTGGGGACCGAAGGCCAACCCGGACTATACCATTGTTAGTCAATTTCGATAGATCTGGCAAGTTTAACGTTGCCAGAAATGGTAAGCGTGGAGGAGCTTGGGAATTCCATCCCCCATAGGAAGGATTCCCCACATTCTGAAAAGAATAACCTGGATTTGTTGAGGCACCAAGTTGCCAGATGTTGTTCGTAGAAAATTCTGGACCATAAGAAAATCCTTGTGACCCAACATTTGGAGAAGGACCCCCTCCCAAAATAGAGTTACTATACATAGGAACATTCCCTCCAACCGAGGTATTGAATGAAGAAGAAACCCCTTGGTAAGGGTTCCAAGAATTTGCAAATGGAGAAAAATCCTGAGAAGTACTCAATGAAGGGAAAGGAACATTCGCTTGCTGACCAACGAAGAACTGACTCCCTGCTCCTAATCCTGTAAAATCAGGGTTCCATCCTGAAAAAACATTAGAGCTTTAACCTCTAGAAAAAGGATTAAAACCTTGACTCTGAGAGGTGAAAGACATGGTTCCTAAGGAAGGGTTTGAATGAGGGATATGCCCACTTCCAAAGGGGAACCCTTGAAACGAAGTTGATCCACTAGCCATAGAAGGTATGGGTGCGGAGACAGCTGAAGCAACAAAAAAGGAGAAAGAAGGAATTCCACTAGTGGGAATTCCATAAGAAAAGGAACCAGATTAGGAAGCATGTGCCTGGGTGTTTCCAGAGCCAAGCACAACAACGCTAGAAGTGATTGTCGATACAGAAATGGTTCCTCCTCCCTCAAATGAAAGAGGAATCTAGACACTTGCAGTGTTCTCAACCGAAACTGTGTTCCCAGTCGTGGCCATCGAAAGAAAGGCATATGCTGGAAAAGGACTAGCCGGTCTCTGAGACTCGGGCCCGATGTATCGAAGAACGTCAGGACAAATAGCAGGAAGAGGAGATGGAAGAGACTCACTAAGTTGAGGAACTTCCTCTACTTCAACTTCTTCTACTGGAAATAAAAGTCTAGAGATGAGTGGATAACGCCTCTCCAAACTTACACGAACACCAGAACCACCCATAGAAACAACAAGCCCTAACGGAGGATCACTCTCCGCTACGTTCGAAACCACTGGGTTAAAATCACCCACCGAATTACTCCTACGCCTTCTTGAAGAAGGCTCGACACTCGCGGGAGAAAGCCCATGAAGCCTCCTCGATCGACAAGGCGATCGGTCAGCCACTTTAAGAGATTAATTTTAGACTCAAAAAATATAAGAAGCTAAGCAATCTAGGAGCAAAGAGCACACTCTAAAAAGTTCCTAAGATACAGCTAGAGAAGTAGCTCTCAGGTATTTTTGCTCTGGGTGATGAGGACCAGACACAAAAATACAAGAAAGCGAAATAATAGAACCTTCCAAAATTAGTCTGGGGTAATTACGCCCAAGGCCTACTAGTGAAGGTAACAGAAACAGTTACACTGTCCTCTTAACAACAACCTTTCCCTGTGCAAGTCCCCAAGCTTCGCAAGGGCACCCTACAGAAGTACTTATGGAAGTGATGCAATGTCTATCTTAGGTACCATGGGTATTCCCCCCGGCAATCACCTGTGCGGTCCCTAGGATAGGAAACTGAGGGCACCAATCCATATCGGCAACTGGGCGAAACGGTCTTAGGTGAAGATTCAATAAATATGAGAGGGGGTATCTCTCTTCTATGCCTGAACTATCCCTCGCGCTTGACTCTCTGGAGGAGAGCTTTCCCGGTCCACTTAACGGTGTTGGATTTCATTCTTTAATAAACTTTCTATGTTTAACAGTTTGAGCGGCCTTGGAGAGTTAACTCTCAACTCGCCTAATCTAAGGCCCTACAACCTAGCTAGTTGGTGTATGTTTAATGACAATGATACAAAAACTTCTAGTTACTTTTAATTATATCGCTTTTTTAAAATTGGTTGTTACTTAAGTCAAGGGCATACAAAAGTGAAACTGATGGTGTTTGTTGACGTAGAAGAAATCAATGAAAACCTAGCTACATGTGAATGCAAAAATTTCCTTTCGACGAAAAGAGATCTCTACATAGGTTCTACGAAACTACATAAGAAAAACCTTTGTTTTTTATTTTCAGTTACTCACACTTCACACGTTCTAGAAAACTATGAAAAAGACTAAAATGCTTTAACGCACTTAATGCAAACTACCAATGATATGAAAATTCTAATATGCTAACTCTAAAGAAGCGAAAAAGAGTCTCTAGAAAGACAATGGTTCGATCACTTTTTGACAGAAATACAAGGCTAGTTCCAAATAGAACTCCTATGCATAAGAGTTCCAAAATGTACTTGATACAAAGAGAGAGAAATCAAGAAAAGACTTCCTTCAAAATCAAGAGAAGAACCAAAGACTAGAAACCAACGAAAAATCTTCAAAAGATGTGATGAAACCATAAAAAAAAATTCAAAGGAAAAGCTACGGAAAACACAATGTTTTTTGGGCTTTTCACCTATAATGAAAGGAAAAAATTTCAAGAAGACAAGCATAAACTACCCGAGAACCGGAATCTAGCAAAATGAGTCTCAACAAGGCTTCAAAGTGCTCAAGCCAACTATGCTACTTTCATAGTGGGACTCAAATGAGCAAGAAGAAACAAAGAACTCAATTTCAGCGAACAACAACTCAAAAAACCAAAAAGAAATTCTTCAAAATTCGCAACAAGGCTAGTCCAAGAAATCAAGAAAACCAAGATAGTACAAAAGGGAAAAAGCCGAAAGAGAAGCAATGCATAGGGATAAGAAGAGAAAATAAAATAAAGGCTCACTGTTCTGATTGGTCAGAACAACCAAGAACTTCAGGAAAAGATCTTGGTGCTTTAGCCACAATTTCCAACACACAAAACAGGCAATTCAGCAAATGGATAGTTTTTCAAAAGAACAAGAGAGAAATGGACATGCAAGTACCATAAACACAGTCCAGACACCTTAAAGACACCACATAAATGGTTCACCACAGACAGAAAAGACTACAGAGGCCGAAAACTCAAAATTTCAAAATTTTCCAGGCATATGCAGTTTTGCAGTATGCAACAAGTGTGTATACGCGACTGTAACCAAGGAAGCTCGCATATACATGGGTCCCTTTGGAAAATACAGGAGGTATATGCGACTATGCAGAGATTAAGTTGATTATGGAAGCTAAAATAAGGAAAAAAGAAAAATTCAAGCCTGATCAAGAGACCAGGTCTTCTGTCTAATTGAAAAAAGACTTACTAGACTGTAAAAAGTGACAAACCTGTCAGGGAACCTACAAGACAGATAGAACAACCCAAACTAGGAATCACATGGATGTAATCCCCAGCAGAGTCGCCAGTTCTGTTATGGGTAATGTTACCCCAAGTTCTTGGGTTGATAAACCTTCACAGATTAGGGGCATGCCATTAAAAGAAGGACTCACTTAACCAACTTCTATGCTTTAAACTAGAAATTAAAGGTTGCAGACCTTATCAGTATATCCTTCGGTTGTAGTAGATCCCGCGGGGTGCAAACCGCCTGCAACTCTTTGTGCTCTAGAACCTGAAAACCAGCAAAGAACAAGCACAAAACCTAGTTGTACAGTATATATATGTTCTAGATATTAGTGAAAAGCACACATAATCTCATAAAAACAATATTAAATGAACGATTTAAGATCATTACACATGTATAAGAGATACATGACACATAAACATTAGGAACAAGATGGCACTTCTTTTATTAATGACATGTACAATAAACAAATGTGGAGAGATCACCTGAAATCTGCCACGACCTTTGAGCATACCGTCCTCTGGATTTGCTCAACCCTAGCCTCACAAAACTTCTTCCAAGAGTAGTGCACAAGGCATACACGGTTCTCTATGTATGGACTCGTGTGTATACGTGGAAAATTATGGGTAGAGTCGCGTATGGGTTTTAATAAACTATTCTTTGAGAAATATGTCCAAGTCTGAAAGGAAGGGTTTCCGAATGCCAATGCATAAGTCATCAAGTATATAATGGTGATAAATGATGCTATAACAAGGAGGGTAAGAAGAAAGACTTGTCCAACATCAAGTGCTTTCACTGTCATGAATTTGGGCACTATGCCACGAAATGTCGACAAAATAAGGTAAGCAAGAAGGAGGTTGCAGTAGCAGACACATGTGAAGCTCTAGCTTCACAATTCAAGCTTGATTTCACTCTCATTTCATGAATGGCAAGCATTGTAATGGGAAACATTTGGTATCTCGACCATGGTGCCTTGTTCCATATGATGGGGAATAGAGATCTCTTCAGTGACTTGGAGGAGAAAGACCTCAAGTAGAACATAGAGTTTAGAGATGATGGAAGGTATAACGCGATCAATATCGATATAGTTACTTTTTAGAGGGAGTCTGGCTCTCTTCTTAGACTCACAGATGTGAGTTTTTTCCAGGACTAAAGATGAATCTTACTTCCATCACGGTATTGGAAGACTGTGGCTACGATGTGATATTTAGCAAAGGGAAGGTTTTCACATCGCCACAGGACAGATGAAGCAAATTGGTGTGTTAGTCAAGAACCTGTATGCACTTGAGGTAGAAGATGCATGCAAAGCCTTGAGGAGCAAGGCAAAGATTAAATACTTGGTTGTTGAGAGGGAACATGGTTTACCTCTCAACATGAAGCCTCAACAAGTAGTGGAGCAACCACATATGGAGAAGCAAAGAGAAGGACGAGTGGAGACATCCACTCAAGCGGAGACCTCCAATAGTGGGAAATTTCGAGCCAAGTTGGCAGAGTGAGCACATGCAAATATACCTCCTGGCGTGAGGTGTGGGGCGATGTGAAGTAATAGTTAGAGAAGTGCATAAATTTGGGCAGGGTCTATTGAGGCATTTTTCTCTCATGGATAATTACCTTGCTACAGGGGCCCACAATATTCAGTAGTAGGAGGATTAGTGTCAGTCAGATACTGACAAGTGCAGAGCAATGTTGACAACAGAGCAGGAGGCTTAGTAGCGGAGTCAACAATAACACAGTTTTCCAAGTAGACAGTTGCAGATTGATTCAATGATTATTTTTTATGCTTTTCAGTTGCAAATGTTGCATTAGAAACAAAAACAGTGAGAAGTGTTACATGGAATACATTCCAAAGGTGTTGGATTGAGATAGATGAGAATCCCTTTCTTGCTGAGAGGGAGTGTTTACAATGCCATAAAGAATGATTCTAATTTAATTTCCCCTTGAGTTAAATTAGAATAATATTGTAATTCCACATTACAAGACAACTTAAATGAATTAACTAAGCTATTTTGACCTAGTTGGTTCAATTAATTTGAGTTGAGGGCCTAACTTGAGTCATGTGGAGTGTCTCCTACTTTATACGAGCCTAGGTTGAGTTTATTTTAAGTTGTAATTAACTAATTGAGTAAATTTGCGTTAAAGTCAGCTTAAATAGTTCCAACTATTGGAGGAAATAGTCATAGGTCAAGTAGTGGGGTGTGTACTCTGTGATCAGCTAGTTAACTGATAAATCAACCATAAACAACTCATGCACGTGTGATTTATGAACTACCCAGTTGAGATTGGAGTTCAAAGGCAATGTACTATTAGTTGTATAATTACTCAAATTGTACAAGTGTTGCATGCAGTCAGAGGTAGGCCTATGATGGATTACATATTTGTGGATAAGGAATTTCCATAATTAATAGGGTCTAATTCCCAAGGAAAACACGCAAGGAAATAGGGACTTGGGAAAGAAAAAAATTGGTTCAGTATTGGCCAATGCTTGTGTTTGGTCAATTTAGTGTGTCCTAAATTGCTAACATAAATTATCAACCAGGGATTCGTAAGCTGACGAAGTGTGGCGCACTATATGTGCAAGATAACCAATCTCTTACTTTTTGTCGTTTTTGGATTTTTATGAAATTCTAAAAGACAAGTATGGTTATGGATATTCAAGGCAATGATGTCCTTTATAATGATTTACCAACTTGAAACTGAAAAAGGAATTTGAAACATACAATGACAAAACTTGAAAGGAAATGAAAATGCGCTACTGAAATGAAAAAGGTGTTGCTAATCTAATAAATCAAAACAGTGAACTAGTGAGCATGAAACCAAACTATTCTTGCTGCTGTCTAAACACAAAAGAAACTATGCTGAAAGAAATCCAAAAGTTGCAACAAAGTAAATCTAAATCAAATTACATCAACTTGTCTTCTGATCCCTCATCATTAGTCCAGCTATGATTTTCGGAAGTAACCATAAACAACTTGAGTAACTGATATCTGACTTGCAGAAAGTAAACTAATACCAAACCACACATTCATAATTCAATCCCTCACCATCAGTCCAGCTGTGGCTTTCGGAGGTAACTGAAGATGTTATGCACAATTTAATATTTCTAACTTGCAGAAAGGAAACTAATATCAAACTACACATCCATAATTCAATCCCTCACCATCAGTCCAGCTGTGGCTTTCGGAGGCAACTGAAGATGTTATGAGCAATTTAATATATCTAACTTGCAGAAAGGAAACTAATATCAAACTACACATTTTATAATACAATCCCTCACCATCAGTCCAGCTGTGGCTTTCGGAGGCAACTGAAGATGTTATGAGCAGTTTAATATATCTAAATTTGCAGAAAGGAAACTAATATCAAACTACACATTTCATAATACAATCCCTCACCATCAGTCCAGCTGTGGCTTTCGGAGGCAACTGAAGATGTTATGAGCAGTTTAATATATCTAAATTTGCAAAAAGGAAACTAATATCAAACTACACATTTCATAATTCAATCCCTCACCATCAGTCCAGCTGTGGCTTTCAGAGGCAACTGAAAATGACATGAGCAATTTAATGTATCTAAATCTAACTACTGAAGCAAATGTGCAAGACTGAAATAAACAAAGCAATACCGGAATTAAACAAAAACTAAGAAAAAATAAATTAACAGCAGAACAATATTGATTCCATGTCATTAGTCAAAAGATATGCAAATGCCCGAGCTGCCATGAAAAATTATGCTAAAAGCTATGATTTCAGAAAGCAATCTAAGTAAGGAAATATGACAAAACAGAATTGAAAGCAACTTATCTAGAAAACATGTAAAAGCCTCCTTGGATAGCAGGGGCCCTCTGCTACCAATTTGGTGAAGTCCTTCAGCTCCTTAAAATTGTGATCAAAATACCATCAAAGAACTGAATTTCTCTATTAAAAAGAACTCACAAATCTACATCCCATTCCATCTTGAACTTAGTTACAAATCTACTTCTTCATTACTTTCTCATTACCTATGATAGGAGAAAGCTTCTCCTATTTATACAAAATATGAGGAGTCATCTCATTAATGGGAGTCCATGAATCTCTCCCTCCATCTCTAGAGTTACAATCAAAATAGGAAATGATAAGACACATGTCTTTCTAGAGTTTCAACACAACTTGAAGAATGAGGCACATATCCTCTTAGAGTTTCAATACAACAAGGAAGTGAGACACATATCCTCTTGATCCCATAATCTTCTCCAACCAAATTCGAATTTGGCCTTAGAGTGCCACATAAGGGTATTCTAGAAGTCTCCTTTTGACCTACACATGTCACAAAACTCATAACACATATATAGATATATGAAACTATGTTAATTTTCTAGTTTCTAATCATAAATTCACTTAAAATACATAAAATAAATAACTTTGGGAAACAAGGATCCTAACCCATATATTTATGAAAATGGTTACTTGATGTAGGGTTTTAGGTCAAATGGTTATGAAATAAGAGCTAAATGGTTATGACATAATGGAAATATGTATGAATATGGAGAACACTTTTGAGACTCAACATACCCCCTAACTGAAGTTGTTGCATGTCCTCATGCAACCATTGCAATGATTCATTTGTCCATGAGTTGATCTTTTATGAGTTTTGACTCATATAGATTCATTCCAAACTTTGCTTTTTGATATTTTCCTTTTTGGCAAAGTATAATACATTTGATTGCAACTTCTTCTTCTTCTTCTTCTTCTTCTTTTTTTTCAATGGTTGGTTCTTGTGTGACAACCATTTTTTTTTTTTTTTTTGAGCATTGGTTCTTGTGTAACAATGCTTTATTTTCTTTGTTGCATCAAAGTTCATGAAAACATTTAGAATCAACTACTTCATCAATGAATTGATCATTTGCAAGGCATATAATCTTTTGAATCATGTTGCAACAATAGTTGGTTGGGAAGTATATGTAGATGGAAATGAAATGAAAATGTGTGATAGTGTATGACATGTGGATATGAAATGATGTCCCTTCCCCCCCCAACTAAAGATATGACAATGTGGAAAAGGGAGTGAGGATTTTTTCCAAAGTTACAATTTTAGCATTCTAATGAATTACATGACTAAAAATTAGAAAACAACATACCTTCACTTACCTTAAATGTGGATGAGTTGTGTATGTGTGGTGGCTGCAAAATTCGGATCATATTCTTCTTCAAGTCGCTGAACAAGAGGAGTCATGGATAAAGAAATGAGATGACTTTTTATTGCTTCTACTAAAACTTGCTGAATTCGCTCCAAAATGCTGAAAATAATAGTCTTCATGTCTTCAAAACTCATTGGCACAATTCCTACTATGTGAAAAGATGTTCTGATGTCGAACATAGTAGGAAATTGTTGACTCAGTGGCCATTAATGGATGCCACTAGTCAACACGAGAACTCTCACCATTGATGACAATGAGAGTCAAGATGCCCGAACACATCTTACTAGGTACGAATGATTTTGCTGATGTCGAGTCACCTAGAAGATCTGACGAACAAGAGACATTAATGTATTCCCATTGTTTGTCAGCATGAGAACTTGCCATTAAGGCATGCAAGCCTCAAGGTGTTTTTAAAAAGAACTTAGACTCAAAGGACTATGGACTCAATAATTTGCATTGAAGCAGGGCTTATTTGCGGAATGAAAATGACAAGAAATGGAAAATAAAAATGGAAGATGGCAATGGAAAGTAGAAATGGAAAATGGGAAATAAGCATGTGAATGAGAAATGGCAATGGGCAATAAGCATGTGAATGAGCCTCTTGCTTTTATTTGTGGTTATGAATGGACAAAAAGAAATGGAAAGTAGATGTGAATGTAAATGGAAAATATGAAGTGAAATGAGGTGAATGGTTTATTATGAGGTATGGATGTGATGGAGACAATAGTATCTGAAAGTTTTTCAAGTGTTTGGATCTGATTTTGCATCAACATATTTTCTCTTTGTTGCTGATCATCCTCTTATGAAACAAATTGGTCTCTTAGAGAGACACCATTCTCTTGTAGTCATTTGTCCTTCCTCCTGGAACCTGCAAAAAACTAATACTTCTTCTGCAATGGAATGTAAGATTATCAAAGGGAGAGAGGTGATCAATCTCTCTAGTTATGACATTTACACACAAAACTAAGAATTTGTATTAATGAAACAAGTTCTCAAAGGAAAAATCAAAAGAATTTATACATGTTTTGGAATTAGTGCCTCAAGTTGAATGTAGCTTCTTTTCAGCAATTTATTTCATTATTTGCCATTTCAAACTCTAATGATGGATTTCTCATTGTATAGATCTTGTTGAGATCTTTCCAACGATAATTAAATCATCAAAATCTGATTTTGTATGAGAAAGTTAGGGTGATTTGAACAATGAAGTTTTTCAGCTGCTAAAAATTTTGAATAAAAAGTTAGCCATTCATCTTTCATCATCAGTCCAAAATTAATCAATACCTTCAGAAAAGTGAGCAAATAACTTATTCATTTCATCGATTCAATTTTTTTTTTTTTTTAAATGAAATAAAGCATGGATGAAATAATTGTCCTTATGAATATTTTTGAAACAAAGTCATGCCAATGCCTCTTTCATGCAAAATAACAATAAAAAGCTTGAAATTTCTAAAGTCAAATTCATAACTATGAAAGAGATGAAGACAGAGTCATTTTCAATTTATACAACTTGCATTTGATGCACATGTGATAATGTGCTTGCCTCAAATAATCCATTTGTCATTCATCATATGCCACCACACATGAATTCTGCCACATTTTCCCTCAAGTAAGGAAATCAGTTCCTTGATTATTTCTCAAAATTGAATTTTATAAAACCGTCACTGTTTTCATAATAAAAAAAACATTTTTCTCTCACGCACATTGCAAATTAGTGCTCCGAAGAACCATGAATTTCTCTCAAATGGCTGCGAATTTCAGAAAGTTTTTATAGGATTACCTAATTCACCTCGTTCCCGAAAAAACTCATGTTTTATTTTTTTCTAATTCGTCCTGGTTTGCTCAGAAAATTCGTTTTAAAATCGGGTGTTTTTGACAATGACGCATTTCGTTTTCTGGCAATTACTTGTGGTTTAATTTGTTTTTATTTTGCAGGTTTTGAAGTGTAATGACTTGTATCTCACAAAGAAGTTCAGATTGATCTTCCTCATTCCAATTACTTGCAATGGAATCTACAATCTTCTCTTCATCAACAGTCTGAAATCTTTTCTTCATCAGCGATTTCTTCATATGATACACTTTCATTGTATGTCCCTACAATTGAATTTGTAATTTTCTCTTCATCAGTAAATTGCAATCTTCTTCTCATCAAAAATTTGCAATCTTTTCCTCATCAACAGTTTCTTCATGTGATATACATTCATTGTGTGCATTTTTTTTTTAAATGATTTCTAATAACTGTTGTTTGAGGAAAAACGAATATGAAAAAGAGAAGGTTTTTTTTTTTTTTTTTTAAAATTGCAGTGCATGGGTCATTGTGTGGATTGAAGGTCTGCATATATGTGTAAAGCCAAGCCAAAGAATGGCCTCATGCATATGCGTGGGTCTTATTTCCATGAGATTTTTTTTTTTTTTTTTTTATTTTTATTTTTTATTTTTTATAATTGATTTGTTAATAAAATTATGTATGTTATATTTTCAAATTTTTTTAAAAATACACATATATATTCATTAAACAAAACAATTTATTGAAATCAAAGTTTTTCATGAAAACAATTTTTTTTTAAATTGTTGAATCAATTGAAATGATGAAGTTTTATTTTGTCTCATCTTTTTTTTTCTTTTTATTTTTTTTTTATTTTTTATTTTTTATTTTTATTTTTTTTCACATAACAATTCTTTTTCTGATCCTCCAGATCACACAAAGTGCAAGAGGAGAGCATACTAAAAAATTATTAATTTTTTTTTTACATAACAATCCTTTTTCTGATCCTCCAGATCACACGAAGTGCAGGAGGAGAGCATACTCAAGAATTATTAATTTTTTTTTAGATGTAAGAAATAAGGCTACCTAGTTACACTTCCCCGGCAATGGCGCCAAAATGTTTGGTCAATTTAGTGTGTCCTAAATTGCTACATTAATTTGTCAATCCGGGATTCGTAAGCTGACGAAGTGTGGCGCACTATATGTGCAAGATAACCTATCCTTTCTTTTTGTCGTTGATTTTTATGAAATTCTAAAAGACAAGTATGGTTATGGATATTCAAGGCAACATGTCCTTTACAATGATTTACCAACTTGAAACCGAAAAAGGAATTTGAAACATACAATGACAAAAACTTGTTAAAATGAAAACAAACAAAAAAAAAAAATGGGACCTAATAAATCAAAATAAATAACTAGAAAGAGTATTAAAATCCTCAAATTATTTCGTGTTTGTCAAATACAAAAGAAATCAGCTTTCAAAAAAGAACATAAAAGGTTTGCATTTAACAGCACTCAAATTAAATTACTAACCTCAGTGCCTTTCCTGTCCTTATTTCTTAGTCAGCCATGATTTGAAGCAACAAACACCTGAGTAACTATATCTAACTGCAGTAACGACACTAAACCACATTCATAATTCAATCCTTCACCATCAGTCCAGCTGTGGCTTTCGGAGGTAACTGAAGATGTCATGCACAATTTAATATTTCTAACTTGCAGAAAGGAAACTAATATCAAACTACACATCCATAATTCAATCCCTCACCATCAGTCCAGCTGTGGCTTTCGGAGGTAACTGAAAATGACATGAATAATTTAATATATCTAACTTGCAGAAAGGAAACTAATATCAAACTACACATTTCATAATACAATCCCTCACCATCAGTCCAGCTGTGGCTTTCGGAGGTAACTGAAAATGACATGAGTAATTTAATATATCTAACTTACAGAAAGGAAACTAATATCAAACTACACATTTCATAATACAATCCCTCACCATCAGTCCAGCTGTGGCTTTCGGAGGCAACTGAAGATGTTATGAGCAGTTTAATATATCTAAATTTGCAGAAAGGAAACTAATATCAAAATACACATTTCATAATACAATCCCTCACCATCAGTCCAGCTGTGGCTTTCGGAGGTAACTGAAAATGACATGAGCAATTTAATATATCTAAATCTAACTACTGAAGCAAATGTGAAAGACTGAAATAAACAAAGCAATACCGAAATTAAACAAAAACTAAGAAAAAATAAATTAACAGCAGAACAATATTGATTCTATGTCATTAGTCAAAAGATATGCAAATGCCCGGGCTGCCATGAAAAATTATGCTAAAAGCTATGATTTCAGAAAGCAATCTAAGTAAGGAAATATGACAAAACAGAATTGAAAGCAACTTATCTAGAAAACATGTAAAAGCCTCCTTGGATAGCAGGGGCCCTCTGCTACCAATTTGGTGAAGTCCTTCAGCTCCTTAAAATTGTAATCAAAATACCATCAAAGAACTGAATTTCTCTATTAAAAAGAACTCACAAATCTACATCCCATTCCATCTTGAACTTAGTTACAAATCTACTTCTTCATTACTTTCTCATTACTTTCTCATTACTTATGATAGGAGAAAGCTTCTCCTATTTATACAAAATATGAGGAGACATCTCATTAATGAGAGTCCATGAATCTCTCCCTCCATCTCTAGAGTTACAATCAAAATAGGAAATGATAAGACACATGTCTTTCTAGAGTTTTAACACAACTTGAGGAATGACACACATATCCTCTTAGAGTTTCAATACAACAAGGAAGTGAGACACATATCCTCTTGATCCCATAATCTTCTCCAACCAAATTCGAATTTGGCTTTAGAGTGCCACATAAGGGTCTTCTAGAAGTCTCCTTTTGACCTACACATGTCAAAAAACTCATAACACATATATAGATATATGAAACTATGTTAATTTTCTAGTTTCTAATCATAAATTCACTTAAAATACATAAAATAAATAACTTTTGGAAAACAAGGATCCTAACCCATATATTTATGAAAATGGTTACTTGATGTAGGGTTTTAGGTCAAATGGCTATGAAATAAGAGCTAAATGGTTATGACATAATGGAAATATGTATGAATATGGAGAACACTTTTGAGACTCAACAGCTTGTCTAGGAAGCAGCGAGTTAGATAAAGATAATGCAGAGGTTGCTCAGGCTTGAACAAACCATTGTAATCTTCTCATATTTTCTGACTAATGAAATATACAGATAGTAGGGGTTTTTCGATGTGGCTTTCCCTATGAAATAATTGATTAATGTGTTAATTGAATTCTTTCTCTTGTATGTTTCGCTATTTCACGATCATTTAACTATTTCCGCCGAGGAGTGGAGAGATTCAAGTCTATTGCTTTAGTAAATTACAATTAGAAATTTGTATCTACATGGTATTAGAGCTGAAATCATAATATAAGAGAAGAATTCAAAGTTTTCCTTGTTGGAGGAACAAGTTTTGAAAATCTATTATTCAGAGCTAGCAGCATGATCAGGATGGTGTTCTATGGTCTATGGCTCGAGTATGCCCTAAAGGGTAGCTTGAATTACATTTCTTTGAAGGGATGGATGGAAGTAGTCATGGAAGATAATGGGCTTAAGGAATACATTGAGATCAATGTTTTGAAACCAACAATTGTTGACGCACATATAGTATAATGGAAGAAGAATTTAGCCAAGGCAAGAAGGATCTTACTAGAAGGAGTTCAAGATCATATTGTCTCAAATATCCACGAGAAGGAGATTCCATATGCAATGTGGAAAGCCTTGACAAACTTTTTTTAGAACGACAATGACTACAGGAAGTTGCCACTAAAGGAGAAGCTTCTGAAAATCAAAATGGAAAAGGGTGACATAATAACACATTACTTGATCAAGTTCACCCAATGTCACGATGAGCTTGGGAGTGTTGCTGTTATAGTTTATGAAGATGATCTAGACAACCTAGCACTTCTAGGCCTTCCCAAGAGCTGGCACAGCTACCAAGATTCGGTAAATGGGAGGGAAAAGCTACCAGAGTGGGAGTGTTTGTGGTATAACCTAGTGCAAGAAGAGATAAGGAGGTACAACCAAGATGGGAACTCATCAAAAGAAGTTGAAGAGGACTTCGCATTAGTTAGAAAATAAAATAAATCCAAGGGAAATAGGTCATAAGGTAAGGAGGGAAAGAAGAAATAATTTTCCAACATCAAGTGCTTTCATTGTCATGAATCTGGGCATTATCCCACGAAATGTCCATAGAATAAGGAAAGAAATAAGGAGCCCACAGTAGGAGCAATAGGTGAAGCTCTAGCTTCACAATTAGAGCTTGATTTCACTCTAATTACATGCATGGAAAGAACTTTAATAGGAATCATGTGGTATCTCGAAAACGGTGCCTCGTTACATATAACAGGGAATGGATATCTCTTTAGTGACTTGGAGGAGAAAGACCTCAAGAAGAACATAGAGTTTGGAGATGATGGGAGGTATAACGCAACCGATATCACTATAATTAATTTTCAGAGGGAGCCTGGCTCCCCTCTCAAACTCATAGATGTGATGTTTGTTCCGGGACTAAAGAAGAATCTTGTTTTTGTTGCGGTATTGGAAGACCGTGGCTATGATGTGATATTTAGCAAAGGGAAGGTTTTCTTTAGACACATCGCCATGGGATAGGTGTATGTAATATCCCCAAATAGGGATTGCTCATCCATGCATGCATAAAAAAATGAATTTTCAGAAATGGATGCTATAAATAATGAAATAAACTCTTGATCCCCATAGATATATCAATATACAACCTAAATCTAAGAATAAAGCTGAAAAAAATCAAAATAGGTGGGTTAAAAAGACCTCCCACACCTAGGATTGCTAAAAAAAAAACTAAAACTCCAAACACTGCAACACAGGAATTTCTGCATAAAAGTGACTGCACAGTCTAATGAGGGTTTTTACACATAAATTGTAGAGACAAATGATCTGATATTTATTAATCAATATGGCTCAGAAAAATGAGATCTAGTCTCCTTTATACAAAATGCAAGAGAACTCGAGAAGGGTTTCTAGGAATACAACCTGAATACAAATGGTGATCTTCAGCAATATGGCTGAATAATCACTGAAAACTGAAGCAAATGAGTATAGAAGGTTGTAATAATATATATCTGATGTAGATCTGATCAAAGGTCTTCCCCCATGGAAGAATCAACCCTCCAATCACTGGGAAACTCCCTGAAAGAGCCACAAAAGACACTACTGAAACTGTCTTGCAGAAATAACTCAATTCCATAATGGAATAATGTTGTAGGTGATGGTAATGTGTTGGCCTATTTCCAAATATCTGATATCAGCCCAAGAATTCTCCAAGCTGATCCTCCAATGGAAGGAAACTTCCCTCCTATGCAAAACCAACTCATAAAATGGGTTTCTCAACCCTCCCCTACAACACCCTGCAACTCAACACAACCTCCTGCAGAAACTGCGCTGAAACTGAAGACTGAAGCTTGGCACCAATGCCAGATGTGAGGAATGATAGATCAGGTCTCTCCCAAGAGCTACTCAAAGGGAAGAGAAGGAACTCCTGAACATGAATACCTTAGTGCTGAACAACACCGGAAATCTTAGCTAAACAACTAAAGAAAGCAAGGTCTAAGAAGACATCAAAATACAATTCATAAGCTAACCCCCAAATGGTTTCCATCCTCTTCCTTATAAACTAAGTGAGCCTTCTCGCCTTGGGTCCCACTCAATAGGGTTTCCACCATCACACAAACAATCTCCTTCCAAAACTGCATTGTGCCTTCCTTAGAGCCACTCCTCTAAACTGCGTTGTTTGATTTGGTCAAGGTTGACCTCTTCAACTTGCTTCAACCCTTTTCACGCCTAATGGTCTTCAATCTAGCTCACATATAGCTATCTAGGCTAAACCACATTCACATTGAGCTCTTTTATTTGTTGATCCACTCCTCCTACATTTATGCTGTTGACTTGGTCAAACTTGGCCTTGTCCACATGCAAAATGTCCCTGTTCACACATGAGAGTGTAAAATCCAGCTGGCATCATGATCCCCTTACACACTATGAGGGATTTTATCCTTATTTATGAAATGCATGGGATTCCTTACCCTTTTATTCATCTCCCAAGTGACATTAGCAAAACTTTAATATTCCGATTTGCTGCATGCAAATTTTGGAATATTACAGTCCTCCCCTCCCAAATGTTGCTTGTCCTCAAGCAACTGCAAGGATAGAACTGAAGAGCATCCTCTTCTCCCCTAGTAGCAACCTCATAAGATAAAATCCTCCAAGGATCAAGGTGCTACATCATCGATATATCTCCAAGTTGCCCCTCCCAAGTAAACAAGCCAGCTTTTGGTGAACACCCCAAATAACTATCATTATGTGGCAGTAAGATATCAATGGAGGCAAAAATGCATGGTCTAAAGGCCTCCTTGAGGCATGTGGTGTGATATATATCGGGATCTACCATCCCCATATGAATCTCCCATCCCCAAGATATCATCCATACAAAATGAGTTGCCTCCCAACATGGCAACTCCTAAAAATCCTCCTCCACCTCGAGCTCCAGCAAAGTAGGTGGGCTGAATTTCTGAACATGGTAGACAAAGTGGCCTACCCCACGCTGTCCTCCTCTCCACTTAAGATAAGTGCAGAGAATTTGCTGATCTTGGGCTGCAATAATGTTGCCCTCAAATGGCAAGAAGGAAACTAGATCTCCAAAGATCCCTTTCCCAATGTTGTGAACCAAGCTGGCCCAAACCATCTCATACATGATGGATAAGAAATCACCACCATATGGCATCCCATCCACCTCATGGCCCTCCTCATAAAGAAACAAAGATTTTGCTGTAATGGCCATAACTCTTCCCATGCTCCCCTTAGAACATGTGATGTAGAAAGTGTGGGGATCCTCCTCCCCAAAGAACACATCCCCAATGTGTTTCTCCCCCAATCACGCTCCCCATAAAGGCAAGAACAACATCAGAAAATGGGCTCATGATTAGCATCGAAATGAAAGAAAGAATGAAGGTTTCATGTGGTGCTGGAAGGTACCAACAGTCTCCCAAGTGGTCACAGCATAGTCTTCCCCACTGCAGCTTCAGAAAATAGCATGGCAAGTTGTTTCTCGACAAATGGCTAGTTGTGTAAGTCCTCACATCTACTAGGAAATAGTAAATGGGTGAATGTATCAACTGAGCATACAAGAAGTAACCAAACACTTTCACAAAGTCATACAATAGATGGGTGTCTCCATCATAATAGCTGGCCAAAAATGGTCCATGGAGCCCAAAGAAAAGCTTGCCCCTTTATGGAGCAATGCACTGCAAAGAAATGGTAAGAGCATGCAAATATTGTGTTGGACAATCATTAAATGAAAAAACAAAATTCTTACCATGTAATGAAAGTAATATGATGATAGGATCCATAAATGAGTCCTCCATAGTGGTATGGCATACTCCTATGAAGAGGAGTGAACCATAAGCTGCATGAAGATCCTCCTTCTTATGATTGGAAATCCAAGTCGAGGAGAACATACCACAGTAACAGATGAATCCATCCACTACTCTATCATTCTCACCTCCTCCTTGTCCACCAAGTGCATCAAATGTGAAGTGATCCTGGGGACACTCCATCAATAAGTCCTTGCTCCAAAGTGACAACGCTGTTGGCCTATGCAAATAGGCTCCTGCCAACTCATAAATCCATTCTTTGACATGCTCAATGTCAAAGACTCCTCCCATAATGCTGCTACATACAAGAAGTTCCTTCCAAAGTGGAAGTACTTCCAGATCATCTAAGGCTAAGGAGTAGCCTCCTTGCACCATGATAGTGCCATCTCCTACTCCTGCAACATCATGCAAAGTGTGAGAGAAAATCTGCCCTTGCTCTCTCCCAATCCTCCAAAGCAACAAAAGTTCTTGCTGCCTCCTCATACCTCCATCATACAACCCATGTGGTGAAAGCATAATGATCATATCATCATAATACATCCACACTCCTTGCTACCCCATGATGCAAGTATCCTGCCAAGTTCCTTCCATCCACATACCCTTGGAAAAAGGATATGTCCCATGATGGCCAAAATCCTTCAAGAGTAGCCAATGCAGCCAAGCCTCCTGCTGCTCGGTGTCATATATTTGCAAGTAGCTTACCAGCTTCTTGCTCTCCATCCACTCCTATTCCTCCCAATGCGAGTGCCTCCCATCATGATCAACCTTGGTACCCTTCCAAAGAAGACTACCCTTCTTCCAAATCAAATTTTTCCTCTTGCATTCCATGGGATGCTGAAATGCAACTCCTTGGAGATGTCCTGGAAAAGATCCCACACAAATGATCATTTTGAATCCATAAGGATCCAAGTGGGATGAAGGCAAATCCTCCTCACTGCTACCTCTTGACAGCGCTGTAATTCCCCTCCATGGTGTTTTGGCTATCTCATGTCCCAACTCAAGGATGAACATATGGTTTTGCATAAATTTGTTTGGGACAAAGTTCATCCCATCCTCCAAGAATTCACAACCCAACCTCACATGTGATGTGCAGCCCATCAGTGGCCCATTAGGGTGATTTTCCATCCCTTCCTTGATCAAATAAAGGTTGCACAGCACAGTGCAATCATGTTGTTCCAAATGAGAAGTATGCAATGGTACACAATCCTCCATATGATTTGCTAAAACAATAGGAGATGAAAATTTAGGCATACCTTGATGAAATTTGGAAGTATCTTGTATGGCTGTAAGGGCTTCTCCCTCCAATAGGTTGGCTCCTCCAACTGAATATGTTGAGGGCTGCTCCCCCATAGCTGTGACAACGCTGGTACAAGTCTCCTCCACTAGTGGTGAGGGTTTCCTCTCCTCTGATTTTCCTTCACCAAATTTCCCAATCAACCTTTGAGTGAATTCAGCAAAAGCAACCACTCTTGCATGGCTCAAATGGCTGAACCACCACATTTTTGCTTCACCCTCTAGGTGCAGCGCTGCAATCTCTCCAACCTCCCTTTCTACCACCGGATGTAGTAGGAAGAATGCATCAAGTTTCCTTGCCCAAACCCTTGCTGCAGATGACCCATCAAAAGTAGACAATAGAAACCTATTGCCCTTGATCCTTCCTTGGCCACAAGGTCTTATTTCTTCCTCCAAATGAATGAACTGAGGGAAAGCTAGAGTCTCCTTGAAGGCTCTAGGTTGAGATTTGTACCCAACAAGGTATTCACTTAGAATCATGTGATCCAAGTGTCCTCCATCTTCTGGAAAATTTTCCTCCCTCTCAAAAGGAAAGGATATGTTCCAATGCTTTGGAGCTCTCTACAACACTGGTCTCCTCTTCTGATCATAGGAAGTGCATGGCTCTTCCTCCTCTTGAAACACTCTAGAAGTTTCACTGCTCCTTTTCTCTTCTTCTTGTTCAACCTCCTGGGAGAGGTTCTTACCGGATTTGAAAAGTGATGAGAGCAATATCATCCTTCCCATCATTCTGGCCTTGCTCTTTCTTTTATAGCACTTTGGCTTGAAGTCCATAGGCTGAGCCAAAGATCTTGCTTCGATACCACTATAATATCCCCAAATAGGGTATGCTCAACCATGCATGCATAAAAAATGCATTTTCATAAATGGATGCTATAAATAACGAAATAAACTCTTGGTTCCCATAGATATATCAATATACAACTTAAATCTAAGAATAGAGCTGAAACAAGTCAAACTAGGTGGGTTAAACAGACCTCCCACACCTAGGATTGCTAAAAAAAGTCTAAAACCCCAAACACTACAACACAGGAATGTCTGCATAAAAGTGACTGTGCAATCTAATGAGGGTTTGTACACATAAATTATAGAGACAAATAGATCTGATATTTATTAATCAATATGGCTTAGAAAAATGAGATCCAGTCTCCTTTATACAAAATTTTAGAGAACCTAGGAAGGGTTTCTAGGAATACACCCTGAATACAAATGGTGATCTTTAGCAATATGACTGAATAATCACTGAAAACTAAAGAATAGGAGTATAGAAGGCTGTAAGAATATATATCTGATGCAGATCTGATCAAAGGTCTTCCCCCATGGAAGAATCAACCCTCCAATCACCGGGAAACTCCTTGAAAGAGCCACAAAAGACATTGCTGAAACTGCCTTGCAGAAATAACGCAATTCCATAATGGAATAACGTTGTAGGTGATGGTAATGTGTTGGAATGCTACCAAAGATTTGATATCAGCCCAAGAATTCTCTAAAATTATCCTCCAATGGAAGGAAACTTCCCTCCTATGCAAAACCAACTCAGAAAATGGGTTTCTCAACCCTCCCCTGCAACACCCTGCAACTCAACACAACCTCTTGCAGAAACTGCGCTGAAACTGAAGACTGAAGCTTGGAACCAATGCCAGATGTGAGGAATGATAGATCAGGTCTCTCCCAAGAGCTAATCAAAGGGAAGAGAAGGAATTCCTGAACAGGAATACCTTAGTGCTGAACAACACTGGAAATATTAGCTAAACAACCAAAGAAAGCAAAGTCTAAGAAGACATCAAAATATAATTCATAAGTTAACCCCCAAATGGTTGCCATCCTCTTCCTTATAAACTAAGTGAGCCTTCTTGCCTTGGGTCCCACTCAATAGGGTTTCCACCATCACACAAACAATCTCCCTCCAAAACTGTGTTGTGCCTTCCTTAGAGCCACTCCTCTAAACCGCGCTGTTTGATTTGGTCAACGTTGACCTCTTCAACTTGCTTCAGCCCTTTTCACACCTAAGGGTCTTCAATCCAGCTCACATATATCTATCTAGGTTGAACCACATTCACATTAAGCTCTTTTATTTGTTGATCCACTCCTCCTACATTTATGCTGTTGACTTGGTCAAACTTGGCCTTGTCCACATGCAAAATGTCCCTGTTCACACATGAGAGTGTAAAATCCAGCTGGCATCATGATCCCCTTACACACTATGAGGGATTTTATCCTTATTTCTTAAATTCATGGGCTTCCTTACCCTTTTATTCATCTCCTAAGTGACATTAGCAAAACTTTAATATTCCAATTTGCTGCATGCAAGTTTTGGAATATTACAGTGTGCTAGTCAAGAACCTATATGCCCTTGAGGTAGAATATGCATGAAAATAATTGAGGATAAAGGTAAAGGTTAGAGACTTGGTGGTTGAGAGGGAGCATGATTTACCGCTCAACATGCAACTTCAGAAGCAACCTCTGCAAGCTATGGAGCAACCACAGATGGAGAAGTAGAGAGGAGGTCGAGTGGAGACATCCACTCGAGAAGATATCTCCAGTAGGGGGGAATTTCGATCCAAGTGGGCAAAGGGAGCACATGTAGTCATACCGTCGGGTGTGAGGTGGGGTGATGTGAATCAATAGTCTCAGAAGTGTAGAAGTTTGGGCAGGGTCCATTGAGGTGTTTTTATCTCATGGATCATTAACTTGCTATGGAGGCCCACAATATTTAGTAGTAGGAGGATCAATGTCAGTCAAACACTGAGGAGTACAGAGCAGTTTTGACAACAGAGTGGGAGGCTCAGTAGCATAGTCAGCAGCAACACAATTTTCCCAGTAGACAATTTCATGTTGATTCAATGATTTTTTTTATGTTGCTATCGTTCTGTAATTTATGAGATTGTGAGAATAAACACAGAGGACAACATAAAAACCACTTTGGAAGCTGGGATCTAGCCTTGCCAGCTTTAGAGAGGGATCTCTCTGTAAAATTTAGCTATTTTTTATGTGAATTTTAGGCTAGTTATTAATGTAGTGATTGTTTGTTTGATTTGGATTGTTATAATTCCATTGGGCTATGGAGTCTAAAAATTTAACTAGATCTGCATCAACTTGAATTTCACAGGACAAGTTAGGTTTCACTAATTGGATCTTTCAGGAGTTTAAATGGATTATGAAAATGGAATAAATGTAGAATTCAGTAGAAATTAAGGAGCAATGAAGTATTCCTCAATTTGACTTCAACAGAAAACATGTAAATTACAAATAGCCAGAATAGGTGCTCTTAATAACATATCATATTCGTCACCGTTTCTGTTATGTAATTAAGCCTTTTAGAAATTACAGAGAAAGAAAAAACAATGAATAACACATTAACAAAAGAAAAGCATCGCTAATTGGTACACCACATGAATCCTGTGAAGAATTTCCTTGCAATATTGATGCTTCCAGCAACCAAAAAATTACAACGCTTAACCGAAATTATACTCAATAATCAACCCGTAATACTTCAAATTGTGAAGTATTTATACTAAATTACAAAATGATTTACAAAATCGTTGTCTCAACCGACAATGTATTATTGGCATTATCTCAAACAATAAAACCGATCTTTTACAAAATAATAGGCAAGGTGTACAATAATATGGAAAGATGACTCTGTTTTGGAGGAAAATGTTGTTGAATAGGCCTATTCCTATGCTTCCCTGGCTGATGTGCTGGCTTGTGCTGACTTCCTGCAAATTACTGCTTCAGTCCTGTAACTCGCAAAGTTTATCCCACCTATCTTCATCTGGGATGGTCAATTTAATTACCTTTCGGTAAATCTCATCAACCTCTATATATCTGGAAAAAGTGGGTTTTACAACAAATATATGATTTACTTTATGCTGGATGAAGAAATCATTACCCATATCTTCCAAAAATGCTCTGCCTGTCATGCTGCCTTTGATGCTTGAAAATTTGGAGCTGTCCCTGGCTATCTCTTTAAGTTTTATGACATAGTCTTCATAAGTAATTAACTTGTCATTAATTACAAATAAAGAAGGCAGACCATTTTGTGTTAAAGTCTCAATTCTAGAAAAAAATCTATTGACTGTTGTCTCTAGACTGTGACACTTCTCCTCTAGTTGAACAACCATATTATTCTTGGTAAGAACCATCTTCACCTCCAGAATGGTTTTTGTCTTGTCATCAACTCCTAAATCGTCTAATTCATATCTATTTTTAGAGTTTAGGAACTTGATAATGTTTGTTGTTGTGGTAGGCATTTCTCCCCATTCTTGTTTGATCTCTATTATTGCCTAAGTTTCTCTTTTAACCAAATCTTTTTGCTCAAATATTATCTGAATGCAAGGCCAAATTTCAACAATGGAGCTCATGATGTCTTTCCAGATGATTTCCTTGGCTTGGGAAAAGGTTTGTCCTATTGCTGACTCTCTTTCAGTCTTTTTCAATCATTCAATCAATTTATGAGCTCTTTGTGATTCTGATGAGTGAGAAGCCTCACTCCTTGTCTTCTGGTCCTGTAGATTTTTGACCTGTTCTTGCAATTTATTGATTTCTTCTGTCTGAATGGACATATTTTTAACTACCTTAGTTAACTGTTCAGTGCCATCTGCTGTCTGTGTATTCTGTGGAGTAGAAGTTGTAGCTGTAGGAATGGATTTAAGAGGTAAAAAATCTAATGGAATGATAGACAATTTTGCATTATGTTCCTTTTCTTTTATCATCTTTTCCATCTCAGTCTCCATATGCCTTATTTGTTAATTTTGTTCCATGATGAACTTCATCATGTTAGTCTTCTGGGTCTTTGTTTCCTCAATATATTTGGCAAGGGGATCTTCAGTGGTTGACAACTTCAATTGCTTTATCAATGCTTATATGTCATCATTCTTCTTATTGTTTATTTCCTCTGCAACCTTCATGTTTCCAGGGTCATATCCCATCTTGACCACTAAATATTCTAAGGATTTAATCCTTGTACCCTTAGCAATAGAATAAATCTTATCAAATTTCAACTGTGACTGGATATTTTATAAGGAAACTTGCAATTTAGAAAGGTTCATGGTAGTATTAGTCAGAGTTGAAGAAATCATTTCACCTATTTTCTTATGCATCTCCATTTGATCAATGGGATGAATATCCCTTGTGTTGAATTCAACATTGTCTTATTGTAATTGGATGTTGACTTTAGCCGTGGAATTTGGGCCTCAAGGAAGGCCATCTGCATCCTACCCTTCTCTGAATAAAACACTGACAACAACCTACTTTGAGAGCTAGAAGTCTACTTCTATAATTGGGCATAGGTGTTGTTCTTAAGAATTTCATTCTTAAGTTTTATCTCCCTAAACCTGTCAAATATTGTCTTATCCTTCTCACCTTGGATCACCTTAGTTGTTTGAATAGTTTCTTGCTGGTCATGAGATATCGAAGAAGTTGTAGGAGAAGTAGTAGATTAGCCACCTACTTGAGAGGAGGAAGGTGTTTCTTTAATCACCATATCAACTTCTTGCTCTGAATTCTTATCTGTGCCAACCTTGGGATTTAGCTTTGTTATTTTTTCCGTAGATAATCTTAAATTCTTTACCTCCACTATCAGTCATCAAAGGTGAATCTTCTTCTCTTTGCCTCTTCACTGCTTTTTCCTGTGGGACAGGAGTCTGTGATGTTGATGTAGATACCAGCTGCTCCTCAACTTCCTGCAATGTATTTTAAACCCATACTGACTGGTTCATATATCTTTCTATCTCAAGCATTTGGGTATGAATGTAGGGAGTAGTTTTTTTTCTACTCTCAGCTTTGAAATGATTCCCAGAGGGTCATAGGACCAAGTGAAACTCAAGCTGAAATTCATCTCTTTCAAAATATTATCTGCCTCCTCCCCTACTGACCTGCTATTGCAATTAAAAGACCCAATATGTGTCTTGATTCTAAACTGGGATTCTTTTTTGGCTGATACAAAGTGAATCTCATCTGCATTCAACATCTATATGATATATTCCAAAGGAAAAATCCTCACGAGGAGGAATTTTGGGAGCTTATAAGGTTCAAGCTCACATCCATAGACCCTGATCTTGGTGTAATTCTGGTATAAGTACCAGTCTCATGTCTTAGCCTGATCTGTCAAATGAAGTATCCTCTTAATGTCCTCACTTATCCTAGGTTCTGTTGTACTGCTTAGGAAACTCGTAGCTAGGTGAACAAACTGTTCAATGAACTATTTGTAAGAGAATTCCTTCTATTCTTTCGTCACTAAAGATGTCCAGAATATTACTGATTTCTTTTGGCTTCTTCATCAAGCTTCTGCATGGAAAATTTGAATCTATCTGTTTGATAATATAAAAACATATATACCAAAATGAAAGAGTATTTAAACACTTCTTCATTCGGAAAATTGAGAAACTGCTCATGAATGTTGTCTTCTAGGAATTGACTGAAATTGAAAATAATAGATGGTTTGATATCTGTGGAAAATATAGAAAGGAATCCTAAAATGGGTTCATCTACCCACTGATCAGAATAATAACCAAGGATGCATGAAATTACTATTATTATCTACTTAGCTTGATCAGGGAATATGGATGAAGGGTATGGAGGGTTTTTCTTTGGGAATTGATTTTTAGGTAGAAATATGTCAAATATCTTGGCTCTTTTAGCAAAATCGAGCTTTTTGTAAAGTTCATTGAGGGCTTCTAAGGAGAAAGGAGTGTTATTTTCCATAAAGGGAGCTTGCATCATCTGGTCAATTGACTAGGCAGTGATGGTGAAAAGGATTTCACTAGTAGGGGAAATGATGGCTCTTTGATTGGGAATGAAACATGCTTGGAACTTTCTGATGAATTCAGGGGCATGGAAGGTGTGAGGGAAGATATAATGTGGGATATTGGACTCCCAGAGTCCAATCTCATCTGATTTATCAATGTATTTATCCTCCAGCCAACAATATAGTTCAAACAATTCAAATTTTGACTGTGTTTCATTTATCTTATAGTCCCTATCTGCGAAAGGAATGTGGTCTAATTCCATGGGAGGGTGGAACAAAGGATTGAAAGGATCCTCCTGGTTTTTCTTTTTAGGAGGCATAATCAATTCTGAAGAATTTATTTGGGATCGGGATGAACAGGGTTATTGGGAACGCACAACAACCATGTGATTGGTTGAAGAAGAAAAGGAAGGTGTTGTCACTTGGTTTTAGACTGATCAACTAGTAAAAGCTGGGCACAATGTAAAATCTATTAACAATTCTATTTGTAGAAGAAAATGACAGTAAAGATTAAAAAGATGGATTGCAGATTTTATATAGAAAATACAGGTTATTTGTTGTAAATGGCGTGAGTTCGTTGGATTAATGGTTATCCAATTTGCAATTAAATGTTTAATGGATAACCGGGGAAGTGATTTAATTGGCAATGGGTCAGCAACATGGCACGATGGTAATGATGGAGGTGACGGGTAGGGACAATGGTAATTAGAACGAGGGGGAAGTGGTCTTCCGGAGGGTAGTAGGCGGTTAGTGGTTTAGGCTAGGGGGGTGCGAAGCGTGGAGGGGTGGCCACGTGGTAGTGGGACCGGGCGGAGAGACAATTTTTTTCGAACCCCTACCCGGTGGTAAAGCTATGATGGAGAGGGGGGCCCAAAAGTTAACAAGGGTCATTGATTCGGGGAGTGGACAGATCGTGAGGTGGAAAACTACGGGCTGTTTAACAATATGTGACAAGACTTTTTATTGGATAGCCACTTTTGGCTTTGGGTTGAAAAATTAGGATAAAACCTGAATTAATCACATATATCACTTTATGCGCTTAGTGCTTTAATGAACCTTGAAACTTATGAAAAAGCAATTTTTGTCATATACCCCTTTATGCACCTAAGGCTTAATGAAGCTCAAAAAACTTAGGATATAGCATTTTAATCCTTTTCAAATCCAAAACACTTCTACCTACCCTTTCACACTTAATTTTTTTTTCTAAAGTAACATTTTTATTTCTTCTAGGGGTGCAATTAGACTAGCAAACCCCGTTTTTTAATGAAAAAACTATTCTGTCCTATCACTTATTTCTCTTATTGATTCAGATTAAACAGTTGAATCAATGTCATTTTATACCTAACTATTGACTTACCAAGATTAGACTGTTTAATAAATCTTTATTCTCTAACCTAATTTACAAAAATACAAAAATGTTTCAACCATGATTATGCTGTATGGTTTAAACAAATAACTAGTCATTGTGGCATTTTAAACAAGTTGCACACAATATTATTTCATTTAACATAAAGAAAACTATCTATTAGTAGTGGCATTTGAATTTGCATCACTTTCAATGTTATTTTCTTTTGTAGGGTTATGATTTAATTTTATTCTTTTTTCAAATCTTCTTTCTTTTTCTCTTTATTCATTTTTTTTTTAGATATACCCTCTTTTCAGTTTATTATATATATATATTTTTGGAAATCATTTGCAGATTGAAAATTATTTACAATATAATAAAATTGAGATAAAATACTCAATCACCTTGAGATCCTATAAATTATAAGACCCTAACATATGCTTTTCAGTTGCAGATGTTGTAGAAGAAACGATAACAGTGAGAAGTGTTGCATGGAATACATTCCAAAGTTTTTGTATCGGGATAAATGTGAATCCCTTTCTTACTGAGAGGGAGTGTTAAAAATTGCTCCAAGAAAGATTCTAATTTTATTTTATCTTTAATTAAATTAGAAGAAAATTGTAATTCCACATCACAAGACAACTTGAACGAGTTAACTAAGTTAGTTTTACTTACTTGGTTAAGTTAATTCAAGTTGAAGGCCTAAATTGAGTAATGTGGAGTGTCTTCTACTTTATAGGAGCCCGGGTTGAGTTTATTTTGATTTTTAATTAATTAGTTCAGTAAATATGAGTTAAAGTCAGTTTAACTAGTTCCAACTATTGGAGGAACTAGTGGGATGTCAAGTAGTGGGGTGTGTACTCTGTGATCAACCAGTTAACTGATAAATCTACCATAAATAACTCATACATGTGTGATCTACAAGTTACCCAGTTAAGATTTGAGTTCAAGGGCAATGTACTATCAATTTTATAATCATCCAAATTGTACAGGTTGTGGATGCAGTTAGAGGAAGTCCTATGACGGATTGTGTATTTGTGGATGAGGAATTTCCCTAATTAATAGGGGATAATTCCCAAGGAAACAACACAAGGAAATAAAGACATGGGAAATCAGAAAATTGGTTAAGTATTGGACAAGGCTTGTGTAGGAAGTAGTGAGATAGATAGAGATAATGTAGAGGTTGTTCGGGCTTGAGCAAAACATTGCAATCTTCTCATATTTTCTCACTAATGCAATATACCGATAGCAGGGATTTTTAACTATGGATTTCCCCAGAAAATCATAGTGTAATGTGTTGATTGAATTCTTTCTCTTGTATGCTTTGTGATTTCACGATTGTTTAATTGTTTCCGTTGATGAGTAGAGTAGATTCAAGTCTATTGTTTTAGAAAATTACAATTAACAGTTTGAATCTAAAAGGAATTTCTATAGTCATTTATTTTGCCCCGACCGAGATAGTATTAGATAATCATATACATTTATATTTGCATTGATTCTTGATGTGACATAGGAAAGACAGATTCATGCTTCTATGCATTTGTTTAAAAGATAAGGGAATTATATGATTGTAATTTTCTGTATTTTATGAAAAATTTCATTAAGAGTTAATCGCCTTTAGACTATAATTTCATTTATAGTTTAAGTTAGTTTATATACAAAATATCTTGCATCGTATTAACAGAATATAAAGCCTTCTTTTAAATAATTTTCTAGTTACATAAGTTTATGATATTCTTCCTTTTGTATATGTGTAAATTATATGTTGCATAATTTGTGCATTATATTGTTCATTATACTTTAGTATTGTACATTAGTAGCAAAATTGCTAACTATATTATTGTACCATATTAGACTAGTTAGATTGACCTGTAATTTAGATACATTGGAATAAAACTCTGACTCTTAGTTCATGTTTATAACCTAAGGATTATATTAGGATTTATGCACCCTCTTTTCTTCGCAAGAAGAAGAGATTCACAGGCTAACAGAGCCTCAAAACCCATCGGGAGTGGCTATTTAAGCAACTTAGGTTGTGTGAAGAACTTTGGTATGTGTTGTATCCCCTTGTTGACATATGGTCCAAGAGGCCCATCAGCATAACATTTTACAATGTTTATACTAGCTAGCGCTTACCACTAAAATTTTTGAATTCGAGCATTCTTTTGATATTTTAATTTTGTGTAGCACTTAAATTTTGTATTGCTACATGGAGCAATGAAGCTGCAACACTTATTTTTCTTAACTAGTTTGCTCATACACACTTGAGGAGGTTGTTATTGCACCTTGTATCTCTTGTCAAATATAAACAAAGGTGTTTATACATGTGGCCCACACTTTTGCTTTTACCAATAGCACATGTTTCTTTAATCATCATGTTATTCATCTAAAAAAATGGGGTTTGAAGGACTCTATCTTGAGGTTGGAGCTTGATCTTGTAACAAACCTGGTGAAAATTCCATGTAATAAAAGTTAATAAATGAAAAATAATAACCACTGTTATGGGACACTTATTCCAAGCTGAATGTTGAGCAAAGACATCCTGGTATGGGTGTTAATTTGGTTTATTATGGCTAAGGAAATTGGAAAAGGCTTTGGAAAGGAAAATTGGAATTTTTGGCAAATTTTTTATGAAAATAATGGAAATTAGGAGAAGAGGAAGGTGAAAGGTCATCGGTTTCATGTGAGGAGGAAAATGAAGGAAAATAATGGAAAATGAAGAAAATAGAGGCCTCATTAATAAAAAGGCTTATAAGGATCAATTGGTACCTTTTTGTTAGTTAAGTTTTGGAGCTATCTCTCTATTCTCTCTCTCACTCACTCTTGGACAGTTAGAGTTTTCTCAGAGCACTTCAACATTGGATCAAGAAAAGCATAGAAGGCAAGAGGAATCAACGATCAAGCAAGGAAGGGCAGGATCAAGTGGCTACAACATGATTATTTGTAGTTATCGAGTTGCATGTATGATTTCCTTGATAGTTTGGACATGCATGGCTATACCTATGTGTTCTTAGTTCTCTTGCTGCCATGGGCCTAGGTTTTTCTAGGTGTGTTAGTGTTCTTCAATCTTGCCTTTCCATTTTCGAATAACCACGGTGTGATGGGGTTCTCATGTTTTGTTTGATTTGGATTGTGGGATGGATTTAAAATTGAGTAAGGTGGTATTTGAAAGAAAGAACACATGGTCTAGTGATCCCTAAACCAGATTGTGGATTACCGTAAATCTTTGACCTATTAACCCCTGAACGAGACTGTGGGGTGCGGTAAAGCTGAATATTGTGTGCCTCGGTGGGCCTAGGAATCCTTGAGCGGAGAATGACGGGACATACGGTAAAGCCTAGATATGTTTGCCCTCAATCAGGAATCCTTGGCCGGGGAATGGCATGATATACGGTAAAGCTTGGAGGGTGGAGTATTAATTAGGCTTAGAGATCCTCGATTGTTGTATGGTGGGATGTACAGTAAAGTGTAGAGACTAGGAGATAGGAAAATTCCTCACGGTGTAGGTGGAGAAATCTGGTGGCATCCATGCTTTTTTAGGTCCTAGTGATCCGGTTGGGATTGTGGTAAAGCCTAGTTCGCTTGATGAGGGTGAGGTGGTTTATCCTCGAGAATCCCTAGTTTATTTATGGTTATGAGTACCACATTCAGGCTTGGAATATGGCATGGGGGTGATTGGTTGAAAGAAAGGTTTGGTTCAGCTAATCTATGGTTGGGTGGTATGTTTAAGTCCCAAACCTTGTTGGCTTATGCATTCATTAATAAGAGTTTCTTCTCCTTGGTATTTAATGTGTAAATGTACTCGTTCATATGTGGCATTTATGGTTGTTATATCCTTGTTAATTTTGTTGGTTGTATGCTGGTTATGAGCATGTTTTATGACAATTGTGATGTATGACTCTCATCATGTTTTGGTTGATAAATGAATGAACCATGCATATATGACCTAATAGATGATAATGTAGCTAATGTGATAAGGCATCAATTCTTCCTTACGAACCTCAAATAAGTATGAGACCACTATGCTTAGATCTGTTGTTAAGAGCTATAGATTGCATATTTGTGACATGTTTTACGAAATGTATGTCATGGCTAGTAGGGGTCAGATCAAGTATTTGTACCAATGTTTCCATGTTATTTATCACTCCTAAAGTTTTCATGAATTTCTAGGCAGTGGCTTGAGTCCTGGCCCTGAAAATGTGGCATAGAATCTGGGGTCACACGTAACTAGCTGAAAAGGTCCACATTTGTTGGCTTGTCTTGATGTGGGAGCGACTAGAGGCCTGGATTTGCATGCTTGGATTTTCATGGGAGTGAATGAGGGCCCAGATCAGTGAAAGTTAATTTTCCTCAGGGGTTGGTCACCTGGAAGGGTTGGCTAGCTCCTATAGGTTCTCTAACATGTGTGGAAGGTCAGTTTGGTTTAGTTCTGTTGGTTCCACTTCCTTAACTGTACATGGGGAGTTGAATCATATCATAGTAGCCTCTCATCACATGTTTACCCCAATGGACCAGGTAGCTTGAGTAAATTTGGGAGGAGGGTGTTCCAGTTCTATGTCCTCCATTGAGTTTTTTTGGTTATCTACATAGTCGTTGACAATGGTCTCAATGTTAAAGGCCTATTTGCATAAACCATCAGATTTAACTTTTGCATGATAGCTTGATGTTGTCTGCGTTTCTCCTCTACCACTTCTTCCATGAATACTTTGCCCATCCCATTAAGTTCAATAAGTTTAAAGACCATGGTATCTCTCATTTTGGAGTAGCATAACTCTAGAACCTAATCTATGAACTAAACATCTAATAATTCCTTAAATAACTTATGCATTTTCCTCTTGATGACCTACTCCATATTGGTTATCTCAACTTTAGTCTCTTGAAATGAATTTATAATGGAAGTATGTGACCACTCTCATGACATCTAATTGGGTTCTTGTTATACATTATGGAGTCTGCAAAGGGCTTGTTTGAAAAAGGAAAACATAGATGTATAATACTTGTGGTTGTTGCACTTAGGTTTGGCCCCTTCACTAGTAATCCTCATTGGGGATAATTCTCTCTTGACAAAGGCTAGAGAGGACGAATTGGGAGATATGTGAACAATGGCACAAAAATTTTGAGAGGAAGGAAATGGAGTAAGCCTATGTGGAAACCCTTTTAGGTTGAAATCCATTAAGCTAGCCTTCGAGGGGTTTTTTGGAAATATTAGGAAGTGGGTCAGCTTCTCAATTATAAATTGAAGTTGCATTAAAGCTCAGGCGAGCCAAGCTCAATAGCAATAAGACAATAATAAGTCAACCAAAGATATATGCAAACAATAACCGTATATATCCCTATTCCGAGACACCCAAGGTAACTAGAAATAACAAATACCATGGATGATAAAGGAGAATTCTAATTCAAAATCAAGACAGAGAATTCACCGAGCACATTGGATGGGAAAAAATAAGGAGCAAAGTGACCCACACGTTTATCCTTCCAAACTAACCCGAGAATTTTCCAATTCCCCAACAAACTAACTACTTTTTGAAAAAAAGAAGTTAAATTACCCATTAATAGAGTGCTCGATTGAAGAGAGCATGAAAATAAACAATAAGTTTGCATTCCATGCCCATGTGCCAAATCTCAGACCAAAGTACAACACGCCCTAAAATTCCTAGGTATTCTTTCTTTGCTATGAACTCTGCATTGTTGAATAAAGAGTTCAATATAACAAACCAAACCCCTTGCTTTCCATCTTGATGCTTATACTCATTATGTAACCGAATCATGTCTACAATTGTCATTTGAATAGCGTAAACCCATGATGAAACAATTTATCCTCTCCTTACACCTGCACCTTACCATCAAATTCTCATGCACAAACATTGCAATCAAACTCCTCCAAGCACGTGAGAGGTAACACGACCCCACTCCTTGCCACCCCATCTGAGTAAAGCGTGTATTTTGACTAACATAGCATTTTTATAATATTTTTAGAAGTACATGTATTTTCCAAGCCAACATATAGGGTGTAGGTATTACTCACATGAAAATATCTAGAATACTACATTGTAGAATTTCATCTCTCTTTTAGTGTTTATATTATGTGTAAATACCAAATCTTTTTCTTTTATATATAGAATTATTTTTATTTTTCTATATATATATGTTTGTAACATGTAGTATTACTATTATTTGTTTTAAGTATTACATATTTTTTTGTAAATTAATTTATGATTACATAAGCATTATCTATATGACAACATCTCTACTGTATTGGTTTGAAGAAATGTCTTCAACACAATCACAATATCTTTTGCAAAATGACATGTTTAAAATGATTGTGTTATTACAATTTACCTGGCAATGTGGAAATATGTAATGTTTTTTATTTTATTTTTTAAATTGTTCAATGATTTAATCATGTTGATTATCAAAGAGCTTTTAAGGAGGGTCACTGGTTTCGGGGAAATACAAGATTTTTTATGACTCCTTGGTCCTAGATTTTGGTCTTAACTTCACAACAATTACTAGAATGTTAGTTTGGGTTCATCTCCCTAGACTCCCATTACATTTTAAACGTTTACTAGTTTTGAGGATATGGGAAACTCTTTGCGCACTTACATCAAATTAGATCTCGAGAGAGCTTTGACAATATTATGTATATACAATCACGTTTGTATATAAATTTTTTAAGGGTTGAATTTCACCCATGGGCCATTCTTCCATTATTTTTCCAAAAAACAAAATTGGCCAATTATGATTCTTTCTAAAAATGGAATTATTTTATCTTATAAATTGTGAAAAATTTATAGAAACAATATAAAACCCTTCCTGAAATATATTTTTTATAAAATAAAACCAAACGTTTTACTTTCTTTTTTTTTGTAATCTGGGTAGGACTACATCTTCATCATCATGTCCAATATATCACCCCAATCGGGGCGGGGAATTGAACCGGTGACTTCACATCAAGGAGTGCCTTAACAGAGCACCCGATCACCGTCTATCCAAGGCCCCATGGACCAAACATTTTACAATTTGAATATTAAGGACTAGCAAGATTTTCCAAGGTTTATAATCTTTAAAATAAATTTTCATCGTGCAAATTTTACATGCATTTGTGTTGAGATAGACCTTAACAAGGCTCTTCCAAACAAAGTACCTCTCAAATGTAAAAAAATCATTATGCTAAAGTCTTAGATTACGAGAACACAACATTTCATAATTGGATATGTTATATCCGATAATATTTGTTGGCTTATAGTCCCCATGTTCATGTTCATCCTCCCTCTAAATAGGTACAACGAAAAAATTAAAAATATGGAATTTTTAAAAAGATGATGATGACCAAAATGAGGATTAAGAATCATAAGTACTAATAAGATAATCCACTTCTTCTTTAGGGGCCAACGTAGAAGACATGGATACCAAGTTGTACTTTTTGAAGAAGTTAGTTGTTCTTGAAGTCTCTTTAGCTAGAACAAAGTGGCTTCATGAAACCAATTCCTCTTACCTAAATAAATAATTAGTTCCCTATATGAATCTTTATGCACCACTTATAAACTCACAATAGGTTAATTGGTTGGAAATTTTTGAGAAATGATGATGACAAAAATGAGGATTAAAAATTGATATGGATTGGATAATTATATTATTTTCCATCCATATTCATGCTTTTTAGAGTGGAAATATTGGAGGAATCAATTCACAAGACCATTGTTACTGGCAGGTCCCAGTTTGGAAATTTTGGGTTTAAAACCTTATGGAGGAAGTTTGAGGAATTTAATGAATTTTTTTGGTGTCCAAATCCTCTCGCTTGTTCCCCTAGAATTTTTTTACACTCACATACCTTTCCAATGGAATATAAATGACCTAAAAAGAAGTTTGCATGAAAAGGTTAAGCCACCTGGAAGTTGACCTTCATGTTTTGTCCACCATGATTCGAGAGGATGAAAAGTCAACCCCATTACTCATGGAAAAGGGGCTAGTGATCTGAATGGAGTATGTTAGTGTTGTTGTGCTAATTACTATTTTATATGATGAATTCATTGTCTTATGTGCCCTTAAGGGTTCAGGTTCTCTTGCAAATTATTAAGTCACATGTGTGTTTTTCATGTCAATTTAGTGAGCAATTTAACATAAAAAAGAAAGTTGTACATCAGCAAATAAAGTACAGAACATCACCATACATAACATAACACTTGTATTTGATGAAGGAGTTTGCCCCTCCTGGGCTACATCTCCTTGGTCCAACTTCCATGACTTGGGCCTCTATATTATGATCAAATTGTCAAATTTACCTATTTAATATGCTATATTGCTCCTATAACTTGCTCCAATGAGTCCAGGATGGCTCAAAATGGTCATCTAGCCTCTTTCTGAGCCTGAATTGGTTGAAAATTGCAAAATTTATGGCATTTTCATTTTTCCCACTATTTTAGGTCCTAAAATAGCTAACTATAACTAGAACTCGCAGTATCTGCCAAATCTAGAGGTCCGCCAATTAATCCGCAATTAATTTAAGTGAGAGTTTAAGCGCTAATTAAGTGAACTTAGCACTAAAACCACATTTTAATAAATCCGAATTTAAATTTCGGATTAGGCGCTAAGAACTTGGATTGAGGTTAATAAAACATGTTTAATGGTTTTTAGCTCCGCATTAGCTCTTGCCCCGCCGGTGGTCGCGTATTGTGGTTCTATGGACTGGGAGTTGGCCCCCACCTTACCCCGCCATGCAACAATGTTAAATTCAAATATAAGCGGAGTCCTATACATGTTAAGACTCATGCGGTAGGCAGGATGGTAGGCCATGGCATTGTGTGGCGGGAGGTTGCGGGGTCGAACCCTGGCGCCTCCGCCCAAACTTTGCACCAAATTTTTTACCACACATTTTGACTTTGGGGGGCAGGGGGGGGCACGTGGAAGCCCCAGGTTGCACCATGTGTCTTCACCCGGTTGGCCATTAATTTAACCAATAACTCTTCATCACGTCACCCAACAATCGACCAATGCCATGCTGCCACTTGGAAACCTACCATTCACCTGCATAAAATGCCAAACAATGACCTTGCATAGTCATCATGCCATGTCAACAGTATGGACTACTGACTGAGCACATGACTGTCATATTTTTTTTTTAAATTTACCTGTTTAGCAAAGTGGACAGAACTCGTTTTCGGGAGCATACAACGACCATTTTTCATGAAATGAAGTGCACTGGATTCAGAATGGCAAGCACTACGCGGTCGTTCAGGTTCAGATCCAATATGAAAACTTTGATTTTTGAGCATAAAACTGAGCCCCTGATCATTCCTCCCCACTGGAAGCTTTTTGATCCCAAACAATCATATTCAGTTGCTGAACAAGTGAGGGTACAATTCCCTCACCTTCCCAATTTCAATCCATTTGACCTTTGAAGGATTTGTTCCTTTAAGCCCCACTCAAAGATAGTCAACACTTCCTCTTGTCGATGTCCTTATCCTCCTGTCAAGTATGGTGTCTTACTATAGCTCAACAAAGAAATTTGGAGAAAAATCTTCAATATATGACAACTGAAAATTATCTCCTTGATCTTCAATCAAAGGAGGCTCATACAATCTCAAATTTTCAACATTAACAACTGAATAAATTTTCATGTATGAAGGAAAATCAAGCTTGAAGGCATTGCTACCAATATTTTCCAGAATTCTAAAAGGACCATAATGGATTGATTTAATCTTTTACCTTCTCCTTGAAGCCTTTCCTTGCTAATGTGAAGCCAAACATCATCTCCAACTTGAAACTTATGATCCACCCGATGTTTGTCATGCCCTCCATTGTACTTGCCTTGAATTTACTCTAGTTTCTCTTGCACTGTTTGATGAATCAACTGAATTTTCTCAATGAATTTCTTTGCTTTATCGATGTCACTATGTCCGTCGATAGATACATATTTCCCAAAGATGAAATCTAATGGTGACTTTGGAAAGTAACCAAGACATGTCTCAAATGGAGATGTTTGAGTAGAATAATGTTTTGCACGTTTGTAAGCATGCTGAATGTAATCCAGTTGTTCATCCCACAACTTAGGATGTTTGCTGCAATATCCTCTAAGAAGATGAATGATTGTTCTATTAACCACCTCAGTCTGAACATCTGTTTGCAGATGAAAGGTTGTACTCTTCTTCAACTTAGAGACCCTCAAGTCCCACAAACTTGGCCAAAAATTCCCAACAAATTGATAATATCTATCACTTACAATAGATGTAGCCAACCCAAAATGAACTCAAACATTTTGAAATAAAATATGAGCTATTTTTTCAGCTGTAACTTGCTTTTTACATGACATCAAAATAAAACATTTTGCTAAACCTATCCACAACTACATACAAATATTCATGACCTCTTTTCGACAAAGGAAGAACTCCTACAAAATCCATAGATATACTCTCCCATGGACATGAAGGAACCGAAAGTGGTGTGTACAATCCTAGCTTCCTATTACTAGGCTTATTGACTGCACATAAAGAACATCATTTAATAAAACGTGACACACTTTCAAGTATACGAGGCCAATAACAATACCTCTGAAGATTTGCCATTGTTTTTCTTACACCAAAATGTCCCGCAGTAAGAGAAGTGTGTGCTTCCATTATGACATTCACTCTCTCACCCTATGGAATACAAAGCTTTCCCAAATGATACAAAAATTTGTTGTGAACATGATAAACTAATTCCTCAACTTGGAGACCTTGACTCAAGTTTGCATAAACATCTTGAAAGTAATTGTCAAAAGAATATTATTCAATGTAACTTTCATGTAAAACATAAGTATTCTTGAGTAAAGTAGCTGCATTTATAATAGGCCTAGAAAGCATATCAACAACCTTGTTGTATATACCTTTATTATACCCGACAACCAAGTGGAATTGCTGCAATAATTCCATCCATCGAAAGTGCCTTGACTACTGCAATTTGGTTTGTGATTGCAAGTATTGCAATGGTTGGTAATCGGTGTGAATGATGGTTTCCTTTCCCATCAAATAATGTTTCCATTTCTTCACACTTTGTACCAATGCATATAGCTCCTTGTCATATGTAGGATAATTTATCACTGCACCATTAAACATTTCTGAATGGAATGAAATAGGCTTACCATGTTGTAAAAGGACCGTGCCCATGGCATAGTTACTTGCATATTTCTGAATCTCAAAGGGATGTCTCAAGTCCGATAATGCTAATATTGGGGCCGAACTGATATTTTTCTTCAAAGCATCCAATGATTTTTTCTGATTGCCTCCCCAATGGAAGAATTTCTTAACACTCGTCAATGCATGTAACAGAGTTGCAATAGAGGAAAAATTAGCAATGAACTTCCTCCAATATTGTGTTTCTCCTAGAAAAATTCTTACCTATGTGACTAACTTGGGTGTAGGCCAATTCACCATGAACTCAACTTTAGAGGGGTCTATCTTCAGTTCACCTCCTCCAACAATATGTGCCAAATACATTAAATAATTTTTGCCAAATTCACATTTCGACATCTTAAAAAACAATTTCTCTTTTCTCAAGACATCAAGCACCTTGTTCACATGCATGACATGTTCTTCTCGCGATTTGCTGAATATAAAAATATCATTGAAGTAGACAATGACAAAATCATCTAGAAATGGTCTTAATCCATCATTCATAACTCTCATGAAAGTAGCTGGAGCATTGAAAATACAAAAAGGCATAACTAGAAAATCAAACAATCCTTGTTTAGTTTTAAATGCGGTCTTCTATATGTTCTCTTCAGCTATTCTAACTTGATGATAACCAATTCTTAAATCTAACTTAGTGAAATAATTTGCATACCTCAATTGATCAAGCAAATAATCAATCCTTAGGAGCGGATAACGTTTCTTTATCGTGGTTTTGTTGAGTGCATGGAAATCCACACACATGCAGCATGTTCCATCCTTCTTGGGCACCAATACAATCGATGAACCACATGGCGAGGTAGATGGACGAATGATACCTTTATTCAACAATTCTTGGATTTTCTTCTTGATTTCTGCACTTTCCATTATCGACATGTGATACATGCCAATGTTAGGGTGTGGAACATCCTGCTGCAGCTGTATCTCATGTTGGATTCCCCTCTTCGGAGGTGACCCCTTTGGCTCTTGAAACATATTGCCATGCTAACTTACCACATCAAACAAATTAGATTTTAATATATCATCACAACCTTCAAAAGTTTCAATATCCTTATCATTCTTTTGTTTGATCATGAGAAGCACAAATTTTTTTCTTGAGTTTACTAGTCTCTTCATTTGCCTATCATTAACCAAAGAGAGGTTTAGCTTTCTACGATGAGCACTCACAATATATTCCATCCCATCTTTGAAAAAATAGTACTTGTTCTCATGGCGATAGAAGACTGCTTTCCTTTCATAGAGATATAGGCTACCCAAAACAATTCCAGTTATGTGAAGAAGTACAACATCTAACTCAACTTCATCAATAAAATTTGCGGTAATTGCAAACTGGATAATGCATTTTCTTGTAACCTGTAAATTTGTATCTTTGGTTATCCAACCCAATGGTATGGCTTATGATGAGGTAAGGTTTCAAGATTTAGCTTCTTGACTAAGTCTTCAAACATTAAGTTCGCTTGAGACCCACTATCAAATAATGTGTCAAATTTTGTATGTTTTGAGATCACTCTTACATGAAACATCTCTATTCTTGCTTCTTCATTTGGAGTGTTATTGTGACAATTTGAGGAACTGGAACTTGGCTTATTTTCCCTTTATGACCATGTCTGCAATTTTAGTCTCATCTCCTGAATCAGATCCAAGATCCTGTTGTGTGGTAGCAGTTGTCTTTTGTTTCCCCTTATTGTTGAATTTCTTAGGCCTCAATTCTGGATGAAGTTTCCAACGATGGGCTTCATCTTGACCCTCTTTCGAACAATGAGTACATGTGGTTTTATCCCCTTCATTCTTAATGGATGTATTCTTCTTTTGTTTACCCTTGAAACCATTTCCTTTTTCACCGCCCTTGAATGGTTTCTTTTTACCCTCATCTTGTACATTTTTCCCTCTCGCCTCAAGGTGTGTAGCTTGCACACAGACCTCATATAAACTAGTGGGATTAAAAATGAGGATGGTATCTTTCAGGTAACTATGCAATCCACCTATGTACTTTAACAAAGTTTCTTGGCTATGGAAATCAATTCCCAGCATGAGAGCTCTTCTCCTAAACTCATGAGCATAATCTTCCACACTTTGACCTTTCAATTGCAAAAAAAAATTGCCAAATCATAATATCTTTTTGCATGTAAGCTAGAGGATAGAATTTCCTTTTAATGACAACAATAAAATTTGGTGAAGACATTGAGATATTACCATGTTTCTTAATCTCCTCTTGTGTCTTTTCTTCCCACCATACAAGTGCTAATCCCTCCATCCTTAAGGAAGCCAATTGAATCTTTATGTCATCTTCTTGAAGGTTATGAATTCTGCAATAAACCTCCAATTGAAAAATCCAATTATCCAGTTTCTCTGCATTGACTTTGCCATTATACATTGGAAGCTCAAACTTAACATCAAGTTTAAGAAAGGGTGATTTACCAGCTCCTTTGGAAGTATGTGTATGAACAGATGGAAGAGTTGTGGTAGTGGAAGATGATGGTGAGGAAGGTGAAGATGGTGGTGAGGATGATGGTGGAGTGGATGGTGGCTTATTACCATCTCCATGGCCTCCTCCTCCTCCTGGATAACCCTCTCCTCTTGGAGGCCTTGAAATCTCTCATTGCATCCTTACATTCCTTAGAGGGATTTAACCATCTCAGTCATATCAAAGAATGCCTTCCTGAATGCTCTCTCATCTTTTGTCATGATAGGTTCTCCTTCATGAGACAAGCTCACTGAAGACTCAACTTCAACTTGAGGATGTTCTAGTGTTGAAGACTTTGGAAACCTTTCCCTTCTTCCTCTTGACCCAACTGCAGGGCTCTCAACCAACTTCCCTTCTCCTCTTTTGAGTTTTAACCTTGTAAGCATGACACAAACTTGCAAACAATTGGATCCCTTATTTCACAACAAAACCTAAAGAAATCAGGCTCTGATACCAAAAATGATCTAAATGGAGTATGTTACTGTTGTTGTGCTAATTACTCTTTCAGATTATGAATTCATTATCTTATGTGTGCTGACAGGTTCAGGTTCTCTTACAAATTATCAAGTCTAACGTGTGTTTTTCATGTCAATTTAGTGAGCAATTTAACATTAAAAAAAGAAGAAAAGGTTTTACAACAGAAAATAAAGTATAAAACATAACCATACATCACATTAACATAGGTATTTGATGAAGGAGTTCACCCCTCCTGGGTTACATCTCCTTGGTCCAACTTCCATGGTTTGGGCATCTATATTATGCTAAAATTGTCAAATTGACCTATTTACAATGCTCTTTTGCTCCTATAACCTACTCCAATGAGTCCAGAATGGCTCAAAATGGTCAGCTAGCCTCTTTTTGATCTTGAATTGGTCGAAAATTGCAAAAGTTATGGCCTTTTAAAATTTTCCCACAATTTCAGGCGCTAAACTAGTTAATTGTAACTATAACTGGCAGTTTCGGCCAAATCCGGAGGTCCGCTAATTAATCTGAAATTAATTTAAGTGATATTTTAAGCACTAATTAAGTGCACTTAGCACTAAACCTACATTTTAATAAATCCAAATTTAAATTTCGGATTAGGCGCTAACAACTTGGATTAAGGTTAATAAAACATGTTTAATGGTTTTGAACTCCGCATTAGCTCTGGCCCCACTGGTGGTCGCGTATTGTGGTTCTATGGATTGGGGGTTGGCCCTTTGGGGCTAGCCCCCACTTACCCTGCCATGCAACAAAGTTAAATTCAAATATAAGAGGAGTCATATACATGTTAAGACTCATGTGGTAGGCAAGAAAGTAGGCCATGGTGTTGTGTGGCAGGAGGTTGTGGGGTCGAACCCCGACGCCTCCACCCAAAATTGCATCAAAAATTTTACCACACATTTCGACCTTGGGGGGTTTGGGGGGGGGGGGGGGCGCATGTGGCGGCCCCAGGCTACACCACGTGTCCTCACCCGGTTGGCCCTGAATTCAACCAATAAAACTTCACCAAGTCACCCAAAAATCGACCAGTGCCATGCCGCCACTTGGAAACCTACCATTCGCCTGTAGAAGCTGCCAACAATGACCCTGCACACTCAGCATGCCACTTCAGCTGTACGGGTTGCTGACTGTCAAGTTTTTTAAAAATTTACTTGTTCAATAAAGTGGACAACAGTGACCATTTTTCGTGAAACGAAGTTCGCCAGATTCAGAATGGCGAGAAATACACAGTCGTTTGGATTCTGAGCCAATCTGAACACTTTTATTTTTGATCATAAAATTGAGCCCCTGATCAGCTAGCCATGTGACCATGATGGGAAAGACTTTAGAAGGGTCAGGTTGTAGCTCATATCGAGGGTTGAATGGGTTAAATTTAACCCCAAATTAGCTATTAAGCTATGTTATAATTAGGCCACTTAAAGGAAAAGAGTTTTGATTATATTATAGTGCCTTTTTTTCCATAGTAGAGAACAATAGATGAGAGTGGATAGAGGGAGGAAAAAATAGAGAGGATGTATGTTTTGTAGCAGCTAGCTGGCCATTGGTGTCACTCATTTGTATTTACACCATTTCCATCCGTAGAAGAGAGAGCATAATATCCTCTCCTTCTAGCAAGGTTTTCTCCTTAAAGGGTTTCCCAAGTCATATCTTGTGTTATTGTGATTTTTGTGAGTGACTATTCTATTTGTTCTCTATTTTTTTCCTTTATATATTTTTCATGCATATGTAGCAAACAATAACTTAATAATTCCGAAAATATAAGGAAAATTGACCTTCATAGTATATATTTTAGAATTCAGTGCATTTTTATTAGATATATTTTGACAAATTGCCAATGGCATATCCATAACACTTACGAATCAACAATCATAAATACCATAAGAGAATCCATTCCTTCTTCAGGGGCTAATGTAGAAGATACAAATACCAAGATTTACTCTTTTAAGGAGCCAATTATCCTTGAAGTGTCTCTATGTGGAATAAAGTGACTTCATGAAATTAATTTCTCTTGTTCAGATAAAGACTTAGTTCCCTCTACAAATCTCAATGCTCCACCTAAAAACTCATAATTGGTCAATGTGGAACCTTGTTTAGGGAGGTGGCAAGAGATAATATAGAAGAAAGGAAAATAGGGAAGAATTAATTATCACTATTTAAAGGGAAATAAATAATATGTATTTTTTATTTATGGAGTTTGCCTTTGTATTCTTGTAAGTATCTTGACCTCTTTGCACTTGTTATTTTTTATGTCATAAATCAATAAACAATATGACTTCTTTCTTCAATGAGTAATTTTTTTCTTGGAAAAATTACAAAGTTAAAGTCCAATGGGCTATTTCAATTGATTTAAACCAAGCATTTTCAAGTTGAAGATCACTGAAAGGTCATGAGTTCGAGTTTGATAGAGTGCCCTTATCTCGGGAGTACATATTGTACTCCAACAATATTTACCTTGAATACAATTGAGAAGACATAAATAAATGTTGCTTCCAAAAATAGAATTTATATTAAAAAAAGAAAGAAAAAAATCTCTAAATATCTCAGCATTGATTTAAGTGGAAGTGCAAAATTGCCTTCTATTTTATTTATTTATTATTATTTATTATTATTATTATTTTTTTATCTGTCAAGTTTTCTGTGATCCTCCAGGCTTGACCTGTGGCTTGCTGCGACCCAGAGGGGCATCTAAGCTGTCAAAGTCACCTGGGGATTGCACCCTGCCTGGGCTACACCAACCCTATAGCTGACTAGATTTTTAACATGTCTCCTCCCCCTAGAAAAAGGCACAACCACCCCTCATGAGGTTTGATCCTGGGTCGGGTTACTGACAAGGCCCATCCTCAACCGGTTGTGCTAGCAGGACTTGACAAAATGTCTTCAATTTTAAAATGAAAATAAAATAAAAATAAAAATGTAATCTATAAAAACCAAGGTCCAAAATCTAATAAGAAGATATTGTTGAAAAGTAAAACCTTAGACGAATATCTTAAACGAAGAGAGTCATATGAGAAATTTCCTTCAGTAAAGAACAAATGAAATGGTTTTGATGTTTTATTTAAAATAAAAATAAAATAAAAATAGAAATGACTTCAATAAAGAACAAAGAGAATCATACAAAGGTGTTAATGTTAAAAACCCTAAAAAAAAACCAAAAAATACATTCGTAAAATATGATAGAGTAGAGTTAAAGAATGATTTTTTTTTCAAAAGGACTTTAATGTTAATGTATGCCCTAAACTTTTAAATTTATATTTAAAAATATCCATCTTAACCTCAGATCTATCCAATGCTTAGAGGGATCAAATCTCTCGAGGTGCAAACATTTTTTTTTAGTGCAAAACTTGAGGAAAGGTTTGCACTTCAAGAGTTTTAATCCCTCTTGACACTTCATAGATACGAGGTTAAGATGGATCTAGGATGGTTTCAATTATGTGTGACCATGGAAAATTTACCGAACATCTAATTATTATGATCATTTTAAATATGCTAAATATGTCTAAGAAAAATCGAGTCATTTTAATTATAAATTTGCTCAGTTACGTGAGTTTGTTGAGATGATAAAGGCTGTTAATAACTTGAATGATGAAAAATGATGAAATACTAATTTTGAATGCAAAGTGATAATGTTACAATGTTGAATGATAAAAAATGTGAATAATAAGAATGTAGCCAATTACAAATACTCTTCATTCTAATCAATCTCAAACTATTTTCTTCTACTTTTCTTATTGTCACACTTGTTAGTTTTGCCATCTTTTTGTATGTATCATATGAAAATTTTAGTTGAAATCGTAGACCATTCAAATATTTAACTTGAGCTATTGTAGTAAACATCATACCTTGTCTATCTTTCTCTCCAGTATTAATAGTAGTTTTCTCCAAAGTCAATCATTGTGACTTACGAAGTGTTAAACCCCAAGTAAGTTTCAGTGGTAGTTGTTTTCTATTACCTCGTTTGAATGCAAATAGACTACAAATGTTGCAAGATGTAAAATGGGAATAATAAGAATGTAGTCAACTACAAATAGTTTACATTTTCAATAAGCAAACATTTAAGGTAAGCAAACATTTTATCTAAGATGAAAATTCAAGTATTTTATTTATCGTTTAATTATTGTAGCACATAAATCAATGCATATCATTAATATATTTTTTTGTTTACATTCAAATCAATGCATCTAGCGCACACATTCAGATATAATTAGAAATAAACATCTATGTTGAAATAGATGCATCTAGTGCAACCAATAAAAAGTGATTAGAAATCAACATCGACATTGAAATTAATGCATCTAGTGCAATTAAACAAATAGGATTAGAAATCAACATTTACACCGAAATCATTGCATCTAGTGCAAACAATCAAATAAGATTAGAAATCAAAATCTACATAGAAATAAATGCATCCAATACAATAAATCAAATAGAATTAAGAATCAACATCTACAATTAAATCAATGCATCTATTTCAGTGAATAACATTGTATCTTCTCTCTCTCTCTCACTGAAATAGATGCATTGATTTAAGTGTAGATGTTGATTCTGAATCCTATATATATATATATATATATATATATATATATATATATATATATATATATATATATATATATATATATATATCTCACCGCCCCAAACACATGTGCTCTCTCTCTCCATATATATCGATTTATCCTTCATTCCCTCTCTCTATCTCTCTCTTCTTCCTTCTCTCCCTCCTCCATCTATATATCTATCTCCCTTTGTCTCTCTGTCTCACCCCCAAAAATAAAAACTCTCTCCTTATTTATCTATCTCTATCTCCCTCCCTCTTCCTCTCCCTCTCTCTCTCTCTCCCCCTTCTATCCCTCCCTCTTTCCCTTTCTCTCCCTCTCTCTCTGTCTTCCCCATATCTCCCTCCCTCTTCCCTTTCTCTCCCTCTCTCTCTCTCTGCCTCTACCTCCCTCTCCCATTTCTCTCGTTCTATCTCTCTTCGCCTCTACCTCCCCCTCTCCGTCTCTCTCCGCCTCTCCCCCTCTCTCCGTCTCTCTCTTTTCCCTCTTTCTCTCCCCGCCATATTTATCTATATCTCCCTCCATCTCTCCTTCTTTGTATCTCTATATCACCACCCCAAACACACACACACACACACACAAACACACTCTCCATATCTATCTATCTCTTCCTCCTTCCCTCTCCTTGTCAGAATCTTATTTTTTCTCTCCTCCCTTCATCTATATCTTCATCTCCCTCTACCTCTCATTCTCTATCTCTCTGCCTCACACCCCAAACATATAGAATCTCTCTCCATATCTATCTATTTTGCTCTCCCTCCCTCTTCCTTTATCTCTCTCTCTCTCTCTCTCTCTCTATTCCCCCTCTCTCCCTCTCTCTCATTCCCTCTCTCTCCCCTCACTCTTTCTCCATATTTCCATTCTCACTCCCTCCCCCTGATCTGAAAATGGAACTATTTGTAAATGTTGTGCAAAGTATCCATTTGCATTTAATTAAGCGTGCAAAGTATTCTCCATGTCTTGCAGGTTAAACAAAATGTTTTTTGTAATTTTTTTCTGAGTTCTTGTGTGAGGAAATATTAATTAAGTTTATTGTTTAACATAATATATTAGAAATACATAGCAAGAAAAATTCACCATAACATAACACAACAAACTGATGAGGCAGTTCACCCCTCCTGGGCTACATCTGTCGTGTCCAAGGCTCCCAATGGGCATGTCCTTGCTCTATTAAGTTGCTCAAAGTGGTTATACAGTGAAATATATGCCTAAACAGGCAAAAAAAGCTGTTAATTTGACTTCATAAGACAGAAATAAGCTAAAAATGGCTTTTGTTTCACCTCAAACAGTGAAGTAAAACCCAATACACCTCCATCTTCCTGATGGCCCTAGTGGCTCTTTCCTCTTTCCTGAAGAAAAAATGGTTGAAGAACACCTCTTTTCGCTCTGCAACCTAGCCCAAACACTCCATAATGCTGAAGAAGCCAAAATTAACTAAAATTTTGTCTTGTTTGGTCGAAAATTGAGAAAGTTATGACCAAAATTTTTTTATGCCTAGTGGCACTAGAAAACCTCCTCAAAAACTGGAGGAACTCCAGTTAACTCCGAAAAAATTGGCGGACCACTCAGATTAGGTGGAACCGCGCTATATTTGGGGGCAGCAATAAATGTAACTGTTAGTTTGCTAGCGCATTCACATGCTGAAATTCCGGAGACAGTTTACGCTGGCGGTTAATGCCAAATCTGTGCCCGCGGTCATGGCCGGTAGGCCATATGTAAAGAGGGCCAGCACCCAGGTTCTTAAAACCCAAATATTTCTGCCGGTTGTATGGGGCTTAAACCTTGGTCCTCCGCTTCAGGTCGTATGACCCCAGAGCTTAGCCCTGAGGGATAAAGCCTTAAAACTCCACCATTTGAAAAGGTCTTAGCCCATAGTTATGGCGCGTGGTCGCGGGGCGCCTTATCCCTTAGCCCTGGGGGCTTATACCTTATATTCCACCCAACCTGACTGTTAAACTGCTAACCTGACTAAACGTTCAGTTCCACGACTCGCCCTGTGGTATAGTGGTTGGGTCGACCCTGCCCGAGGTGTCGGGTCAAGGGTTCGACCCCCCTTGCCATCAATCATTTCAACATGATTTTTTAACCTTTGGCCTGGGGCCATGTGGTAGCCTCCGGGCAGGCCACGTGGTACCCTCCAATAGGCCTATAATAAACCATATAAAAATTAAATTTTTTCCATATAAAACTTTTGAAAAATGAATTTTTTTTTGGATCAAAAATTCCTATTTTGAAGGTCATTGGGCGTTTTCAAACTTCAGTCACTTTCACATACGACATCGGATTTGAGTCTCGTTCACGGCACAAGAATCACAACAATGAGACGTTTACAGTCGTTCAGATTGCAACCAATTCTAAGCAGTTCCATTTTTGAGAATTTTTTTTTCACTTGGACATGATCACCTGATCACACCTCCCCAATGGGAAGATTTTGGACCCCAAAACCTCTCTAAATTATAGAAATTGAAGATGAGGAGACTGATTCTCTAATCTTCCAACCTTGAACCACTGAAATCTTCCTGACTTCATGAAATTGAGCTTCTCATAAAAAGATAAATTCTTCCTTGAATCTGTCGACTGACTATTGCTAACCTTGACTGTGTCATGATGATTTTTTTTGAAATTTGCAGAACAACAACTATAATTTGCAGAAAACATATTGCTTCTATAATGGTCTACCTTCAAAGGAAACTGAAATTGAGATTCACCTTGCCAACTGTCCTTATGGCGAATTTTTGCCGAATGAGCCATGTACTTGTGTCGATTCCTGACCAAGTTTTCTTGCCATACCAACCTGCCATTCTGAAACAAGCATTGATCCATGCTAAACTTTGTGTCCTCTTTGCTTGCATGTGTTTCCTTTCTTGTATTCTTGCACCACTTTGCACCTACACTTTGTTCTTTGCACCGATTGACACCAAAGACACTTTCTGCAACATCTTTTCATCTTCTTCCAAAGACGACCTGCTTTCAGACTAAAACATATCATCATTTACATCAGCAATAACATGAAAAGTATTATGTGCAAAATATTTTTGTTTGATCATCAACAAAGTCAGATTTTGACTTGCGTTGACAAGCCTTTTCAATTTCCCTACATTCACTAAAGAAGATTCTAGCTTCTTTCGATGTGCTCTCACAATAAACTCCTTGCCATCCTTGAATAGATGGTACTTTTTCTCACGGCGATAGAAGATCGCTTTTCTGTCATATAAGTACGGACTACCCAACACCACACCTGTAATGTCAAGCGGTACCACATCTAATTTAACCAAGTCAACATAATGAGCTGTTATGGTGAAGCGCAACATGTACTTCCTTGAAACTTGTAAATTAGCATCCTTGCAAATCCATCCAAGTGGATATGGCTTTGGATGTGGAATGGTTTCAAGTTTCAGCTTCTTGACTAAGTCTTCTTAGATGAGATTTTCTTGAGACCCACTGTCAAAATGTGTGTCTATCTTTGTGTGTTTTGAAATGATCCTCACATGAAACAACTCTATCCTCCTCTCTTCATTTGGAGCTTCTATGTGACAGTTTAAAGTGCTAGAACTGGGATTTGTTTCCTTTACAATCTCTTTCCCCTTTATGTTCTTTAGTGCCAAAGCTATGCTTTTAGTTTCATCTCCTGATTCAGACCCTAAGTCTTTTTCAGCCATTGCAACCGTCTTGCCTTTTTTCTTTGGCCTTATATTTGGTTTTAATTTTTTCTAGCTTCAATTCCGGATGAAGTTTCCAGCAATGGTCTTCATCGTGTCTTGTTTTGGAACAGCTTTTACAAAACAATTTTCCTTTTTCTTTCCTAGAGTATGAATTTATTTTTCTACCTTTGCCTTTAAATTCACTACCCTCATTCCCATCAAAAGATTGTTTACCTCTAGCCTCTAAATGCGTGGCTTGAACACAAACCTCGTCTAGACTAGTAGTATTGAACATAAGGATAGTATGTATAAGGTAGTTGTGTAAACCACCTATATATTTCAGCAAAGTCTCTTGGCTATGCAAATCAATTCCAAGTAATAAAGCCCTTTGTCTAAACTCTTGAGTGTAATCTTGAACACTTTGTCCCTTAAGTTGTCTAAAACTTTGCCAATTCATGATAGCCTTTTGTAAATGAACTAATGGATAAAATTGATGCTTAATTGCGGAAATAAATTCAGCCCATGATAAAGTGATCTTACCATGTTTTTTAATTTCATCCTTCATCTTGGCTTCCCACCATACCAATGCTGCTCCCATTCTCAAAGAGGCTAACTAAATCTTGGTGTCCTCTTCATGAAGGTTTTGTATCCTCAAGTAAACTTCCAACTGTCTTATCCAATTGTCAAGTTTCTATGCATTGACTTCACCATTAAACATAGGCAACTCAAATTGAACATCAAGCTTTAAAAATGGACTTTTACCAGTGGTTTTAGACTTGTGAGATTGATTCACCGAAGTAGAGGATGACGATGTAGTGGAAGAGGATGAAGATGGGGATGGTGGATCACCATTAACTCCATGTCCTTTCTTTGACTTGTCGTCACTTTTCTTTCCTCTTGGAGAACTCTCTCCTTCTTTCTGATGTTTAGACCCTTCTCCAACAAGCCTATCATTCCTTTCTTGGTAGAGTATCCTCACCGTCTCTGTCATGTCCAAGAAAGCCTTTCGGAACACCCGTTCCTCTTCTTTGGGATCAATGTCTTCAGGAGCTTCTCCTTCTCTTGAAGACATGCTTGAAGCTTCTTCAATGGCTCTTGGAGGTGGCTCTCTGGTCCTTCTTGTTTGAGGATTACTTTGTGAACTAACCAAGTGTCCTTCACCTCTCTTGAGTTTAAGCCTACTAAGCATCAAAACTTGCAAACAATCAACTATATCTTTGCACAAGAACAAATGCAGAGTGAAACTCTAGCTCCTAAGGCTCAAATCCTAAGCTCTGATACCAACTGATTTGAAAATGGAACTATTTGTAAATGTTGTGCAAAGTATCCATTTCCATTTAATTAAGTGTGCAAAGTATTCTCCATGTCTTGCAGGTTAAAAAAAATGTTTTTGGTAATTGTTTTTGAGTTTTTGTGTGAGAAAATGTTAATTAAGTTTACTGTTTAACATATTATATCAGAAATACACAGCAAGAAAAATTCACCATAGCATAACACAACAAATTGATGAGGCAGTTCACCCCTCCTGGGCTACATCTTCTGTGTCCAAGGCTACCAATGGGCATGTCCTTGCTCTATTAAGTTGCTCAAAATGGTTATACAGTGAAATATATGCCTAAATAGGCAAAACAAGCTGTGAATTTGACTTCAGAAGACAGAAATAAGCTAAAAACGGCTTTTTTTCACCTCAAACAGTGAATTACAACCCAATACAGCTCCATCTTCCTGATGGCCCCGGTGGCTCTTTCCTCTTTCCTGAAGCAAAAATGGCTGAAGAACACCTCTGTTCGCTCTGCAACCTATCCCAAACACTCCAGAATGCTGAAGAAAGCCAAATTGACTAAAATTTTGTCTTGTTTGGTCAAAAATTGAGAAAGTTATGACCAAAACAAATTTCTGCCCAGTGGCACTAGAAAACCTCCTCCAAAACTGGGGGAACTCCAGTTAACTCCGACAAAATCGACAGACCACTCAGATTAGGTGGAACTGGCTATATTTGGGGGCAGCAATAAATGTAACTGTCAGTTTGTTGGCGCGTTCACATGCTCAAATTTCGGAGACAGTTTATGCTGGCGGTTAATGCCAAATCCGCCCTCGCGGTCATGGCCGGTAGGTCATATGTAAAGAGGGCCAGCACCCAGGTGCTTAAAACCCAACTCTTTTCACCGGTTGTATGGGGCTTAACCCTTGGTCCTCTGCTTCAAGTCGTATGACCCCGAAGCTTAGCCCTAAGGGCTAAAGCCTTAAAACTCCGCCGTTTGAAAAGGTATTAGCCCACGGTTATGGCGCGTGGTCGCAGGGCGCCTTATCCCTTAGCCCTGGGGGCTTATACCTTATATTCCACCTGACCTGACTATTAAACTGCTAACCTGACTGAATGTTCAGTTCCATGACTTTCCTTGTGGTATAGAGGTTGGGTCGACCCTACCCAAGGTGTCGGGTCGAGGGTTCGACCCCCCTTGCCATCAATCATTTCAACATGATTTTTGAACCTTTGGCCTGGGGCCACGTGGCACCCTCTAACAGGCCTATAATAAACCATATAAAAATTAAAATTTTTCCATATAAAACTTTTGAAAAATGACAATTTTTTTTGGTCAAAAAGTCATGTTTTGAAGGTCATTGGGCATTTTCAAACTTTAGTAATTTTCACATATGACATCGGATTTGAGTCCCGTTCACGGCACCAGAATCACAGCAACGAGGCCTTTCCAGTTGTTCAGACTGTAACCAATTCTAAGCAGTTCCATTTTTGAGCATTTTTTTTCAATTGGACATGATCACCTGATCACCCCCTCTCTCCACCTTTCTTTCTTTACGTCTTTCTTCTCCTCTCCCTCTCTCTCCTTCTCCAACTCCATCTATCTCCCCCCCCCTTTATCCTTCTCTCTCTCTCTCTCTCTCTCTCAAGTCATATATCTTTTCCTTCCACTCTGTACCTTTATATTGCACCTCCCTCTGTCTCCCCCCCATCCCTCTCTCTCTCCACCATCCAATTCTTTCAACCTCCTCCCCTTCCAAACACATCTCTCTATTTCTCTCTCCCCTCCTCTCTCTCTCTCTCCCTCTCTCTATTCCCTACAAATCTATCACTATCTCCCTCCCTATCTCCTTATCTTCCCCCTTGTCTTCCCCATCCATCTCTGTGTCTCCCTCTCTCTCTCTTCCCCTTCACTCCCTCCCTCTTTCCTATCTTTATCTCTCTTTCCTCCTCTCCTCTCTTCCTCACTCTCTCCCTAACTCTCCCTGGTCACTCCCTCTCTCTCTCTCTCTCTCCACCTCTACCTCTCCATGTATTTGAACTTCCTTCCTTCTATCCCCCCTCAAAATTATCTCCCTCTCTCCCCCCATCTCTCTCTCTGCCTGTCCCCCTCTTTGTCTCTCTCTTTTTCCCTCTCTCTCCTCCCTCCATCCCTATGATTGAAAATTTTCATTCAATGTAGTCATTAATATATGTAAAGTATAATATAATAATAATTATGACGGAGAGCATTATTATTATTTTTTTAACAGTAAAGAGTAGTATATTTATTAATTCATGCTGAGTCGCGCAAAAACGGGAGATTACATTTTGTTTTCATTGCCATCCAAGGACATCTCAGATTGCAAACTAGTTGTACATGCCCATTTTCTTTTCAAAATTTCAAAATGCGACTGAGAATTTACATATATATTTTGATAATCCTTGTAGTACTTTCCTAAAAGAAAAATACATATAAAATTTAGCATAAAATGCTGAAAAATGAGGTAGACTAGTCATCCAATTCAGCAGGTCTGTTGAGGTCAATTCCAGTTGATTCCTCAGTGTTCCAAGAGTTCTTCTCATCCAGTTGAAGTTTTAGATCTTTAATTTGACTATGCAGGGCATACACCTCATCTTCCAGATGATGTATCTTCTGGTTCTTCTCTATGCTCTTCTTGTGCATTCCACAGGCTTCCTCGCGTTGTTGCTGAAAACAATTTTCGAAGATATGCCATACTCGCCCTTAATTTATTATGTTATTTCTCACACGGGCCATAGGCATGTGGGGAGAATGTGGCCAGAGAAGGGCACTTCTCCCATTTCCGATTGGAACGACCTGCCAACCTACCCGAGCACTGACGTCGATATCCCCAATATTCAAAATCCATGTTGTCTAAGAGATAGAGATAAACCAAGGGAAAAACAGTGACCCAATTAACATAGAAGAACATAGGTCGTGACCCAAATTCCATAGAGGAGGAAAAATAAACCCAATTGACTCCACAATGCCCAAATGGAACTGAGAAGGAACAAAGACCCAAATTGACACAGTGGAGCTAAAAACAGTGACCCAATTGACACCACAATGACTAGAATCACACAAAAGCAAGACACATAATCCACAAAAATTATTTCTTCGGCAATTATCTCTAGAAAATATCACTCCCCCAACTAAAACTCTTCGAAAATTATATCTAACTAGAGGCAAATCTCAACAAATATAATTATCCACATACAATCCCGACTCTACCAGAGAATTCTTCCACCTGCGACCTTCAGAGCAGAATCCTTTCTATTGCGGAATTTGAGACCTTTATTCCCCAATTTATAGTAGTTATTGAACTGAGAGATTACATACATACCTCCAGGGTCCCAATTCACTGTCATGATTATCTTGAATCCCGAAACGACTTCCACCTGATGCAAATTAACTATCCCTCACATGAGCCATCTGATCCACCCCAAGGGAATTAAATTAGGTGCTCACTCTGAATATTCACTCATGAATCTAGTTTGCTTGTTCATGCTACAAACCAAATCAGGTAACTCAACACACAAATTTCTCACAGTTAGTCCTTGATCCACGCCAAGTGTCTTGGGTTGCTGAGATATGCAACCACTAGTCGAGTGTGAGGTAAGGGTGATTCTCGGAAAATTTCAAATGGGGGGGACGAGGGGGAAGAGAGTGAGGAAAGAGTGGAGGGGGGAGGGGGAATGAGGGGGCAGTGGAGGAGGACGACATAAGGGATTTAGAGAGGGCGAAGCATGGAGGAAGAAGAGGGGGAGAAGAAGAACGTGGGAGGGAACATAGGGAGACATGCATAATTCACCCCAATGGAGGGAAAGAGTAACATAGATTTTTATAACTTTTAAATCCAAGGAGCATGATTTTGTATCTTGACCTTTAGTATAGGAGGGAAGATTTATCATCAAATTTAGGACTTTCATACTCAGGTTTAGGGGATGGGAAGGTAGCCTTAAATTCCATTTACCTTGTTGTAACTTTATTTCATTTGGCAAACCAAATTGGCTTGCATGTCCGCCTCCTTATTTAGACTTCTTAAAATCTGAAAGAATTGTAGATGCCCAAAGAGAGGGACCAAGCCAAGGGCTCTCTTTAGTATCCAATTTAACTTGTTATTCTGGACTGAGTTCATGTGTTTTATAACTAAGAGAGAATCACCCAATATGTTCTATCCTTGATTCCTTTTTCCTGAGCTAAAGTGGGACAAAAATATAGCCCATAGGCTTCTGCTTGGTTATTTGTCTTCGTGCCCAAAACCCAAGCATACCTTTCTACAATTATTCCATCGGGATTAATGAGAATCCCTCCCCCTCCTGCCACCCCATGGAGATCATTATTATTACAATACATTGGAATAATAATAATCAATATTTTATTATTATTGTTAAACTAATACTAATATATTAAAGAAATAACTTGTAAAATAAACAATCGTATGCTAACTTTGCAATATAGACAAACTAATTTCTTCTTATAAAATTGGTAGCTCTATGCGTTACATTTTACATTACGTTACACTCTACATTTTATATTTATATATGTTTGAATTTGAATTTGAATTAAAACATTTGAAACCAATATATATATATATATATATATATATATATATATATATATATATATATATATATATATATATATATATATATATATATTTCCCTACATTTAAAAAATGTTGACATACTTTGTTACATTATGCCTACACATCTACCATATATTGGGTTATAAAGTGCCTCTCGACGCAATACAATTTTAAATTTATAATCGAAAAAAAAGTTATAAAAATATTTGTAATGAGAAGTAAATGACTTAGTGAAAGTTTTTGGCAAACTAAATTAAGAAAAATATAATGGGATGGAAAAGTTTTGTATAAAGGTTTTTGGTTAGTGAATAGAAAATATCGCACAAATTTATTATTGTCAAAATAGTGCGTCAACGATTTGTAAGAAATATGAGCAACAATAAAACTTAATATTATAATACTTTAAAATATAAGTCAGTGATTTTTTTTCAAATGTGCAAAAAGTACATTATTATAAGGTGAAATGTTTAAGAAGTTTTATGTTTTAAATTGGTCTAGTATAGTAAGGACATGCTAATTGTATGAAGGAAAATTTAGGTATTTCCCATTATTCACGATGAAGTAATGTTTGAAAAAATGAGATGTCGATGTGATGCGATATGTCATCACCAAAATAATTTTTAATGTCAAATGTTGTGCCATGAGTAAGGTAACTCTGTGTGCAATACCTTGTGTATTGTATCTAAAAAAATATTCGTTGTTAGGTAATTGTCTTATGTTTGGTTGTGACATTTCATATGGCTACAAACTTTGTTTGGTAGTGACATATTGTATCACATAAAAGTTTCATTTCATGCAACATATCACATTGCATATAAGTTTTCTTTTGTGTGATATCATGACATATCAAATCACTCAAAACTTTCCTTTCTCTTGACATATTACATTATGTCATTTTTTTTTTCATGCAACACGTTACACTTTTTTCAAAGTTTCTTTCATCATGACAAAGGGAACATTTCTAAAATAATTCCCTTGCAATACATCACGTCTCCTCAAAAGTTCTATCTCTACAACACAATGCACCACAAAAATGTTATGTTTTGTACAATACATAAAAGACATTACATTTTTAAAGGGGATGCATAAAGAAAAGTGTGCATAATGCACCTAAAATACTTATGACCACATTATATTGTATCGATCCAATTTTTTCTTTGTTATGACATATCATAGTGTATAAGTTTTCTTCCCTTGTAATATATTACATATCCTTAAGCTTTCTGTCTTCGCAGCATAGCGCACCACACCATATTGCATTGCTTGAAAATTGCAAACCAAATGATATTGTATATCTCATTTGGATTGGATTTCCTTAATCCAAATTTCTATTTTTGCATCTTCCATAAATTTTATTGATTGCACTATATCAAATGTAAAATTTATTTAATTGTGGCATATTGCATCACTCCAAAATTTCATTTGTAGTGACATATCACATCACAACAAAGTTTCTTTCCATGAGACACATCATACTTTCCAAGAATTTCCATCATTATGACATAGTGTGTATTGCACCTAAAACACCATTATTCATGAAAATCACATCACTCTAAACCTTCCTTTTTCATGAAACACCACATCACGTCAAACATTCTTTACATATGAGACATTGAACTTTCTCTAACTTTTATTCATTGTGACATAGTGCATGTTGCACCTAAAATTTCGTTAGCCACGACATATCACATTGCTCCAAACTTTTCTTGGTCACAATGTATTGCATCATAAAAAATTGTTTTTGTGTGTTGCATCATGCTTTCCATAACCTTCCTTATGACATTGCATCGCTTCAAACTTTCCCTTGTTGTGGCATATCTCATCCTGCCGAAGTTTCTTTCCATGCAATAGATCATGATTTCATAAACTTTCCTTCATTGCGATGTAATGTGTATCCCCCAAAAAATTCCTTTAGCTACAATATATTTCATCATTCCAAACTTTATTTTGTCATGACATACCACTTCGAGAAAAAAATGTTTCTATGTGACACATCGCACTTTCCCAAACTTTCTTTCTTCATGAGGAAGGATAGTGTTCTAAAATGGGATTGTTTAAAATGATTTTAATAATAAGAGAAAACCATAATCTTTTAAATTGAAATCATGGTCATTACTTCATCCAACAATCACCAAAACTCATGGAAGTGTGTGGGAAACCACATGAGTTGCATTTGGCAGACTCAGAAAGAGTCCACAAGGAATTGTGAACAATATAAAAATTGACGAGCCAACAAGTTGAATGGACCTACTTCTTCAATATTTCTTTGAAAGATTATAGGGTGTAAACAAAATCTCGATTTCAGTGGATTTCATTGGCATCATTATTGAAAAGGAGCTTTCTAACATGATTTATGGAATTTGTATCTAATGCTACCTCTATCAGTGATCGATCTGGAAGTATTTTGTTGTTAGAGATGAAGTTCCCATGGGGGCATTTGGATATAATTGGCCAAAGGAAGTCTATAAACAAACTAAGTGTATGAACACATAATAAAACTTTGAAATTTAATTTTTAAATATAAAATAAAATCAACAATGTCAATACACCTATATATGCAAATTCAAACGATTTGAAAGAATAAAAAAAGGAGTAATGTTTATGCACATTACTTTTATATGTGCCAGGTTTACAACCATGTAATGTCACTTCTCACATCCATAATTTTTTAACTTTCCTATATCTTATTCTATCATACAAATTTCGTGGTTAGTTAAACATGTTTAGGTGTGTCAATGATTAGCTATTATTAATTGAAAGCGAATATGGTGGAGTTTGATGGTTGAGTTTAGTTAAGTAGAGAACATATGGTTATATATGATTGATTATAGGTTGAATTTTGTTAACTCTGGTTTCCAATGGTTGACTATGGTTGATGATAGTTGACTATACTAAATCATGTGATAGAGTTTGTAGGTTTTAACCCTGAACGGAAATGATCTACACACGAATCTTATAACAGAAAATAAACAATAGCGAGAGCATAAAACAGATAAACACAGAGATTTTCCCCTGGATCCCAAATCGGGACGACCAGCTTGATTTTTCATTATATTCCTTTTAGTGTTACAACACATATATATACATGCCGAAGAATACATAAACCCCAATCCATTAACCCTGGATTAGAACATAACTGTAGTTCCCTTGACCGGATCTACAAAATACCAGGGGCCAAAAACCATCGTACCCCAAAACCATGTGCAAACTCATGCACAAAACCATGGGCGTGGACTACCCACTAGGAAATTAAGGACCAAAAATCTCTTACCCCCGCGCATGTGTGATAGGAAAGAATATAACACATACCCAACATTCTCCCACTTGTTGTTTTCTTCCATGAGGGGGCCACGCAAGGGCAGTCCGTGGCTTTGTTCCCAACACCCATTTTTTCTCTACACCAAGAGAACTTTTGAGTGCTCACAGACTTCGTCAATGCATCTGCAACATTCTTCAAAGTGTCCACCTTCACCAGCAACACCCTTTTAGCCTCAACCATATCTCTAACAAAGTGATATTGAACATCAATGTGCTTTGTCTTTGAATGATAAGCAGGGTTCTTAGCCAAGAAAATTGCACTTTGGCTATCACGGTCTATCCTTATAGCTTGCTGTACCAACCCCATACTTGAACACAATCTCTGCAACCAAACTGCTTCCTTGCTTGCATGAGTGGCTGCTATGTATTCTGCCTCTGTAGTTAAAAGCGCCACTACAGACTGTCTTTTACTCATCCAACTGACTGCACCTCCAAATAGGCTAAACACATACCCACTTGTAGATCTTCTTTGGTCCATATCTCCAGCCCAGTCTGCATCAACAAAACCACGAATGTCCAACATTCTTTCTAATCCTGGTCTTCCTTGGTAGCACAAGCCATAATCACTAGTGCCACGTAAATATCTGAAAACCCGCTTCACTGCTATCCAATGCTCCTTCCTTGGGTTTGACATAAACCTGCTCAATACTCCCACTGCATGTGCAATGTCTGGTCTAGTACAGACCATTGCATACATCAAGCTACCCACTGCACTTGCATATGGAACACGGGACATATACTCCTCTTCTTCTTGTGTCCTTTGAATATTCATTCATCGAATAGCTTTACATATACAAAGGGAATAGGAACATTCACCGGTTTACTATCCTGCATATTGAACCTCTGCAATATAGTCTCGACATACTTCCTCTGGTTTAACGGAGCTTCCTCTCTTGCGATCTCTCTTAATTTCCATGCCCAAAATATGGTTACGGCACCAAGATCCCAGCCGTGTCGAATTTGGAGAATAGTTGGGTCTTCAAATCTTGGATAATTTCTTTGTCATTTCCAATCAAAAACATATCATCCACATACAAGACCAAATAAATAACACGGTCACCAATTAATTTAAAATAAACACAATGATCCTCTTTTCTTCTGGTGAAGCCAAGTCCCCGTATATAGGTATCAAATTTCTGATACCACGTCCTTGGTGACTGTTTTAACCCATGCATAGACTTCTTAAGCCTGCATACCAGTTCTTTCTTACCCTTCACCATAAAGCCTTCAGGTTGCTTCATGTATATCTCCTCTTCTAGATCCCCGTGAATAAAATCTATCTTCACATCCATCTGTTCTATCTCAAAATCAAATGCAACAACAACAAATAAAAGTAATCTAATAGAAGTAACTTTGGCGACAAGAGAAAAAATATCACCAAAATCAATTCCCGACACCTGGGAATAACCTTTTGCTACCAACTGAGCTTTGTACTTCTCCACCTTGGCTTCTACATTCATCTTCTTATTAAACACCCATTTGCTCCCGATGGGCTTCCTTCCAGCCGGCAACTCCACCAGATCCCATGCCTCATTTTTGTGCAAGGATACCATTTCATCAACCATGGCCTCCTTCCAGAGTTTTCCATCCTCTGAATCTACTGCCTCCCTGACAGTTCTGGGTTCATCATCAGTTATAGTTAAGGCAAAACCTAAACAGAAAGTAGATGGACTATACCTTTCTGGTTGCCTTCTTTCCCGAACTGATCTTCTCAAAGCTGGAGTTTGTGGCTCTTCATCTTCTGAGTCTTCTTCTATTGTAGAGTCTGATTCATCCTCCTTTAGCTCAAACTCTATCTTCTCAGGTTCCTTTGGTATGACTTCATGTTTAACAACATATTTCACCTCTCTAAACACCACATCTCGGTTGTACACAACCTTCCTTGTTTCCGGGTTCCAAAGCTTGTAACCTTTTAAACCATCCTTATACCCAATAAAGATGCACCTTTCGGATTTATTATCCAACTTGGTCCTTTTCTCCTTTGGAACATGTACATATGCATCACATCCAAATACCCTTAGATGTGAAAGAGAGGGTTTCTTACCGGTCCATACCTCATGTGGAGTCTTATCCTCCAACGCTGATGAAGGTGATCTGTTAACTAAGTAACATGCAGTCTCCACTGCCTCTGCCCAGAATTCTTGTCCTAACCCGGTACCACTGAGCATGCTTCTTGCCTTTTCCATCAGTGTTATGTTCATTCTTTCTGCAACTCCATTTTGCTGAGGTGTGTATGGAGTAGTCTTCTGCCGTGCTATACCACACTTCTTACAGAACTCTTCAAATTATTTCTTGCAGAACTCCCCACCATTATCTGTCCTCAGCGCCTTTATCTTCTTCTCTGTCTGGTTTTCCACCAGAGCCTTAAATTCTTTAAATTTGTCAAAGACTTCAGATTTCTTCCTCAAGAAATATATCCATGTATTCCTTGAGAAGTCATCTATGAATGAAACATAGTACACGGACTTTCCCAGTGATGGAACTGACACAGGCCCAAACACATCACTGTGCACAAGTTCTAATATCTTGTTCGCCCTCTTAGCACCAGAAGGAAAACTCACCCGATTCTGCTTCCCATATACACAATGTTCACAGAAATCGAAATCCGGAGAGAAATTATACATACCTTCTACCATACCATCTCTATGTAGTATCCGAAGGCCCTTCTCTCCAATATGTCCGAGCCTTTGATGCCATAGCATGGTCTTTTCTCCAGAGATAGCTAGGCTTTCCGTCCCACTTTCAGGAACCACAGAACTGTTACACCCATCAATAACAGTACTACCTTGTAGCTTGTACAGAGTTCCAGTCCGAACTCCCCGCATTAATACCAGTGCTCCCCGAACCATCTTGCGGGCATCTTTCTCGAACACTGTTTTTACACCTGCATCATCCATCTTGCTTACAGAAATCAGATTTCTGGCCAATGAAGGAATATGCAGAACACCAGGAAGTGTTCTAATCCTTCCACCTTGCAGCTTCAGCTTGACCTTTCCACGTCCGATGATTTTGGCCTTCCTATCATTCCCTAGGAAGACATCACCATCATATTTCTCATACTCGCAGAACCACTCCCTATGGGGAGTGAAGTGAAAGGATGCACCTGAGTCAATCAACCATGACTCATGATCTACATGTGTATTTGAAGAAGAAGCCAAATACATATCCCCACCTTCATCCGAGGTGGTTTTTGCCTCTGCAGAAGGAGCTTCATCAGATCCCTTTCCTTTCTCAGGAGCTTTAGATCTGCATTCCTTTTTGTAGTGCCCTTCCTTTCCGCATTTCTAGCACACCTTTACAAACTTTCCAGGAGGTTTAGATCTCCCTCTAGATTTAGATCTCCCACTCGAAACCTTATTCTTGTTTCTGTTCTGGGACCTTCCTCGTACAGATAAGGCATCTCCATTCTGACCCTCCATATTTCTCCATCTCATTTCCTCCGACAGCAAGGCTGAGACAATGTCATCAAAATTCAAGGTAGTTATATTGCTACCTATTGCAATAACCAAACTGTCCCACGAGTCTGGTAGAGAACACAACAAACTGATGCACTTATCTTCATCTGAGATTTTAATATCAACAGATGATAGTTGACTTACCATAGTATTGAAGGCGTTCAGATGCTCTGTCACCGAGTCTCCATCCTTCATCCTCAGGTTATACAGCTTTTTCCGCAGGAACAACTTATTCACCAGAGACTTAGATTGGTACAAAGTCCCAAGTTTTTCCCACAAATTCTTTGTCGTAGCTTCCCCAGATACATTCAACAATACTGAATCTGATACACACAACCGTATTGTGCTCTTAGCCTTCCGATCCAGTTTCTTCCAGTCTTCATCTAACATTGTCGTTGGTTTAGTACCTGGATCTACCGCGATCCACTGATCTTTATCCACCAGCAGATCCTCCATCTTGAGCTTCCACAACTCAAAACTCTGACCATTAAATTTCTTGATCTCTATCTTTTCGTCGCTTTCCATCTTCTTTCACTGCAAGAATCGATCATGAGATCTCCCCTTTGACAGGGGTCTACCTCGAGGCTTTGAGCAAAAAAACCCTCGGCAGCCAAAGTTGTCCTTGAAGGTAGAAACACTCAGCTGATTCCAAATGTATGTTTTAACCCTAAACATAAATTATCTACACATGAATCTTATAATAGAAAATAAACAATAGCGAGAGCAGAAAACATAAAACAGATAAACACAGAGATTTTCCCCTGGATCCCAAATTGGGACGACCAGCTTGATTTTTCATTATATTCCTTTTAGTGTTACAACACATATATATACATGCCGAAGCATACATAAACCCCAATCCATTAACCCTGGATTAGAACATAATCGTAGTTCCCTTGACCAGATCTACAAAAATACCAGGGGCCGAAAACTATCATACCCCAAAACCATGTGCAAAACCATGCACAAAACCATGGGTGCGGACTACCCACCGGAAATTGCGAACTACCCACAGGAAAGAATATAACACATACCCAACAAGGTTGATAATGGTTTACTATTATTGTCAATAGTTGAATCTAGTTTAGTACAGTTCTTAATGGTTAAGTATGGTTTATTGTAGATTGAGTATGTTTACCTTTGGATAATTGTGGTTGATTATAATTGATCATGGTTGATAATGTTTGGCTATGATAAAACATGTTTGAGGGTGTCCAAGATTAACTATTATTATCTAAAAGTGAATATGGTTGAGTGTGATGGTCGAATTTGGTCAAGTAGAGATTATAATGGTTCACTGCCATTGATTTTAGGTTGAATTTGGTCAACTTTGGTGAGAAATAGTTGATTGATCTAGGTTCCTTCAGTGCCAGATTCATCTAAGACCTTTTACTTCTATTTTGTGGTTATAATTGCATTTAAAAGAGTATAAATGAACATATATGCATGCTATAAAGAAGAGGGAACAATACAACAATAAAAAAACATAAGAACATGAGACGTTGATAACGGAGCTCACCTAGTGTGGGCTACGTCTCCGGACCCGGTGTCAAGATGGGGTAGGCCGCTTCATATAGTGTTGGAAATGGTGATGATGTACATGGACTATGTTTCTTGTCATACAAGGACATGTGCCCTCAACACGAGTGGTTGTCTCCCCACGAGACATTTTGCTACAAGAATTCTCACTCACAATAGGCTTCCTATCAGCATGACATAATCTCACACAAGGTGACGATGAGGACCCCTTCATCAAGGTTACATAGGGATTTCAATCAAACCTATCAATCCATGGCGAATACATCTCACATGAAGTAGAAACATAGATCCCGTAACATACATCAAGCAAGGATCTAAAAAACATTTACATCTCACAACAAATTATAAAAGAAGCACATGACATTAATATTGCATATACCTCAACCCCTGAATTTGGTTGAAGAAGTGGATGCTTAGTTGTTGAATCTGGCTGCACCATCGAATTCATGGTGTCAAGAGGCATAAAATCGACTGTCCACACTTGGGAATCTGACACCGTCCCTCCAATATGGAAAATGACCAAAAAATGAGAAGCTCTGCTAGTGAAACAAACATCACCATTAGGTTTCTATCGCCGAAAGGTGTAAAATCAACATAAAATTTGTCAAATTCTGACTCTAGCAAGTTCTAGACCTCAGGGAATCTTTCTGATGCCCCTCATTATTCATTATTCCCTGGGAAAGGTTTTTCCCCTCTGGCCGCTCATGGTTTCACTAATCTGAGTTTCGTTGCACTGTTCAGTAATCCATTCCTACTGCTCGAAATTCCTCCCTTGTGAAAAAGAAGGTCAGGTTTAATATATGTTTTCAAGGTGGAGTTTACAAAGGTGCCACTCTGTTGTATTGGTTAAGGCGGACAGTTTGAGGCGGGCAGGTCATATGTTCAAATATTTTGACCCTAACCTTGGAATATATATTTTTAAAACAAATACAACGTCGGGTTTTTGAAACAAATACCCTGTGGACCCCACTTTTTCCCTGCCTTGTCAAACTTTGAAGGGCTCTATCTCCCTCATACGCACTCAGATTTGAGTGTTGTTCACACTGTTGGAAACAGGGCGACGAGCACTTCGATCTTTTACTAGTTCGAAAGCATTTTAATCACTTCGAATTTTGACCATTTCTAAGCCCTCTTGGTCTCCTGAGGATGTCTAGAGCCACCTGGATCATTGACGATGGTTGACTAATATTGATTTTATTTGACTATGACTAGTTATTGTTGACAGGAGTTGACTTTGGTTCATTATAGTTATTAATGGTTAACTATGCTTGGTTGCAGATTGAATATGGCTATCTTTGGTTAATTGTGGTTGATAATGTTTAACTATGGTTAAACATTTTTAGATGTGCCAAAGATTAACTATTGTTAAGTAAAAGTGGCTATATGCTCCCCTTAATGCCTTGGAATGATGAAAAATAAAAAATTCCTTATTTGGAGTGTATCATAGTGGAAAATGTTAATGCACCTTTGGTTGATGTGTTCTTTTAAAAGTGTTTTGTCCTTTTTGTATCACACTTAAAGAAACTTTGATGATATGCAATAAAAGGTTTTGTCGCTTTGAAGGGACGTTTGAAGAAGTCTAATGTATCACGCCAAAAAATAGACGTTTATGTGATGCAAAGTGTTTTGCGGAGAAAAATGATTTGAGTGCAACACAACACACCGAAACAATTTTTTTTAAGTATGATATAGTGCATCACCAAAAAAAAAAACTTTGAGCGTAATTAAAAAACTTACATTCTCAAAACTTAGGTTAATTTTCACTTTTTTTTTAGCCTAAGTTGTTAATTATACGTATAGCTTGGAAGAGGTCATTCTCTTACCTTGTTGTTTTACAATATTCAAAGATTGTACTATACTTTTAAATCTATGTTGTAGTGCACTTTTAACCATGTCTATCATAGAATTATAGATTAATGAATTTTCCTACTTTTAGTTTTTTCTTTCAGATGTATTGTATTTAACCAATTGATTTGAAATCATAAGTAGTTCCAATGACATCAAGCATTTTGCTACTTCTTATCATTTTGAGTACAATATGGTGCATCACGAAAAGAAGAAGAAGAAGAAGGGAGAGAGTGAGATACACTATTCTATGAGTAAAGGCTCTTGGGTGTGAAAAGGAAGTTCCATCTTTGGTGTAGTTTGGTAAAAAATCTAAATTGGGTGACTTTTGTTTGGTGTTTCGGTTGGTACTCCTTACATAAAACAATATAATTTATTTTTCATTTCACATTTAAAAATATAAATATTTACATTTTTGTTTTAAATATTATTATGTTTTTTAATAAAATTTGTTTTACTTTTATGCTTCATTTAAATAAAACTTTATAATTAAATTATAAGTTTGCTCTTTTTAAAATTTAAAATTTATATATTTAAAATAAATAAAAAAATTGGGTAATGTGTTTTTAGAAATTAGAGGAACAAATGTTTTTACGTTTGGAGAGTACCAAACAAATTAACCCTCTCATGAGAATGATGTAGAATTGTGGGAGAGATCGAGCCAACATGAGAGGTTTTGTAGAAATATATAAATAGATTCAACTGATCTTGTAATGTACTAAAACAAAATACTGAATAAATTACACAAATTGTGGAAACCAATTACGATCTCACAATCACATAAACAAGTAAGAGAAATAGCTTCAATCGCACAACACAAATATGTATCCGGGGAAAGCCTCAACTAAAAACCTTGCTATCTGTATATTGCATAAAGTCAAGAATATGAAACAATACAATGTTATTTCCCTTCCCGAGAAACCTCCACACTCTGTTGACTATCTCATTCTGATCCTGGAAAGTTAGGTCCAATACTTAACCAATTCCCTACCTCTGGGTTGCTCAACCTTGCTTACGTATTCCTGGGCTAATTGAGCCCCTATTAACTAGGAAATTCCCATCAATAGATTTCTCAATACATCCAAGGCATCCTAATGACCTCATGCATGACCTAGACAATTTTCTAATTATACAACTGATAATTCTCTTCCCTTTAACTCCAATCTCAACTAGGTCTTCCTTATAACTGACATGCAACAACTATTTATAGTAAATTATCAATTATCTGATTGAAAACTACATGTGAATTAAATCAAATTTAATTCACTGTACCTATCACTAGCTCATCCATAAGTTAGAACTAGTTAACTAATTTTAACTCAAATAAATTGAGTTAACTAATTACAATTCAAAATAAACTCAAACAAAGCTCCTAAAAATTAGGAGACACCCTACATGTCTCTAGTGTGACCCTCAACTCGAATTAACTGAACTAAATAAGTCTTCCTAAATCATTTAACACTTACAAGCTGTCATGTGATGTGGAATTACAATTTCCTTCTAATTTAATTACAGGAAAATAAAACTAGAATCCATTTTGATGCCATTTTCAATATTTCTTGTTGCCAATTTCAATAGGTTTCATGGTATAAAACCCACAACCATTCTAGCTCCCTTGAGCATACTCTGAAGCATGGGTAAATTTCTTTACCTAGTATGATTTCTCTAGCTGTTGACTGGTCTCGAGTTACCAAGTATGGTAGGTGTGATTGGTAGCTAATGAGCGTGAGCTCCAATTGTCTATTGACATGGAAACTAAGTAAGGTGGTGGATGTGAGGCTCCTGTGTGGAGGTGATGGAAACTATTTTTACATGCCAAATAATAGATTGGGAGGATGCATTAGGGTTCCTTGAGGTGAATCAAAGTGGAATGTGCTACATATACAAGATATTTTGGTTTCAATATGCAAGCTTAAACAAAATCAAAGATTGTAGCATCAAGTTTTTTGAAGTTGTCAGCATACACAAAAATAAACAAGGGAAATATAAGGTATGTGTTACATTTAATTAAAAAATGTACATATAAATACAATTTTACGTGATTATTGGATTCATATTCCAAGGTCGCTCTGACTCCTTGTGACAATTCCTATTGCTTCACACCAACCCTAATAAACTAGTTGTCAAATATCCCCCCCTTAATATGGAGTGTATGTGAGTCCAAGAAGAGAGCTAGAATATCAAGGAGAATAACAACTAGCGGTTAGATGTTCTCTCTAAATCCAGTGGTTTAAGGAAGACCATGAATCAAGTGGGTCGCAAAATTGGAAGTCTTCTACTGGTGGTGGTTTAAGGAAGGCCATAAGCTATAAAATTTGGATTGAAACAATTCCTGGAATAATTTTGACTCTAGTTAGAAGCTGGGCATCTTCTACGAAACCGAAGTTCTCCCTAATGATGGTTAAAAGTTGACAATAAATTGTTGTCAAGTAGAATTGGTAAGTATTCTACTAAGTGGTGTTTTAAGGAGGACCATAAGCCAATTGATGCTCATGGAACATACACATGTCTTTGTCTTCAACTCTAACTCTAGCTCTAGCTAATTCTAGTTGTACTGCCTAGTTTTAGTTATGGCTCAGGCTCACCTAATGTGATTTCAAAACTAGTAGCAATATGTCAGTTCCCATCTCCACTACAAGATATATCAATAGTCAAGAATGAACTCAACAATATGACCAATATATCTTCTTGGCGATTGAATACTATTGCCAAGAAGGAATCCACCCAAGGTGAATCATTGCTCTTGTAGGAGTCACGCATATTCCACAATGCTCAGAAGGGTGAAGACCAAAATGTTGACCTTTTAGATGGCAAACTCAATGAAAAAATTGAAGTGGAGTAAGTGAAGATAAAATTTCATAAAGAACCCCAACATATTGAAACAAGATTGATTTGGAGTGGTTTTAAATGTGAAAGGTCACTTCCTTTTCATTTTTGAGATGATCTTGTGCTTGTTGTTGATGACTTCTTCCAAAGGTCCAATAATGGGCTTGGGAAGTGTAAGTTGAACCTTTTCATCTTCATGTGAATTTTCTCTTGAAGTGGCATCACTAATCTGATTATTAGTTGGCTATTGAAGGGAATCAATCTCGAACATAGAATTGTTTTGAACAAAAGCCAGTTCAAAATGTTGATTCCTTTGTTTTAGTTCATCTTGTTGGATCTATAACTCAAGCTAAAGAAACTCGTTTTTTTCTTGTGTATCTTGTAACCATATTTGAATATTGGTGAGAGTGGTTTTGTTGATGTTTACCATGTTTTCAACAATGGACAACATTAGAAAATCCAATAACTCTAACAACTCATTAATTCTAGCATTTTCTCAACAATAAAAACTCAACAAATGAAAGGTGTTGGCTTCAACCGAAAATGAATTCATAAGCATATAAAAAGACAGATAACTCCTAATGCTAGGTAATTGCAACTCCACAATGTTTTACAAACAAAATATTAAAGAAATTGTCTCAATTGTGAATCAAATGAATCTCACAAGTGTTGTTCCCAATGTTTTCACCATAAATAGAAAACCAATCACCTATATTCTTACTCCATACACTAAAAGATAAGTCTAAAAAATATTTTATGAGTGGAATGATTTAGGGCGCATTTGGTGCCTCCTCAACACACCAATACAACATAAAGATAATTCATGACATTACCTAGTTCCTAAAGACTGTTTGAAGTTAATAATTTGAGGAATTCTTTGAAGTATGATTGCAAACCTATTTACACCATCAAACAAATGTGTAACCCTAAAGCATGGTAGAATATTGACATGAATTGAGATCTGGTTGATTTAATCATAAATCAAAAGTAGGTTCAACATGCTTAATATTCTTGGTCTCAAATAAGTCCATAGCAAACTATGTTGTAATCAAGCATATTAGAATACCCATTGAATTGATAAGAAGGGGGTAACACAGGGAAATACATTCATGATTATTGCAAGATGATGAGATGGATGCCACAACAAGAGAAACATGGTAAGCTTCAACATAAGATTCAAACAAATATGAGCCCATGCCAACTATGTCTCCAACATTATCAAAAACATCACCAACAATAACATTTCAGCTAGGTTGCGAAGGTCATCTTCTTATATGTTTTGCTCCATATTTCCAATGAGATTGACACCAACATTCCTCCATAAAAACTTATGAAAAGAGGTAATTCAAGAATTATCTGTTGACCATAATGTTGACATGTTCATACAACCCACAAGCATAATATATTCATTGGTTTGTAATAGCTATCCCGCGGAACACAAATCCTAGGGCTACAGATGGCATGGAAAGGATGAAATACGAACACCCCAAAGCTACACGAACTTCAAAACTCTTTTTTAGGTTCTATATCCAAGAAGAGTAGTCTAACAAGGCCACTTTTTTGCCCAAAAAATAGTGGAAATTAGAGTAAGATTTTGATATAATCCGACATAAATATTGGGAAATTTGTGTTACAATTGTCAAGCTTTAGGATTTTGAGTGCTCCAGGGGTTTTTTATGTTGTTGAATCAATTTACACCATAAAAAAAATGATTCAAACACTCCTATGGTCAAATTTTTTGAAAAAAATAATGGTCGTATTTCATCGAAAAATAACTTTGTGGGCGAAAGTATGGCCTTGCTAGAAAACACTATACAAAATTAAGAACTTATGCCTTTGGTCCCTTGGGGAAATTGAGATTCAAACCATGGTTTGAATGTGCAAAAAGGTGAATGCACACACAAGAAGTTAAAAGATAAGTCATGGTTTGATGACACTCTTTGTGACTATTTCAAGCATTACTGTGAGGTTGTGGATAGTGAGATAATGAGGGATCAAAACATCGGGACTGCTCACGGCTTTAGCTTTTTGGTCTTCGTAGACTCCAATGTTCCCGAAAAGGTCTTTGATAGTGGCATGTAACCCTCTCAAATGAAGATTTCAGGCTTCCTAACGCTACAAGGGATGGTGGATTCTGAAAACCATCCATTTTTGAATTTAGCTAGATTGTGAGATTCTTAGAACCAAGGTTAAATTTCCACTTTTTAACTTTTTTTATGAACCCCAATTTTTCAATATACACATACCTTAGAAGAGGTAATCCTATTAACTTATTTTTTAAAAATATCCAAAGATTTTAGTGTAATTTTAAATCTACTTTATGGTGTACTTTTAAGCATATCAATAATCAAATTCTAAGTTGATGTTTTTTCCTTCTTACCTTTTCTCTTTAAGATTTATTTCTTTTAACCAACTGATTTGAAATAATAATAAAATTCCCCCCCCCCCAATGGGGGTGTTATTTAGTAATCCCTTAGAAGGCGATATGGAGGTGTACATCTACCATTCATTGGGAATGGCATGGCATGGTGGAGGAGGGTGGACTTGGGCTTTACACCCAATGTAATTTTGATTTAAATGCATAAGCATGGGGGGGCGAAGGCATGTTGTGTGTTCTAGTGGAGGTGAGGTGCAATCCTCTCATCCTTACCTCTGTTTTTATAGTATTTTTGGGAGCTATATTTTCTATGGTTTGATATATGATTGCCTTGAGTTATTGGTCGCGATTTTAGTTTCTAAAGGTGGGTGTCATTGGGTTCCCGGTTTTTAGTTTCTCTTTAAGGTAGTTCGACAAGCGGGTTAATGTATATCATCTTGTTCCTTCATACCACAACACAAGGGCCTATTTTTGAGTTGGTGGTTGTTTTTTCCAATTCACCTCTTTTGGATTCTGAATTCTCTGGTATTTTTTACCCCTGCCCAATGTTGGTTTATGGTTGTTGGTATCTAGGAAATATTTCTCTTTGGCTTTGAGTTTTGGGCTTTCCTGCTTGTCTGGGTAAAGTTTCATCTTATAAGTTGAGTTCTCAACAATTATTTTTTATATACACCTTTGTTGTGTCTGGTTTTGGTGAATTGGCGTGTTTCTTACCCTTTTGTGAATCCCCCATTTCCACTTCAGTTGGATGTCTTCAATTCCCCACAGTCTAGGATTTGTCGACTTGGGTTTGGGGAGTCAGGTTTTTGGAGTTGTCCATTATGTCCAGTGGTGTTATGTTGGAGGTGTGTTCTTCTGAAGTGTACGCCTCTCCTGTGTGGTGAGTTTCACTCAACCCCTGAATTGGGTTCTTTGTTGTAGATATTGGGGGACAACCTCATCATTTTTTGCTCGAGCTTCAATGAGGTGGTGGTTCGTCCATCAAATTTTTGTCGGTCGTGGCTCGTTAATTGGTTGTCTATATTTCTCTTTGGTTTTGGAAGCCATGCCTCCCCTTCAGCGAATGGTGAGTTGTAGGGGTGGAGCTTGTTATGTTGGTGTTAAGCAAGGTCACAGAGTTGCATGTGATTTGGTTGCTTAATATTTATATTTAGTACCATTGGATATGCGCACATAAATCTTACTCTTGGAATATAAGAAGTTTCGGGAGCGTATATATTTCTTTGATTTAGAGGTTTAGGGTGATGATTTGAAATGCGTTCCAAACCTGTGACGATCTCACAAAAGAATATTGTTTTTATTACATCCCTTGTCTATTCATAAACATATGGATTATTTGTTACGTTTTGTTTTTAAGGACAAGCAAGTTCACAGTTACAATGTCTTTTCTGGTCTGGAGGACATTAAGATATTTTACGAAACATTCGATTCAAACTTAATGATTTATATGCTCATCTAATCCGTGTGGATAGTAATGTGGTGTCAGGTTTTGCCTCAAGGGATTTAACTGGCCCTCTTGGAGACCCAACTGATACATAATTTTCTAGTTCTCTAGGCCCTACGCTTCCTATGTCAGACTAAGTTTCATATATGTGTTTCTAGTTTTGTCTTTTATTGTGATAGGGCACTGATGAATGCTTTTTTCTGGTTCTCCTATGAGGACATGCAGAGTCTTGGTGGTTACGAGCAATGATTTGTGAAGGTTTCTTCCTTCCTGTTGTTAAATGACCCTTGCTCTTTGATGATTATTGTTGGTGGAAACCCCTGTTTTCCTCTTATGTTGGTCATCTCTTTGGTGTTTGGTACTAGAATTTTGGCCGCAAAGGTTGGGGTTTGTTATGATAGTTATTTGTTATTGCAGTTATATGCCTTTTATGGGTTTTTCCTTTTTTCCCTATGGCTATATGGCTCGATGTTTTACAAGTTCTTTGGTCCTCTCAATCAAGAGATTCTATGGATTTTTCTGGATGTTTCCTCTCTTTATTGGTGAAGGTGGCAGCTCTAATGTTTTGATATCAATGTATTTCCCTTATGCTTTTCTCTACAAATGTTCAAGAATTAGCGCAATGATACTGTTATATGTTATATACTTTGCTTACGACCATATTTTGGCCTAGTTTCTTGATGTACCTCTATTTTTTCAATGAAATATAAGGCTTTTATCTACACAACCAAAAAATAAATAAAAATTCTAGTAACATCAAGTGCCCTGCCTCTACTAAATTGGTAAAAGTATTTATCTGACTTTATAAATCAATTTTGATTCAATTCACCTCTTAATCCTAGTGACAAGTTCCTTGTCTTTAAACATAAAAATGTTTAAAATTTCAAAATATTCGAGTCAATATGTTTCCCTATAAATTTTTTCAAGTCAAATTCAACATAGATTCTAATACAGGTAATTATACCCTTCTTCACTTAGGTAGTTATTACTTTATAGAAGTCCCAAATACATATTTGAATGTCTCATTTAAAAAGGAAAATATCTGAATAAAATGAAAAGATGTTGAAGTTGAAGTTATATTAAATTCAAAATCAAAATTTGAAAAAAGACCAACATTACCTCAAACCTCTAAAACCTTTTAGCACCTTATAACATAGAGTTTGTCAAGACAGTAGTTTTCACGACATTAAGGTCCTTTTTTTATAATTTATTTGTTTAAATGAGTGGAAGAAGGAGATAGGAATTTAATCATAGGACACACATTAAAAAAAAATCATATTTTTACAACTTGAAAACACAATCGTTAGAATCATTAATTAATGATATATTCTTTGTTACATATACGCCAAGAGATATTGAATAGAATTTATCTCTCTTGAGAAATACTAGATAGAATGACCATAAATAATGACACAAATATTTATTCTATCACAAAAGTTAAAATAATATGAATGATGCATTGTAACGTTCATTTTGGCTAATTGTTAGACACCTTCTCCTTAGGGATTTGGTAAATTGTGTAAATATTAGAAATTTGAATCGTTAGAATAGGAAGAGGCATTGGACCTTCGAAGTTGAAACCAACGGTCACAACATATTTGTATTTATATGTGTGCTTAATTAATGGAAAATCAATGAGTAAGGAGTTACCTCTATTATGGTATTAGAGATTGGTTCAACTTCTTTCTTTCTGAGTGTCTAGTGTGTTGTTTAACTCACAATTCCACATTGTATGCTCATTAGAATTACAATATCATTCATTTCCTCTCTTGAATTCCTTTAATCTAGATTGTTTCCTTGTTGTGCACCTATGTCCATTTCATTGTGAAAATCTTGTGCCCTAGAAACCCTTCTCTCTCATTCAAACTTCCTTCTCTCTTATTCACGCTCCTTTTTCAATGTGCTTATTTTGAGCTTGTTTCTTCATATGATTTTTCCCATGTTATGATAAGCATGGCCATCTCTAACCACAACACGATTGCTGATCTGAAATTGTGAGAACAAAGTATTTCTCATACAGAGATTGACTGTAGGGGCATTCACTGGATCTTTCACCTTTACTAGAAAGGATGAATCCAGAGGCTATCTGGCCCTTCTACAGACTCTGCCTAAAGAAATAAAAAGTAATCACAAAGATCCGATCAATGAAAGTATTTGTTTTAACTGCAAAGTATTCATTTATCCAACTTTAATGTGTGAATAGGCAAGTATACATATTCTGCAAATGAATTATAATGATTTGAAGCTGAACTAATAAGTTTTGTTCACTGTTTAAACCTGCTTGGGAAAAGATAGCTTATAAAAATTTACTGTTTAAAGGAGCAGAATCTGAAAATATGCAGCAAAATTATACAGTATGACAGCAAATAATTGTTTAAGCGGTTCACCCCTCTCTTGGGCTACCTCCGCTGGATCCAAAAGCCTCTAATTAGGCTTTGTCCTTTTTGATTAAATGCTCAAAATGTGAATACAACTGTATAGAAGCCTCAAATGGAAAAATACACTGTAAATTAAGATTCATAAGGCTCAAATCAGTATAAAATGACTAAACAAACACCTCCATTGGGTGAAGACAGTCCAAAACAACTCTTCTTCCCTTAGGCCCTAGTGGGTCCACGACAAAAAACGCTTGTAAATTCTCTGTTAGAGTGCCTTGATGGCTCTGCAAACTCTTCCAACAGCTTCAGAATGCTTTCTACACCCAAAATCAAAAAAAAATTCGTATCAAAAGGCCTCTCCTAGCCAAAGTTATGGCACTTTTACTCCAACTGCCAGTTTGGCCTAGAATAACTCCACCAAATCTGGAGAAACTCCAGATAACCCCGACATAATAGAGGCGGCCGCTAAAATTTGGGGAGTCTGCCATAAACACCGCCGAAATAAGGGGCTAAAGAGATAATCCCCTCGTGCCCGCACCGAACGGTAGTTGGTTATTAACTTGAGTTTAATGTGGATTAATATAAAGTTTTAACCATATAATAAAGTGCTTTCGGCACTCTCCGCCGGCACCGTGTGACCATCCCCAATACTGCGCGCCGACTGAAATAGCCGTGGGTTCTAAGCTTTGAGTTCTATGCAGAGGGGGCTGGCCCCCTTTCGGGCCCCGCCCAAACAATCCAAACACTTAAATATATATGCGTTGCATTGATTAACAAGTATCACCGACTTGCCCCAACGGTTGGGCCTTTATGTTATCATCCCGCCGACCCGGGATCCAATCCTGTCGCGTCCATTACAAATTTTTGAAATGCCATTCCAATCCACCTTTGGGCCACGTGGCGGCCTCCGGGCTGGCCACGTGGCGCCTTTTAATTGGCTGCGCCCGGAATATTCTGCAGAATATTCTGTGGAATATTCCTTTTTTTTTTAAATAAAAATATTTCATAAAGTCAATTTTGGCATTTTTTAATTGAAATTGGCGAATCTTTAAAGCTGAATATCTTTTGCATACGGCGTCGAATTTGAGTGCTGTTCACGGCGTTGGGATCGTATCACCGAGCTCTTTCCAGTCGATCTATTTCGAAGCAATTCTAAGCAACTTCATTTTTGAGCATTTTTCTACAAGGGACTTGATCTCCTGATCACACCTCCCAAATGGGAAGCTTTTGGACCCTCAAAAGCTTTCTGATTACTGAAACTGATGATGTGGAGACTGATTCTCCACTCTTCCACCCTTGAATAACTGAAATCTACCCGATTTCATCAAATGAATCTTTTGAGAAAATGATAACCTGTCTCTGGAATCAACTGATCGACCATTGCTTAGATTGACGGAGTCATGATGCAAATAATTAAAATTTGCAGAAAACAAACTTTTTCTACACTGATCAAACTTCCAGAAAGACTTAAAATGACTGTCACCTTGCAAACTGTTCCCATGGCGAATTATACCATTCTGAAACCAACATTTTCCCATGCTGAATGGTGTGTCCTTCTTGCTTGCATTGCTTTGCTTTGACACTTCATTCACTGCATTGGCTGACCCAAAAGGTAATTTGCGCAACATAACATTATATTCTTTCAAAGACAAACTGTTATCAAACTGAGACAAATCGTTAGCAACATCATAAGAAAGAGAATGCTCAAAATCTGGTCGTTTCAACATCAACAAAGTTAGACTTTGACTTGCATTAACCAGTCTTTTCAATTGACCTGCATGGAGTAATGAAGATTCCAGCTTCTTTTTGTGAGCTCTCATAATGTACTCTTTACCATCTTTGAACAAGTGATACTTGTTTTCATGGCGATGAAAGATAGCCTTCCTGTCAAATAAATAAGGACTTCCCAAAACAATACCTGAGATATCAAGTGGCACCACATCAAGTTCCACTGTGTCAATAAAGTGTGCAGTTATTGCAAAGACAAATATGAACTTCCTTGAAACTTGCAAATTGGCATCCTTTCATATCCATCCAAGTGGATAAGGCTTCGAATGTGGAATGGTCTCAAGTTTAAGCTGCTTGACCAAGTCTTCAGATATAAGATTCGCTTGTGACCCACTGTCAAATAGTGTGTCAATTTTGGTATGTTTTGAAATTACCCTCACATGGAAAAGCTCTATTCTCCTCTTTTCTTCATGAGCATCTTTGTGACAATTCAAAGAGCTAGAACTAGGAATTGTGTCTTGCACCACTTCTTTCCCCTTAGTGTTCTTTAAAACCATGCCTATGCTTTTTGTCTCATCTCCTGAGTCTGAGCCTAAGTCTTGCTCAACTGTTGCAACAGTTTTCTCCTTTTCTTTGGTCTTGTTTTTGTTCTTGTATTTTTCTGGTTTCAGTTCAGGATGAAGCTTCCAACAATGATCTTCATCATGACTAGTCTTTGAACAGTTCTTGCAAAAGAACTTTCCTTTTTCTTTTCTTGAATTTGCAACTCTTTTCTTTCCTTTGTTTTTGAAATTACTATCCTCATCAAGAATATTCTTTCCTCTAGCTTCTAAATGTGTAGCCTGGACACAGACTTCATCTAAGCTGGTAGGATTGAACAATAGAATAGTATGTTGCAAATAATTGTGCAAACCTCCTATGTATTTCAACAAGGTGTCTTGACTTTGTAAGTCTACTCCAAGTAGAAGTGCTCTCCTTCTAAACTCTTGGGTATAATCTTGCACATTTTGACCTTTAAGTTGCCTAAAATTTTGCCAATTCATGATTGCTTTCTGAATATGAGCAAGAGGATAAAATTGTTTCTTAATAGCTGTAATAAACTCATTCCAAGTTAGAGTTATCTTACCATGCTTTTTAATTTCCTCCCTGGTTTTGGCTTCCCACCAAACCAAAGCTGCTCCATCCATTCTCAAAGAGGCTAATTGGATTTTTGTGTCATCATCATGCAGATTCTGAATTCTTAGATAGACTTCCAGCTGTCTAATCCAGTTATCCAATTTTTCTGCATTCACATCACCATTAAACATCAGCAACTCAAACTTTACATCAAGCTTTAACAAAGGATTTTTAAGAGATGTTTTTGTTTTTTGTGACTGATTTTCAAAAGTTGAAGAGGATGATGATGGAGATGGTGGATCACCATTTCCTCCATTCCCTTTCTTAGAATCATCTTTGTCTTTCTTCCCTCCTGAAGAATCTCCTTCTTCCCTTTGGTTTCTAGACCCTTCTCCAGCAATCCTATCATTTCTCTCCTGGTATAGGATCCTAAGCATCTCAGTCAAGTCCAAGAAAGCTTTTCTAAAGACTCTTTCTTCTTCCTTCGGATCCATTTCCTCATGTACTTCTCCTTCTCTGGAAGACATGTTTGTGGCTGATTCTAAGGCTACTGAGGATGAAATGGAAGGTGGATGTAATGGCACTCTAGCCCTCCTTGGTTGAGGATTAACTTGTTCTCTAACCAATTTACCTTCCCCTCTTTGCAATTTTAGCCTAGTAAGCATCAAATTTTGCAGAATAACACAATTCACTTGCAAAAATTTCACAAACTCTTAAGAGAAACCTTGAGCTCCGATACCAACTTGATCTGAAATTGTGAGAACAAAGTATTTCTCATACAGAGATTGACTGTAGGGGCATTCACCGGATCTTTCACCTTTACTAGAAAGGATGAATCCGGATGCTATCTGGCCCTTCTACAGACTCTGCCTAAAGAAATAAAAAGTAATCACAAAGATCTGATCAATGAAAGTATTTTTTTTAACTGCAAAGTATTCATTGATCCAACTTTAATGTGTGAATAGGCAAGTATACATATTCTGCAAATGAAGTATAATGATTTGAAGCTGAACTAATAAGTTTTGTTCACTGTTTAAACCTGCTTGGGAAAAGATAGCTTATAAAAATTTACTGTTTAAAGGAGCATAATCTGAAAATATGCAGCAAAATTATACAGTATGACAGAAAATAATTGTTTAAGCGGTTCACCCCTCTCTTGGGCTACCTCCGCTGGGTCCAAAAGCCTCTAATTAGGATTTTCCCTCTTTGATTAAATGCTCAAAATGTGAATACAACTGTATAGAAGCCTCAAATGGAAAAATACACTACAAAAATAGATTCAGAAGGCTCAAATCAGTATAAAATGACTAAACAAACACCTCCATTGGGTGAAGATAGTCCAAAACAGCTCTTCTTCCCTTAGGCCCTGGTGGCTCCACGACCAAAAACGCTGGTAAATTCTCTGTTAGAGCGCCCTGATGGCTCTACAAACTCTTCCAACAGCTTCAGAATGCTTTCTACACCCAAAATAAATAAAAAAATCATATCAAAAGGCCTCTCCTAGCCAAAGTTATGGCACTTTTACTCCAACTGCCAGTTTGGCCTAGAATAACTCCACCAAATCTGGAGAAACTCCAAATAACCCCGACAAAATAGAGGCGGCCGCTAAAATTTGGGGAGTCCACCATAAACACTGCTGAAATAGAGGGCTAAAGAGATAAGCCCCTCGTGCCCGCACCGAACGGTAGTTGGTTATTAACTTGAGTTTAATGCGGATTAATATAAAGTTTTAACCATATAATAAAGTGCTTTCCGCACTCTCCGCTGGCACCGTGTGACCATCCCCAATACTGCGCGCCGACTGAAATAGCCGTGGGTTCTAAGCTTTGAGTTCTATGCAGAGGGGGCTGGCCCCCTTTCGGGCCCCGCCCAAACAATTCAAACACTTAAATATATATGCGTTGCATTGATTAACAAGAATCACCGACTTGCCCCAACGGTCGGGCCTTTGTGTTATCATCCCGTCGACCCGGGATCCAATCCTGTTGCGTCCATTACAAATTTTTGAAATGCCATTCCAATCCACCTTTGGGCCACGTGGCGGCCTCCGGGCTGGCCACGTGGCGCCTTTTAATTGGCTGTGCCCAGAATATTTTGCAGAATATTCTATGGAATATTCCCAGAATATTCTGTGGAATATTCTTTCTTTTAATAAAAATATTTCATAAAGTCAATTTTGGTATTTTTTAATTGAAATTGGCGAATCTTTAAAGCTGAATATCTTCTGCATACGGCGTCGGATTTGAGTGTCGTTCGTGGCGTTGGGATTGTATCGCCGAGCTCTTTCCAGTCGATCTATTTTGAAGCAATTTTGAGCAACTTCATTTTTGAGCATTTTTCTACAAGGGACTTGATCTCCTGATCAATTGCTTTCATTTTAGTCACTAGTTCTAAGTTTGTTAAAAAGAATCTTGGATAGGGGCCAAAGATAACATAATCTCCTAAATCCCTCCGCCCCAGTAGCCCTCCATAGACACTTGAAATTTTACCATGGAAGGCCAAGGAGGTCTTGCCAAGCATTGTTTTCTATATAGTTGGAGGGTCGTAAAGAAGAACACCTCAAGGAAGGTCTATGTCGATCTACTTGTAAAGCTCATGGTGGGTGAGTGGAAGCTCTATGGAATCCACAATATCTTATTTTCATATGTTGCAGATTTCATTGTCATTATAGGTTACATCTAGTTTCTCAAATAGGGAGAGGAGTGAATTAAAGGAGTGAGATAGAGGAGTTGCTATCAAGTGGGAGGACGTCTACTTAGGCGTTCAAGTTTCAACCATGGCGAAGGACATAATTGGTGTTTTCGTGCTTCTTTTAAGATCTTTTTTTCCTTATTAATATAATTGGTTGCATCCATTGAAATGTCTACAAAATAATCCTAAGTTAAACTAGAGACAACATGAATGTTATGAATGTTGAAGATTGCAACAAGAAACAGTGAAATTGGCATCCAAAAACATCATCCTTGATCCTAGTGAAAAATAAGCACCTAAAATAGGTGGAGCCCACACAGGCTATTTTTAGGTGTATGTCTATTTTTAGAATGGTGAGCATATTCTAAAATTAGCATGAGGCTGGTTCTAGATGGTTGAGAAAATTCTATCTTTAGATGAGTTTCTATTTTTAGAATATGGGCAAAGTCCATTTATAGATCGCAAATCTAAAAATAGAATGCATGTCGATTATTATTAGCCCTTAATAATAATAAGACAATAAATAGTAATTTATTCTCTTGGAGCACTTGATTTCAGTGAACATATGTGGCACATCAGTGGGCTGAAGGAATTACGCAATTCCTAGGGTGGTTGGTGACCCATACATGAAGGACTTAGTTATAACTGATAGTGGAAAGTTGTAACAGAGTTGGAAGAGTAGTTATGGGAGTTTTTATTTAGTTTAACTCAATTCAGTGAGTTAAAATCAGTTGTGCTAGTTGTATCTCAACATACACTAGTGAAAGATGAGTGAATTAATTAGTTAATTAATTCACAAGTAGTGTCTTACTTGCAACTGAACAAATACAACAGTTAACTACTTGCATGTCAGATCTAGTGGAGAGATAGGTGAAAAGGTGAGATGGACTATCAGTTGTGACTATAGTGGAGCATTCAATGCATGCACACACAAATTGGAGATGCTTATGAGTATTGTGCAGTCAAGGCAAGGTAAGGTCGAATTCATTTAGGGTTCTTCTTCAACAGGGAATGCGCAGTCAAGGCAAGGTAAGTTCGAATTCATTTAGGGTTCTTCTTCAACAGGGATTGCGCAGTGGAGGTAGGCTATCAGGAGGCAAGAAATTGATGCATAGAGATGAAAATTTCTGCATGATAGTGTGTGACGATTGTATATTGTACTGAGAGCTCTATGAGCTGAGCTTTGTATGAAATTGTTACATATTCCATTGATATACATAATATATGATAGTTGTTGTTTTTAGCTTTAAGATTTCCCGTAAAACATCTTGTTATGTGCGATTGATTTTGCTTCAAATGTGTTTTGCAATTGGCGATTTAATTTATGCAAAGAATTAAGTGGAAGGATTATGTATTTAACATAATATTAAATTGTTAGATAAGGAGAATTTAGTAATATACATGCATATTGTATAATTTCTACATGGTATCAGAGCTGAAGAGATTGCAATAGTGAAGTAGTGCTGAGTTTTTGTTGGTGGAAACAATTTGAAATTGCTTCAAGAATTTCTTGGTGTGACAGTTGAGTATACACTGAAATGGCTTTCAATGGTTTGCGGTTGGAGTATGCACTCAAGGGAAACTATAACTACATAGCCTAGAAGGACAGGATGGAGGCAGTGCTTGAAGATAATGGCTTGAAGGAATTTATTGGGAGAGATGTTCCTAAGCCAAATTTGGCGGATGCTACAGTACTTGACGCATGGCAAAAGAAAGTAGCAAGGGCGAGAAGGATTCTGTTGGAAGGTGTGAAAAACCATATTGTGTCGAGCCTTCATGGGAAAGCCACTCCATATGCTATATGGAAGGCTTTGACAGATCTTTTCTAAAGTAGCAGCGACCATTGGAAATTGGCGCTGAAGGATAAACTCAGAAAAATCAAGATGGAGAAGAACGACACTATTCCGGTATACTTGACAAAGTTTGTCCAATGCAGGGATGAGCTTGGGAGTGTAGGAGTTAGTGTTGCAGATGATGATTTGGTGAGCTTAGCTCTCCTTTGACTTCCAAAGAGTTGGCATAGTTATGAAGACTCTTCCAATGGACGGGAGAAACTGCCGGATTGGGAGCGAGTTTGGTTGGATCTAGTGCAGGAGGAGATAAGGCGGACCACCAGGGATGACTCTTCATCAAGCTTTGATGATGAAGGGGAATTTTATTTGGCTTCCAAGGTGAAGAAGAATAAGGGGAAGAAATTCCATTCTAGATCCGAGGCCGGAGAAGATGGCAAGGAGCACAACATGTCCAAAGTGAAGTGTTTTCACTGTCACGAGTATGGACATATTGCCACAAATTGTCCACATAAGAAGAAGAACAAGATGGCTCCTAAAGCTGTAGCTGGAGAGGCTCTTGCCTCGCAATTTGAGCTTGAATTATCATTGATCGCATGCATGGTTTCTAGTGCATTGGGATCGGGGTGGTACTTTGATAATGGTGCTTCTTTTCACATGACGGGAGATGAGAAATTGTTCAGTGACTTGGTGGAGAAAGATCTCCAGATGCATGTTGAGTTGGGTGACGATGGATGATACAGTGCGACCAACTTTGGTACCATTACCTTTCAGAGGGCGTAAGGTAAAATCTTTCATTTAAAATATGTTGTGCATGTTCCAGGTTTAAAGAAGAATTTAATCTCAGTCGCAATGTTAGAGGATAGAGGCTATACTGTCGTCTTTAGTGAAGGAAAAGTGTTCCTGCGCCACAAAGAAACAGGGCAAGCCAAGAAGGTTGGGATTCGAGTTAAGAATCTATACAGACTTGAAGAAGATGGGATTTCTACGTAGCTTCCTACTATTGGGAAGTGCGAGAAATACATGCAATTGAAGCTTGAGAGGGAGCAAGATTTGCATGCAGGTAAGAGTGAACCTCGGGATGTGGAGCAGCCACAAGATGAGGATCATGGAGTGGGAGAAACCACTCATGCAGAGAAATTTCATGCCAGATGGGCAGAGGGAGTGCATGCAGCTATACCACTAGGTAAGAGGTGGGGTGACATGCATGAGTAATCCTAAGAAGATATTTTTGGGTAGGATTCATTGAGATGGTGTGTGTTATCACCCAAAAATTTTCAAAACATCATTGTGTCAACTTTGGTTTTTATCATGGTCTCAAAATGGGTTTGAAAGTCATCTTAGGTTTTGGTTAAGGGTAAGTTTGAGTTTTTATAAGTTTAAAGGTCACCATTGAATTCAAATAAAGTCTTTAGAGGTCTATTCCATGATCAAATACTCACATTTTCCATTTAGGGATCATTTCATAAGGTTTCGGGTTAAATTTCTGCAATTAGGCAAGAATCCTCCATTTTGTAGCGTCGCTAGTTCAAAAAAGAGGATTTTTGCTGCGAAAGCTCTCCTACTTTCGTAGCGCAAACTGCGAAAAATACACTGTGGGCGCTACGAAAGCGCAGTTTCTTAACCGTCTTGTCAATTAAGCCAAAATCTGTCAGAATCCGTTGGGGAATGATATGATAGGGGTATGGTGAGTCAGTTAGAGATTAGATTCAATGTACTTACCTTTCTCAAAGTCATCATTGTCATGATAGGGCATGAGTGAAGCATCATTCAGTTATGAGATAACACCTTAAATTCAAAATCTTGCCTAATTTGGTCATTCTCGTTTTCATTTGCTTCCATACGAGTGTCTAAGCTCTGAAGCAGTTAAGCTAAGCTGGTGGGTGTTCTATACAAAGGCTATCTTCCATATTCTCAAGCGAGGTTGTTTCATATCCTAATCAAGTGAGGCTGTTTTACAAATTCAAGAGAAAATGACAGGTTTTTCTAAGAAGCATGGCAAAGGAGAAGAAAGTCCACAGAGGGGGACATTGCTTAAGATATGAGCCTGAAAATGTGAAGGCTATAATTGAAGATCAAACAATGATGGAAGATTTTAGTAAAGCAGGTTGTCTTCGGTTTTTTGAAAAGCTACAGGGTTGCCACACACAGGTGTCTAAAGAATTTTCATTAAACTTCAGTGGAACAACTACCAAAGTTGGGATGTTAAATGTGTCAGTCACACCTGAGATTATTGCTTCTGTGACAGAAATACCAAGGGGGCAAGGGACTTGTTTTAAAGGTTTTAAGTTTGAAATGGAACCATGCAAGAAATTAATGAGACTTGAGTGTTCAGATATGGACCTGAACAATGCAATACCTAGAAGCTGTATCAAAGACACCTATGCCAAGTTTTTGTTCAACATTCAAAGATACTTTACATGTGAAGGCAGGTACCATAAAATTTATACTTATCATTTCAAGCTGCTTTTGCATTTCACAGGTATGATATCACTAGATTTTCCCTTTTACTTGCATAAGAGCCTTGCCAAAATGTCTGATAAAGTACAAGCCAAGTTTGATGGTTGTGAAACATCTTTGTTTCACCATGGTTTGATAATGTTATTGGTGTTGAATGAGCTTCAGAAAATAGGCAAGGATTGGTCTTGCTTTTTGTTTATGAATGGATTTGAACTAGAAACCCTAACCCCAGCTAGAAACCCTAAAACTAAAGGGACTCTTTCACCACCAGTAGTAGAGTCTAGTCAGCCTGTGGTTGCAAAATCAAAGAGGTTTGTGAAGTTGAAACCAAGGAAACAAGTTGAGAAAAGGACAGAGAAGACACAAGTTATTGTTGGAGCAACTCCGTCACCTGCAAAACAGAGGTCAAAAGGTGTCAAAGAGGCTAAACAAAAACAAGTGGCCAGCAAGCAGGAAATTAAGAGAGTGATAAGAAGCAAAGCAGTGGCATCAAAGGGAAAAATAGTTGTTTCAGGTACAGAGGACAACCCAGTAATTAAAAGAAATTTAGATGACATTCTTCATGCAATTGATATAGAAGAGACACCCATTGTGCAAGCTGATTTCATTGGAGTAGATGAACACAAACAGAAAAAGGCTAAGTCAGCTAAGAAACTTGAATTTGAGGATGAAAATGAAACCTTTATCTTTCAAGCAAGGAAACCTTTAACTAGGCATGCTAAGAAGCTCAATTAAGGCAGTAAGGAGGTCCAAGAAACTATTGAAATATTCAAAGACCATGAAGAGGTGGTTGACCTCTCATCACCAACAGTGGAGCATGCAGTTAGCAGAAAAATGAAGGAAAAAGAAGAGGTGACAGAATGTCAACATCTTGAGGAGAAATTGAGGTTAGAAAATCAAGAGATTGCTATGATGAGGAAGAGGGCCAGAAAGCATAGTGTTGAGAAAACAGAGTTCAAAAGAATGAAGGAAGTATGGGAAGGCCAATCTGGTTCTAGGTCTGAGATTCCAAGCAGTGCAGAACAATTTTTTACATGGATAGTTCCAGCCATCAAGGAAGCAAAATTTGTCAGAGTGATCAATACTCACTTGAGAGCCAGTAATAGAAGACTAAGAGACCAAGTGGAGGATTTGGAGCTACAGCTGAAATTGACTCGGGATGAACTAAAAAACAAAGGTGCAGAATGACAAATTATTAAAAAGTCAAAGGCTAAATCAAAGGGAAAATGAAGAATAAATCTCATGAAATTTGGGTTTTTAGTTCATATGACTGTTTGTTTTGATTAAACCAGTTGTATTCTAAAGTTTTGGTACATTTTTGGTTTGAATTTTGAAGAAATCTGGACAAAAATGCTCACTCAGCAGTTTCGTAGCGCAAACAGTGCAAAAAGGGTGAAAAGCACTACGAAACTGTTGTAGCAGCTTTTTTCACCATTTCTCATAAATTTTTGGAGGGAAAATGTGTGTATTAAGACCTGAAATTGCTAAGGAAGTTGTGTTAAGTGAATATGAATATAACCTTGGAGGAAAGAAAAAAAAAAAATTTGAAGGTAAATGGGTTAAAAGACTGCGCTACGAAAAGCACTACGAAACTGTGATGTTTTCGTAGCGCAGGTCTGTTTCTGCTATTTTGGACAGTTTGATGGTGATTTTGTACAACTGGAACTTAAGGATGATTTTGGGCATATGATATTTTAGTTCCTGACAACAAATAACCTTGAAGTCATGGGTTCATAGTGGTCAGGGTGTCTCAAGAACACAAAGAATCCTAAGCCTAGAAAACATGGGATAGTTTCCTAGTTTGCTGGAGATCAGCTTATCATCTGTTCGAGCTTATCATCTAGATTTGACCTTATGGGAATACAGTTGGAATATGATGTAATCTAGTTTAGATAAGGTTTTTATGAGTAGAGTTAAGGAATTTGAGTCCTATCTGTAATAGGACCGTTCATTAGGTTTGCAGCTGTCATTTTGTAATAAATAGCATGTCACATGGTTAGGCAAGGTGTCAAAAAGTAGGAATTCGATGTATCTAGCTCAGGATAAGGTTATCCTATGATTGTAAATGATCTATATTAAAGATGAAGAAGTAAAAATTCTAAGGGTTGGACATTTTTTAGCAAAAAGACTGTGTTTATTGTAAGTGACTGATTTTCAACTTAATAGAGAGTTTTCTACTTAGCCAACTCAAGATTCATAAATACTTCTAGTGTGTTCTTGTTCTAATGGCATATTTTTACTATCCTATTGCAGTGGTGTTTTCTTATGTTAGAATTCATCATTGATGCTCTGATTTCCTTCATAGAGCAACTGACTATGTGTTTCTCAGGACTAGAAATCTGATATGCCTTGACTTCCATGTTGAGTAGATTGTTTTGTTTTACTAAAGCTATTTTGAATCCATAAGCCCAATGTGCACTTGCTAATGTGATTTACAACCAATTTCTATCATTTATCTGCTTATTACCCCACATAGAGTTAGCCATCTATATTTCTATTAAAAAATCATTAACCCTTGAGAGAGCCCTCTCAGGTTGAGGAGGCTAAGCCTCAATCAAAAGATTGGTTTGAAACAGTTACATAAGATTGATTTGATTGGCAGCCTATCAGGTCTAATTTTGTGATAACAGTGTGGATCTCATGAATTGAACCTGGCTACGAGGCGCCCACAGAGCAGTAATAGCACGATCAGTTGGATTGATGTAGTCAGATCAAAGTGACAGTGTCAGATACTGGAGCGCGGATCAGAGTTGACAGCAAGTGCAGAGTGCATGGGTGCAGAGTTCAAAAATGCAATGGTTCCTAAAGACATGTGCGGTAGCTAAGCAAAGGTCATAAGACTTTGATGACAGATGCATTATACTGATTCAATTGTTTGGAGGCTATTCAGTTTCAAAAGTGTTACATACAAGACTTGCAGGGCAGATGCGTGGAGTTGCAGGGCACATGCAAAGACATTCCTTTCTTGTTGAGAGGAAGTGTTGAATATTGCAACACGAAATAGTGAAATTGGCATCCAGAAACATCATCCTTGATCTTAGTGAAAAATAAGCACCTAAACTAGGTGGGGCCCACACAGGATATTTTTAGGTGTATGTCTATTTTTAGAATGGTGAGCATATTCTAAAATTAGCAGGAGGTTGATTCTAGATGATTGAGCAAATTCTATCTTTAGATGAGTTTCTATTTTTAGAATATGGGCGAAGTCTATTTATAGATTGCAAATCTAAAAATAGAATGCATGTCGATTATTATTAGCACTTGAATATAAATAATCAATAAATAGTAACTTATTCTCTTGGAGCACTTGATTTCAGTGAAAAAATGTGGCACATTAGTGGGCTGGAGGAATTACGCAATTTCTAGGGTGGTTGGTGGCTCATGCATGAAGGACTTGGTTATAACTGATAGTGGCAAGTTGTAATAGAGTTGGAAGAGTAGTTAGGGGAATTGTTATTTAGTTTAACTCAATTCAGTGAGTTAAACTCAGTTGTGCTAGTTGTAACTGAACATGCTCTAGTGAAAGATGATTGAATTAATTATTTAATTAATTCACAAGTAGTGTTTTACTTGCAACTGAACAAATACAACAGTTAACTACTTGCATGTTAGATCCAGTGGAGACACAGTGGAGAGATAGGTGAAAGGGTGAGATGGACTATTAGTTGTGACAATAGTGGAGCATTCAATGCATCCACACACACATTGGAGATGCTTATGAGTATTGCGCAGTCAAGGCAAGGTAAGGTCGAATTCATTCAGGGTTCTTCTTCAACAGGGATTGTGCAGTGGATGCAGGCTATCAGGAGGCAAGAAATTGGTGCATAGAGATGCAAATTTCTGCATGACAATGTGTGACAATTGTATATTGTACTGAGAGCTCTATGAGCTGAGCTTTGTATGAGATTGTTACATGTTCCATTTATATACATAATATATGATAGTTGGGATTTTTAGCTTTAAGCTTTCCTGGTAAAACATCTTGTTATGTGCGATTGATTTTGCTTCGTATGTGTTTTGCAATTGGCGATTTAATTTCCAAAAAGAATAAAGTGGAAGGATTCTGTATTTAACATAAGATTAAATTGTTAGATCGGGAGAATCCAGTAATATACATGCATATTGTATAATTTCTACAATGAAGAGTGGGAGCAACTACTACTATATATTTTGTAGCTATTTTGGAGATTTTGACTGCAAAGTTTTTGGAGTTGGAAGGAAATAAAAGCAAAGACCTGAATTTTAATCATATCACTTCTATACATTTGCAACTTGTTATTCGAGGGGATGGAGAACTTGATACTCTAATCAAAGATGCCATATCCAACAGGGTGAGAGAGGGGGAGTTATTCCTCATATTTACAAGTCAATTATTAATAAATATTCAAATATTTTACTACTAGTCATTGTTTCTCTGTTGGAAGTTTGATTTCATACTCCCTAACACATGTAAATGTATTCTTCATGTGAATATTTCCATGATAACTCAAAAGTGTTGATAATTCCTCAAGAGAAACCAGTGTAAATATATCTCTTCAAACTTGCGATTTGTGATTGCGATCGAGCCCCATCGCATCGCATATCGCACTTCGGCGCTTTTAACATTTACCTCCCGTGCATATCCTTTGAAACTTGCAATCGGCAATTTGCAATTTAAACTTCGTTGTTTATCTCTCCACTCTAGTTCTGTGCTTTCATCCCGACCATCCGTTTTTCCCTTCACGCCTCCTCCAAACTATCAAGGGTTTAAGGGAAATGCGTCCTTTCTCCGCCTTTGGGGAATTAGTTTGTTTTCTCCACGGTGTAACCCTCCTTAGCTTATCTGGTGTCCTATCGCGATGGTCCCTCCTGAGCTTGCGAATGAGGCCGACTCGACCCTGTTCAGCGTGCAATGTTCTGAATACGCCCATCGGTCCAGCTCTTGAACTGTTCTGCACGTGAATGAGCCCGACTCGACCCACCTTCACATCTCATCATGAAAATGTTAATGTACCGATATATAATTCAAAATTATTCTATGACACACAAAATTTTAAATTTTCTATCATATGTTTTTTTTTGGTGTTTTGAAAAATATTTCAAAGGTAAATGCAAATGAGCCACAACATTTGGCTCCACCTAGGGATAGTGCTTTTTTCCACGGAAGTGCTAAGAACCGCAGATTAGTGCCTTATCCATTGGGCATGGAGGTAAATATTTCTTGGTGACATATGAATAATGATAAATCTGGTTTTACAATGGTGGAATGGTGACTTTAAATGTTGGAAATAATGCTTCAGATACTGCCCGTTCACAGGTAGTTGTAATGTCTCTCCATCTAGATCTTCCAAAATAAATGTGTTATTTGACCTTGCCTCAGAGATCTTGTATGGAACATACCAGAGAGGGTCAAATTTACCATGCTTCCCCTTTTCTTATCGTCCGGTGTCCCATCTTAGTACCAAATATCATGCTTGAAAGAGAACTTCTTTTGTTTTTCTGTCAAATATAGTTTTCATCTTTTCTTGATAAGTAATCAATTTATCCCTGACTTTGCTTCTATTTTCACTTGATTCAATTATTTTTTTCAATCTTCTTACCAGAGCATTCGATTCTTCCTGAGTTTCTTGAAGGAAAGAAATCATTGGTTTGGCCAACTGAGTAGGAAATAGTGCTTGAGTTCCATAAACCAATTCATAGGGAGACTTCCTAGTAGATCTCTTGGTAGTGACTCAAACTTTCCAGAGGGAAAGCTTCAACTTCATATCCCAATCCTTCTGATTCTCGGTGATTGTCTTCTTCAAGATTCTGACCAATGTCTTATTTGAGGACTCTGCCAATATGTTCCCTTGGGGATGATATGTTGTGGAATGTGATAAAATTACATTATATGTTTGACATAAATTAATGAAACGGGAAGAGATGAATACCTGATCATTTTAAGTCACAATTTTGACTGGACATCTGAACCTGCTGAAGATGTTTTCCTCCAGAAACTTCATCACTATTTGGTCATTTTCCTTCTTCGTGGGTATTTCTTCAACCCATTTTGTAAAATAATCAGTGGCAGTCAGAATCCACTTGAACTGTCCACTTGATGGTGGATTGATCTCTCCAATAAAATCCAATCCCCATTTCCTAAAAGTTTCTTCAATAAATACTGGGATGAGAGGTAATGGAGCAAGTTTTTTCTTTTCAGCAAACAACTGACACTTCTGACAACTTCTGACCAATCTATAAACATTTGAAAATAGGGTTGGCCAATAGAATCTTGACTTGGGAATCTTATGAGTAGTGACCTTCTAGCTATAATGTCCTCCACACAGACTTTCATGATATTGTTTGGTGACTTCAATAGATTCTCCTTTGGTCAAACATAACAACAAAATAGCAGCAGGATCTTTCTAGTATAGCTTTGCTTCTATGATAACATATGGCTGAGACTTGAGTTTGAGAGCTCTGTATTTTGTTCTATTTAGTGAAGTTGGATAGGAAAATAAACACAGGTAGTGCACAATATACTTATACCAATCAGAGCAAAAAAAATTGTATGGAATACCTATTTTGGACTTGCTTTGACCTTCTTTATTAACATCTCCATCCACTGGTGCCAACAGATTAATTCCCAAAGCTTGAAAATTTGTCTCTGTCAACAACTTCGCCAACCCCTGTCCCTTGACTAGCTTGGTGGGTTTGATGTCCAAATCATACTCTTGGATTTTTTCTATGCACTGCCCCCTTTTTCCTTCAACCTCTCTTTGGACCAACATGTCTTTCACAGCAGAATTGGAAACATAAGAACTTATTTGGGATTGTAACACATAAGTCCTGAAGGCTTTCAGTGCTTTGACCAAAGCATATACTTGTTTCTCCATAATATTGTATTTGAGCTGACCATCTATGAGAAATTTACTGAAAAATGCAAATGGATTCTCCTTACTACCTTCATTTTTCTGCAACAACACAGCAAAAATAGTAGTAGGGGGTGCAAATGAGAATACCTGAAGGCTTTTTGATAGTCTGGACTAATTAGAACTGGAGCTTCCTACAATGCTTCCTTTATTCTAAAAAATGCATCTCTTTATTCCTTATCCCATTTCGCTTCTACATTTTTCTTCAACATATATGTTACTCTTCTCACGATATCCACATAATTGGGCACAAACCTCCTTAGAAAGTTTATTTTTCCCAGGAGTCTTTGGATATCCTTCTTGCTTCTGGGTAAAGGAATAGTGTGAATGGCTTCCACCCTTGCTGGGTCAATCTTTACTCCTTGTTTAGAAACTCTATGACCCAATAATTTACCTTCTTCTAAGGAAAATAAAGATTTCTTGGGATTTAATGACAGACTAAAATTTCTACACTTTTGAAATTTTTTTTGCAAATGCTCCAAGTGTTCATCATCTGACCCTGAGAAAACAGTTACATCATCCACATATATAACTACAAATTTGTCACCAACAAAAGTTATGTCCATGGCCCTCTGAAATGTTGCACTTGTGTTCATAAGTCCAAATGGCATCCTTGCATACATGAAGGTGCCCCAAGGCGTAGTGAAAGCAGTCTTCTTCTAATCTTTTTTACTATTGCTACCTGATTATACCCAGAAAATTCATCAATCATAGACAACATGTGAGCTCCTATAACCTTTTGTTAGACATAATCCATTTTCGGAAAAGGATAATTATCTTTTATAGATTCTTGGTTCAATTTCTTGAAGTCTACACATAGTCTTATCTCTCCATTCTTCTTTCTTACATGGACCATATTGGAAACCCAGTCTCAATATCTGAGAGGGACTATAATTTTCATCTGCAACAGTTTCTTCACTTCTTTTTCGATTGGAGCTAACAACAATGGATTGATCTGTCTGAGCTTATGTCTGTGTGGTTTGAGCCCTTCCTTCAATGGAATCACATGCTGAATAACTCTTTTTTCATATGTTTTAAAGTCTTCATACGACCAGGAAAACACATCCATATACTTCTTAAAAACATCAATGTATATTTCTTCGTAGTTTTTGGTAACACATTTGAATAATTTCACTATTTTGGGTTCCTGTTGGGTTCCAAAATTATAATCTTCCATATCTTCTTTTTGATATGTTTTCTTTGAATCAACAAAAACATCATTAGCATCGAATAATATTCGAGGGGAACCAACCCTTTGGGGATCATATTATCTTTCAATTGGATAATATTTTGTTCACCTATTCACTGCTTAAGGTTTATTATCTATGTTTTCTACTCTGTTTGTTCTTCCTCTTGGTCTATCTCAGCGTCTTCAAAGTTTCTAATCATGGTCAGGAACTGAATTATTTGTTCATCATCGTCAAATACCTACCAATGTTTCACATTATTAGGGATAGAAGGTTTATGCCTATTTTCAATCTCATACCTTAACCTTGGATTTATTGGAGGTTAGAAGGTGCTAGCTGGAACTTCTAAAGAATCGCCCAATTTGTTCTCCTCCCTCGAAATATACTGAAGATTGAATGCTTCAAAATAGTTTTCTACCAGATCCCACACTTCATTCATATATGATCTCAATCTCAAATGCTTGGTTTGACTATGATTTTTAATCTGCCTTATAATCAATTCAAAGTCACCAAAAATTGAAATGCATTGAACTCCCATCTGTTTAGCAACTTGAAAGCTTGATATTAAGGCCTCATACTCAGCCACATTGTTTGTTGAATCAAATTCTAGTTTAAAATAGAAATGCATGAGGTTACCTTCTTGTGATATCAGCAAGAATACAACACCTGCGCCCTCCTTGGAGTAGGCACCATCAAAGTAGCACTTCCAAATCTTCCTTGAGTGCAGCTCATTATTTACAACTACTAAAGAGAGCTGCTTCCCTGTGTCTTCAACAATTTCTACATCTTCATGAAGCATGAAACAAGAAAGTTCTTCTGTTTCTTGACTATAAATGGGGGAATTTCTTGTACCTTTCTTGGAGGTAGTCTTCACAAACCTTGTTTCCATGTACAACCTCCTTTATTCCCCATTAAAAATGAGAATGATAGCATAAGTGAAATCTAATTTTAGTACACCTACCAAATTTTCTCCCCAAGATCTTGACAGGAGCATTCCAAACCTGGTTGGGATGTCAGCAACCACTACATCCATGACTATACTCTTTGTTGGGATTTGTCCCAACGAAACTGCTACATATTTAATTAACCCAACGCATTTCACCCTTTTGGAATCAAATGAATACAGATCCCTATAAGGTTTGGTAATCTGCAAGTTAAGTTCCTTCATAACAGACAATGGCATGAGATTATGGGACGCTCCTGAGTCCAGCATGCAATTATGTAGAGTATAATCATGAAGCAACAGAGAAATAGAGAAGGGTGGAACAGAGGGATCTATTTATTCTACATGAGGACCAAAGGTGACCATTGGCTTTTCTTCTTGTAAGTTCACTCTGTCGCTTATGTCTTCCACCTGTGTGAGATTTATAAATTCTGACATTTCTTTCTTGTAAGTTGGTATTTTAGCTAATTCTAGAAGAGGCACCTGAATTTTGACCTTCTACAACACTTTTGTCAAATTTAAAGCATGAGTGTGCTTAACTTTCTTTTCAGGGTCTTCTTCACCCTTTCTATAATTTGTTGCTTGTTCGGGTACAAGAACAACTCTCTCCAAGATATTAGTGTCAACTAATTTGTTCTGGGAGGATTCACCATGTTGCACATTTGTTCTATTAAGTGAATTTATAAGTTGTTTCTTATTACTGACTTGTTTTGTGGGGTCCTTTTGTAGTGGAGTTGCCATTGGAGGAGGAATGGAACCTTTTCGTTCACCTTCATTATCCTGCACTCTAGATCTCTTTCTAGACCTCAAATCATATTTTCTATGTAACTCAGCTTGCATGAAATCTGTGAATTGCCTACAGTATTCATCCATTTCATCTTGATCAAAAGAAACTTTAGCTTCAACATATTCTCCCTCACAATCTTCCTCTTCATCCTCTCCTATTGCATACATAGCGGATACCTGATCCTTGACCTCCCTTTCGTTATCTTCTGCTGGCTCTCTGGGTGTTGCCTCTATATACAACAGAGCTTGAACCTGGTCTTGATCTCTTCCTTCTCTCTGCAAGATTTGCAGGGGATGTCTTCTGAATTGAAGGTTGAACCCCCCTCAGTTTTGTTGTACTTGTCTTTGGGAGTTTTTGTTTTCCAATTCCATCTTAACTAGCTTATTTGTCATATTTTTTATCACCTTTGTCATATCTTCAATCCTTAGATCTTATGATGATTTTTCTTTTGCCTTCCCCTTCTCTTGGATTGGTTGTTTCCCTTTCACCTTTCTAGTTGCATTCATATTAACTTCAATCTCTAAATCATCTGTCTGTATCTTCTCAAGAGTAGGGGCTCTTCTCTCTCTAAATGTAAAGCTAAAATCAATTTCAAAAGCCCCAGCAAAAACTACCTTTTCTCCTACAGGGGGGGGGCTTCGTCTCTATAGGTAAACTATTATACAATTTGTTGAATCTTGTTACAAAATCAGAAATGTTTTCATTAGGCTTTCTTTTAATTGCATTAAACTCTGTCAATGAGTAACCATGATCTCTCTTTTCTCCCCATCTCTAAGTGAATTCAATTTCTAAATCTTCCCAGTCATTTATGGAATCATTTGGTAAACCTTTGAACCATTTCCTAGCCTCTCCACTTAGAGACTGCACAAATAGTCTCATCACAAGATCAAGATGTTCTACATTTAAATTCTCAGCAAAAGTGAAAAACAAGGGCAAATGTTGTTCTGCAGTTACTTCATCTTCTCCAGTGAAACGAGGAATTAATTTGAGGTATTCTTGAGGAATGGCATTCATTGGTTGCAGAAGATTTACTGGTGCATATTTATCTGTTAAGAAAGTTGGTACTGCCATATTAACAACTTGGTTAACTGCTCCTTGGGTGGTTGAGGTTAATGAACTTGTTGTGAAAGTGAATGAGGGTGGAGGCAAAACTGAAATGGGGGTAGGCTGACGAAAAATAGCAGAGGGACCAGCAACTATATTTTATTGAGCTTGAGTGGAGGTAAAAGAAACGAACTCAAAATAATGTTCTTCTAACTAAGGTTCTTGAAAATAAATGGTGTGGAAGGGGTATATTTCTCCAAGAAAGAGATTTACTTGGAAATATCTTCAAACAAAGGGTTATGGCAACTAATGCCAGGAGCATAAAATGCAAGATCAGGTATTGAAGGAGTTCTGGGTTTTTGAGCCTTTTTAGAAACCAATCTTTCTGGATCAGGAAAAGTAGGGACTATCTGATGTGAGGTATCTGACCTCGTGTGAGGCCTTTTGAAAGCCAAAATTTTGAAAATAACAAACACAGAAGAATATTTCCTCCTCACTGAACAACCAGAGGAAATAATGTGAAAAACCCAGGGAAAATAAACTTCATTTATTCGTCCCCGAAAACGGCACCAGAAAATGTTGTATCTCAAGAAACAATCCCTTGGTTGTGATAAGGAATCAGTGCTTAAGACATTTTATAAATGTATGTCACAATTACGATATCAAATGGCCTCTGTTTAACACCTTTGGAATCTAATTACTTAATACCCTCAATAATCTGATATAATGAAAGCCTTCACAATGCCATAAATTGTTGATACTTGAATGAAATGGAAAGAAGAATTGTAAGAGAAACTCAAAGTGATATGTTGAATACACAGAATCTACCACTTTTAAATTTAAGAGGAAATCATGGAGAGAGATGAAACTCAAAATAATATGTTGTAAACACAGAATCTATTACTTTGAAGTTCCCTTAGAAGTTTGCGAAAAGAGAAGAGATGAGGTGAAGGAGCACAAATTAAGGTAATTTAACTCTTGCTCACAGATGTAATTAAGAGACCGGTTGCTACATTACTTCACTTCATTCAAAGAGGAATGAACACAGAGCGAAACTAGAAAGACATATCAACATCAACAGGTGTAGGAAACTTGATCTTCTTTCATTAATTTCTCAAAAAATTCAGTATGAAATTAATAGTAAACCAGAGGTCCAAAACTCGGAACCCGTTTTATTTATTTCCATCTACTTAAATACATCACAGTGGTTCGTAACTCCTGAACTTCTTGAAACTATTCGACTACCTAAATTGTTAAGATTACCTATGCAATTTCACTTGAGAAAACAATTTAAAATTGGAAATATTGTTCGTTTTGCTGAATCTGATGTTGCTGATGCGTCCTCTCGAAGTGCCGAGGTGTCCTTTATGGTTATGATGCAGTGGCTACACAGCTCTGTAACGACGCCTCAGTGCTCGACTTGACCCATCTGTCATGCTCCCAATAGGGCCGCTATACGCTCTTTTGCCCAACTCTGCCTATTCTCCTTTGATCTGCGTCGGGTCACTTACCCGAGTTCTTCTGTCGCGTTCTGCTTTCCTCTGTTATCAAGGCATTTCACCGGCTTTACATTATAATCCTCCTTCTTTCCTATGATGCGATTTAACACAGGAATTCCTTACCTCTGGATTTGAAAACCTTTGGAGTTCGCTTTTGAAACCACATTGCATCCGCCCGACATCGCACTTCACATGCCATTGTTTTCAACTTTTCCTTAGCACTTATCTTCTAAGACTTGCGATGTGTGTTATGCACTCGGGTACCACCGTCATCACACTTCGGCGAATTTAACTCTTACCTCTGCGCTTATTTGTTAAAACTTGTGATTTGTGGTTGGGCCCCACCGCATTGCATTTCACACTTCGACGATTATAACTCAAACCCTTTGCACTTAAATCTTAAAACTTGCGATTTGTGATTGCGATCAGGCCCCACCGCATTGCATATCGCACTTTGGTGCTTTTAACATTTACCTCCCGTCCATATCCTTTGAAACTTGCGATTAGTAGTTTACAATTTAATCTTTGTTGTTTATCTCTTTGCTCCAGTTCTGCGCTTTCGTCTCGACCGTCCATTTTTCCCTTCGCGCCTCCTCCAAAATCTCAAGGGTTTAAGGGAAATGCGCCTTTTCTCTGCCTTTGGGGAATTAGTTTGTTTTCTCCACGTTGTAACCCACCTTAGCTTATCCGGTGTCCTATCGCGCTAGTCCCTCCTGAGCTTGCGAATGAGGCCGACTCGACCCTATTCGGTGTGCAATGTTCTGAACGCGCCCATCAGTCTGACTCTTGAACTGTTCTGCACGTGAATGAGCCCGACTCGACCCACCTTCACATCTCATCATGCAAATGTTAATGTACCAATATATAATTCAAAATTATTCTATGACACGCAAAATTTTACATTTTCTATCATATGTTTTTTTTTGGGTGTTTTGAAAAATATTTCAAAGGTAAATGCAAATGAGCCACAACATATGGCTCCACCTGGAGATATTGATTTTTTCCATGGAATTGCTAAGAACCACAGATTAGTGCCTTATCCATTGGGCATGGAGTTAAATATTGCTTGGTGACATATGAATAATGAGAAGTCTGGTATTTACAATGGTGGAATGCTGAATTTTCATGTTGGAAATAATGCTTCAAATACTGCCCGTTCACAGGTAGTTGTAATGTCTCTCCATCTAGATCTTCCAAAATAAATGTGTTATTTGACATTGCCTCAGAGATCTTGTACGGACCATACCAGAGAGGGTCAAATTTACCATGCTTCCCCTTTTCTTCTCATATGGTGTCCCATCTTCATACCAAATATCCTGCTTGAAAGAGAACTTCTTTTACTTTTCTGTCAAATATAGTCTTCATCTTTTACTGATAAGTAATCATGTTATCCCTGACTTTGTTTCTATTTTCACTTGATTCAATTATTTTTTTCAATCTTCTTACCAGAGCATTTGGTTCTTCCTGAGCCTCTTGAAGGAAAGAAATCATTGGTTTGGCCAGCTGAGTAGGAAATAGTGCTTGAGTTCCATAAACCAGTTCATAGGGAGACTTCCCAGTACATCTCTTGGTAGTGACTCAAACTTCCCAGAGGGAAAAATTCAACTTTATATCCTAATCCTTCTGATTCTTGGTGATTTTCTTCTTCAAGGTTCTGACCAATGTCTTATTTAAGGACTCTGCCAATATGAATACCTGAGCATTTTAAGTCACAAGTTTGACTGGACATCTGAATCTGCTGAAGATGTTTTCCTCCAAAAACTTCATCACTACTTGGTCATTTTCCTTCTTCGTGGGTATTGCTTCAACCCATTTTGTAAAATAATCAGTGGCAGTCATAATCCACTTGAACTGTCCACTTGATGGTGGATTGATCTCTCCAATAAAATCCAATCCCCATTGCCTGAAATTTTCTTCAATAAATACTGGGATGAGAGGTAATGGAGCAAGTTTTTTCTTTTCAGCAAACAACTGACACTTCTGACAACTTTTGACCAATCTATAAACATTTGCAAATAGGGTTGGCCAATGGAATCCTGAATTGGGAATATTATGAGCAATGACCTTCTAGCTATAATGTCCTCCACACAAACTATCATGATATTGTTTGGTGACTTCAATATATTCTCCTTCGGTCAAACATAACAACAAAATACCAGCAAGATATTTCTAGTATATCTTTGCTTCTATGATAACATATGGCTGAGACTTGATCTTGAGAGCTATGTATTTTGTTCTATTTAGTGAAGTTGGACAGGAAAAGAAACACAAGTAGTGCACAATATCCTTATTACCAATCAGAGCACAAAAATTTGTATGGAATACCTATTTTGGACTTGCTTTGACCTTCTTTATTAACATCTCCATCCACTGGTGCCAACAGATTAATTACGAAGGCTTGAAAATTTGTCTTTGTCAACAACTTCGCCAACCCTTGTCCCTTGACTAGCTTGGTGGGTTTGATGTCCAAATAATACTCTTGGATTTTTTCTATCCACTTCCCCCTTTTTCCTTCAACCTCACTTTGGACCAACATGTCTTTCACAGCAGAATTGGGAACATAAGAACTTATTTGGGACTGTAACACATAAATCCTGAAAGATTTCAGTGCTTTGACCAAAGCATATACTTGTTTCTCCAGAATATTGTATTTGAGTTTAGCATCTCTGAGAACTTTACTGAAAAATTCAACTGGATTCTCCTTACTATCTTCATTTTTCTTCAACAAAACATCAAAAATAGTAGTAGGGGGTGCAAATGAGAATACTTGAAAGGCTTTTTGATAGTCTGGACTAATTAGAACTGGAGCTTACTGCAGTGCTTCCTTGATTCTAACAAATGCATCTCTTGCTTCCTTATCCCATTTCGATTCTGCATTTTTCTTCAACATATATGTTACACTTCTCACGATATCCGCATAATTGGGCACAAACCTCCTTAGAAAGTTTATTTTTTCCAGGAATCTCTGGATATCCTTCTTGCTTCTGGGTAAAGGAATAGTCTGAATGGCTTCCACCCTTGCTGGGTCAATCTTTACTCCTTGTTTAGAAACTCTGTGACCTAATAATTTACCTTCTTCTAAGGCAAATAAAGATTTCTTGGGATTTAATGACAGACCAAACTTTCTACAATTTTGATTTTTTTTTTACAAATGCTCCAATTGTTCAACATCTGACCCTGAGAAAATAGTTACATCATCCAGATATATAACTACAAATTTGTCACCAACAAAAGTTATGTCCATGGCCCTCTGAAATGTTGCACCTGCATTCATAAGTCCAAATGGAATCCTTACGTACATGAAGGTGCCCCAGGGCGTAGTGAAAGCAGTCTTCTTTTGATCTTATTTTTCTACTGCTACCTGATTATACCTAGAAAATTCGTCAATCATAGACAACCTGTGAGCTCCTGTCACCTTTTTTGATTCATAATCCATATTCGGAAAAACATAATTATCTTTTAGAGATGCTTGGTTCAAGTTCTTGAAGTCTACACACAGTATTATCTCTCCATTCTTCTTTCTTACAGGGACCAGATTGGGAACCCAGTCTCAATATTTGAGAGGGACTATAAATTTCGTCTGTGACAATTTCTTCACTTCTTTTTCGATTAGAGCTATAAATAATGGATTGAACTGTCTGAGCTTCTTTCTGTGTGGTTTGAGCCCTTCCTTCAATGGAATCTTATGCTGAATAATTCGTTTTTCATATGTTTTCAGGTCTTCATACGACCAGGCAAAATCATCCATATACTTCTTAAGAAGATCAATGTATTTTTCTTTGTAGGTTTTGGGAACACCTTTGAATAATTTCACTATTTTGGGTTCCTGTTGGGTTCCCAAATTACAATCTTCCATATCTTCTTCTTGATGTGTTTTCTTTGAATCAACAACAACTTCATTAGCATCGAATATTATTCAAGGGGGGCCAACCCTTTGGGGATCATATTATCTTTCAATTGGATGATCTTTTGTTCACCTATTGACTAATTAAGGTTTATTATCTCTATTTTCTGCTCTGTTCGTTCTTCCTCTTGGTCTATCTCAGGGTCTTCAAAGTTTCCAATCATGGTCAAGAACTGACTTATCTGTTCATCATCGTCAAACACCTGCCAATGTTTCACATTATCAGAGATAGAAGTTTTATGCCTAATTTCAATCTCATACCTTAACCTTGGATTTATTGGAGGTTTGAAGGTGCTGGATGGAACTGCTAAAGAATCGGCCAATCTGTTTTCCTCCCTCGGAATATACCGAAGATTGAATGCTTCAAAATATTTTTCTACTAGATCTCACACTTCATTCCTATATGATCTCAATCTCAGATGCTTGGTTTGACAATGATTTTTAATCTGCCTTATAATCAATTCAAAGTCACCAAAAATTGAAATGCATTGAACTCCCATTTGTTTATAAACTTGAAGGCTTGATATTAAGGCCTCATACTCAGCCACATTGTTTTTTGAATAAATTCTAGTTTAAAAGAGAAAGGCATGAGGTTACCTTCTGGTGATATCAGCAAGAATCCAGCACCTGCGCCCTCCTTGGAGTAGGCACCATCAAAGTAGAACTTCCAAATCTTCCTTGAGTGCAGCTCATTATTTACAACTACTGAAGAGAGCTTCTTCCCTGTGTCTTCAACAAATTCTGCATCTTCATGAAGCATGAAACAAGAAAGGTCTTCTGTTTCTTGACTATAAATGGGGGAATTTCCTGTATCTTTCTTGGAGGAAGTCTTCACAAATCTTGTTTCCCTCTACAACCTCATTTATTCTCCATTAAAAATCATAATTATAGCATAAGTGAAATCTAATTTTAGTACACCTCCCAAATTTTCTCCCCAAGATCTTGACAGGAGCATTCCAAACCTGGTTGGGATGTCAACAACCACTACATCCATGACTATACCCTTTGTTGGTATTTGTGCCAACGAAATAGCTACATCTTTAATTAACCCAACACATTTCACCCTTTTGGAATCAAATGAATATGGATCCCTATAAGGTTTGGTAATTTGCAAGTTAAGTTCCTTCATAACAGACAATGGCATGAGATTATGGGACGCTCCTGAGTCCAGCATGAAATTATGTAGAGTATAATCATGAAGCAACAGAGAAATATATAAGGGTGGAATAGAGGGATCTATTTCTTCTACATGAGGACCAAAGGTGACCACTGGCTTTTCTTCTTGTAATTTCACTGTGTTACTTATGTCTTCCACCTGTGTGAGATTTATAAATTCTGACATTTCTTTCTTGTAAGCTGGTATTTTGGCTAATTCTAGAAGAGGCACCTGAATTTTGACCTTCTACAACACTTTTTTCAAATTTAAAGCATGAGTATGCTTAACGTTCTTTTAAGGTTCATCTTCACCCTTTCTATAAGTTTCTTCTTGTTCGGGTACAGGAACAACTATCTCCAAGATATTAGTGTCAACTGATTTGTTCTGGGTTGATTCACCCTATTGCACATTTATTCTATTAAGTGAATTTACAGGTTGTTTCTTATTATTGACCAGTTTTGTAGGGTCCTTTTGTAGCGGAATCACCATTGGAGGAGGAATGGGACCTTGTTCTTCACCTTCATTATCCTGCACTCTAGATCTCTTTCTAGACCTCAAATCATACCTTATATGTAACTCAACTTGCATGAAATCTGTGAATTGCCTACATTATTCATCCATTTCATCTTGATCAAAAGAGACTTCAGCTTCATCATATTCTCCCTCGCAATCTTCCTCTTCATCCTCTCCTATTTCATACATAGCAGATACCTGATCCTCGACCTCCCTTTGGTCATATATTTTGGCTCTCTGGGTGTTGCCTCTATATACAATGGAGCTTGAACCTGGTCTTGATCTCTTCTTTCTCTCATCAATATTTGCAAGGGATGTCTTATGAATTGAGGGTTGAACCCCCCTCGGTTTTGTTGTACTTGTATTTAGGAGTTTTTATTTTCCAATTTCATCTTAGCTAGCTTATTTGTCATATTTTTTATCACCTTTGTCATACCTTCAATTCATAGATCTTGTGATGATTCTTCTTTAGCCTTACCCTTGTCTTGGACTGGTTGTCTCCCTTTCGCCTTTCCAGTTGCATTCATATTAGCTTCAATCCCTAAAGCATCTGTCTATATCTTCTCAAGAGTAGGGGCACTTCTCTCTCTCTATGTAAAGCTAAAATCAGCTTCAAAAGCCCCAGCAAAAACTACCTTTTCTCCTACAGGGGGGGGGCTTCGTCTCTATAGGTAAACTATTGTACAATTTGTTGAATCTTTTTACAAAATTAGCAATGCTTTCATTAGGTTTTCTTTTAATTGCGTTAAACTCTGTCAATGAGTAGCCATGATCTCTCTTCTCTCCCCATCTCTGAGTGAATTGAGTTTCTAACTCTTCCCAGTCATTTATGGAATCATTTTTTAAACCTTTGAACCATTTCCTATCCTCTCCACTTAGAGATGCACAAATAGTCTCATCACAACATCAAGATGTTCTACATTTAAATTCTCAGCAAAAGTGCAAGACAAGGGAAAATGTTGTTCTGCAATTACTTCATCTTCTCCAGTGAAACGGGGAAGTAATTTGAGGTATTCTTGAGGCATGGCATTCATTGGTTGCAGAAGATTTACTGGTGCATATCTATCTGTTAAGAAAGTTGGTACTACCATATTAACAACTTGGTTGACTGCTCCTTGGGTGATTGAAGTTGATGAACCTGCTGTGAAAGTGAATGAGGGTGGAGGCAAAACTGAAATGGGGGTAGGCCGGTGGACAATAACAGAGGGACCAACAACTATATTTGGTTGAGCTTGAGTGGAGGTAAAAGAAACATACTCGAAATAATGTTGTTCTAACTAAGGTTCTTGAAAATAAATGGGTGTGGAAGGGGTATCTTGCTCCAAGAAAGGATGTTACTTGGAAATATATTCAAATAAAGTGTTATGGGAACTGCTGCCAAGAGCAGGCAATGCAGGATCAGGTTTTGAATGAGTTTCGGGTTTGTGAGCCTTTTTAGAAACCAATCTTTCTGGATCAGGAAAAGCAGGGACTATCTGATGTGAGGTATCTGACCTCGTGTGAGGCCTTTTGAAGCCATAATTTTGAAAATAACAAACACAGACGAATATTTCCTCCTCACTGAACAACCAGAGGAAATAATGTGAAAAACCCAGGGAAAATAAACTTCGTTTCTTTGTCCCTGGCAACGGCGCCAGAAAATGTTGTATCTCAGGAAACAATCCCTTGGCTCTGGTAAGGAATCAGCGCTTAAGACGTTTTATAAATGTATGTCACAATTATGATATCAAATGGCCTCTATTTAACACCTTTGGAACCTAATTACTTAATACCCTCAATAATCTGATATAATGAAAGCCTTCATAATGTCATAAATTGTTGATACTTGAATGAAATGAAAAGAATAACTATAAGAGAAACTCAAAATGATATGTTGAATACACAGATTCTACCACTTTTAAATTTCAGAGGAAATCATGGAGAGAGAGGAAAATCAAAATAATATGTTGTAAACACATAATCTATTATTTTGAATTTCCCTTGGGAGTTTGCAAAAAGAGAAGAGATGAGGTGAAGGAGTGCAAATTAAGGTAATTTAACTCTTACTCACAGATGTAATTAAGAGACCGGTTGCTACATTAATTCACTTCATTGAAAGATGAATGAACACATAGCGAAACTAGAAAGACAAATCAACATAAACAGGTGCAGGAAACTTGATCTTCTTTCATTAATTTCTAAGAAAATTCAGTACCAAATTAACAGTAAACCAGAGGTCCAAAACTCAGAACCCGTTTTCTTTATTTCTATCTACTTAAATACATCACAGTGGTTCGCAACTCCTAAACTTCTTGAAACTATTCTACTACCTAAACTGTTAATATTACCTATGCAGTCACACATGAGAAAACAAATTAAAACTGGAAATCTTGTTCATTTTGCCGAATCTGATGTTGCTAATGCTTCCTCCCGAAGTTTCGAGGTATCCTTTATGGTTATGATGCAGTGGCTACACAGCTCTGTAATGACGCCTCAGTGCTCAACTTGACCCATCTGTCATGCTCCCAATAGGGCCGCTATATTCTCTTCTGCCCGACTCTGCCTATTTTCCTTTGATCTGCATCGGGTCACTTACCTGATTTCTTCTGTCGTGTTCTGCTTTCCTCCATTATCAATGCGTTTCACCATATTTACGTTATAATCATCCTTCTTTCCTCTGATTCAATTTAAGACAGGAATGCCTTACCTCCATATTTGAAGACCTTTGGAGTTCGCTTTTTAAACCACATCGCATCCGCCCGACATCGCACTTTGAATGCCATTGTTTTCAAATTTTCCTTAGCACTTATCTTCTAAGACTTGTGATGTGTGCTATGGGCTCAGGTCCAACCATCATCACACTTCGGTGAATTTCACTCTTACCTCTACGCTTATTCATCAAAACTTGCAATTTGCTATCGGGCCCCACCGCATCGCATTTCACACTTCGGCGATTATAACTTAAACCCTTTGCAATTAACTCTTAAACTTGTAATTTGTGATTGCTATCGGGCCCCACTGCATCGCATATCACACTTCGGAATTTTTAACATTTACCTCTTGTGCATATCCTTTGAAACTTGCGATTGGTGATTTGTGATTTAATATTCGTCGTTTATCTCTCCGCTCCAGTTCTGCGCTTTGTTCCCGACCGTCTGTTTTTCCCTTCGCGCCTCCTCCAAACTCTCAAGGGTTTAAGGGAAATGCGCCCTTTCTCTGCCTTTGGGGAATTATTTTGTTTTCTCCACGGTGTAACCCTTCTGAGCTTATCCGGTGTCCTGCCACGCTGGTCCCTCTTGAGCTTGTGAATGAGCCTGAATCGACCCTATTCGGTGTGCAATGTTCTGAACGCGTCCATTGGTCTGGAACTTGAACTGTTCTGCACGTGAATGAGCCTGACTAAACCCACCTTCACATCTCATCATGAAAATGTTAATGTACCAATATATATTTCAAAATTATTCTATGACACAAAAAAATTTACATTTTCTATCATATGTGCTTTTTTAGTGTTTTGAAAAATATTTCAAAGGTAAAATGCTAATGAGCCACAACAATTCACATTAACCGTTATGAAACGGTCAGCCGTGCCACGTGTTCCTGGCTATTTAGCAAATATTTCCTAGACAGAATAAATCAACCATAGTTGTGCTTGTTCCACCAAAAACCCATGTTGTGCTTAACATGCAAAACCAGAGACCAGGCTTTAGAAGAGGGCCTGTGACATTAACACACAGCGGGACGGTTTAACACTGAAAAGGGTGAAACAAAGGTTATGGAAGGGATATTGATGACATGGCAGGGAGGTGGGGCCTAAACTGATATCGCAAATCACAATCGAGAGTCGAGGAGTTTTCCTATGAGAAGCAGGAGGCAAGTGTTAAAACTTGTGAAGTACGAAGTGCGATGTGCGATGGCGAAAAGGTGACGTGGTGAGGAAGTGGGACCGCCCGCAAATCGAAAGCGAGAATTTTTTGTTTTGAGAAACGTGGAATAAAGGTTATAACTTGCAATTTGCGAAGTGCGATGGGCAGATGTGACGTGGCAAGGAGGTGGGCCCACCTGCAGATCGTAAATCAGCGTTTTTATGGGAAAGCGGGGGGTAAATGCTAAACTTGCGATGTGCAATATGCGACGAGTGGAGAGGTGATGTGGCAAGGATATGGGACCCAAATTATATCGAGAGTTTTGTTATGAGAAGAAAAGCGTAAAGGTTATAAATTACGATGTGCGAAGTGTGACGAGAAGAAAGGTTGGCGATGCGAAAAGGTAAGTGGTTAGTGCCCATTCCTCCTTTGATTGTGGGGTGTTCGCCCAACCCAGGCTTGAAGTGCTTGGCGTTCACTTTAGCTGCTCATGCCATTCATTTGCTTAAATTTGATGTTTCCCTATCCGTTCATAGAAATTGCAAGCCAAAATTGCCTCCATTAGGGACGACACAGTCGTTCGAGTGTGTCGAGAACTTGCAAACCGCTTGCTTGTGTTCTTCTTAATGTGCATGGGATCATCGTTAGAAATATTTTCAAGCAAATTTAACCAAAAATAAAACAGGAATTCATGCGCAAATAAAAAACGAAATATATACAATTTGAGGATATGTGCAATGGTTCGTTGTAGCCCGCTATCAGTGCTGAAAGTAAGGCTTGAGAAATTGTCCATTGACAGGAATCTCAAGTGTGTCTCCTTCCAGATTCTCCAGCGCAAAGGTATTGTTTCCTTTGAACTCTGCCACCCTAAATGGGCCAAACTAAAGGGGTTCGAACTTCCCATGTTTCCCTTTGTCTGACCGCCTGACATCCCATCGTAGCACCAAATCCCCTGCTTGGATTTCCTTGTATTTAGATCTTTGGTAAAATAATCCTTTCATCTTTTCCTGGTACTCTACTAGTTAGAGGCTTACATGTTCTTGTGTTTCATTAAGTTCGACCAATTGGTTCATTCTTCTGATAAGTACGTTTGGCTCTTCCTTGCTCTCTTGTAAGGATCGGGCCAAGGTTAATGCGAGTTGAATAGGGAAGATTGTTGCTCTGTCGTACACCAGCTCATAAGGGGACTTCCCTATGGATCTTTTGGTGTCAATGTGATTCACCCAGAGTGCAAACTTGAGCTGAGAATCCCAGTTCTTTTGGTTTTCGTTGATGGTCTTTTCCAATATTATCACCAATGTCTTGTTAGATAACTCCACCAACTCGTTCCCCTATGGGTAATATGCAGTGGAGTGCCCCAAACTGATATTATAATGCTGACAAAACTTCACAAACCTAGCCGACTTAAAGTCCTGGGAATTATTTTTTATTATTTTAGCAGGGCATCCAAACCTGGCTATTATGTTTTCCTCCAAGAACTTGATCACCACCAAATTTGTGGCATTCCTTGCGGGCACGATCCTCAACCCATTTAGTGAAGTAATTTGTGGTGGTGAGGATCCATTGATGTTAGTTGCTAAAATCCAGGTGAATCTCACCTATGAAGTCAATTCCCCATTGTTTTAATGGCTCTTCAACATGAACTGGGATCAATGGGAGAGGTGCGAACCTTTGCTTTTCGGTGAATGTTTGACACTTTTCGCAGGCATGGACGCGAGCATGTACGTCACCAAAAAACTTGGGCCAAAAGAAGCTTGCTCTTAGGATCTTTTGGGCAATGGATCGCCAACTGTAATGCCCACCACATATTCCTTCATGGAACTTTGTCATTACTTCATCAACCTCTTGCTCTGTCATTACTGTAAAATCCCAGTTGGGTCTCTCCAATACAGTCGTCTGTTTGCCACAATATACTTTTGAGATCTTAACCTTAAAGTGAAATACTTGGTCTTGTCATAATTAGGGGAGCACCTCAAGGTTAACAGGTACTCCACTATATCTTTATACCACAAGGATAAAAGGCACTTTACATGTGTCTTTTCTGTGGAATATTCTATGCCTTGATGTGCACATGTATCCTCCTGTGCTTCTCCTCCTGTCATGGACAGATTTATCCCTAGAGCTTGATAGTTATATTTAGACAGAGTTTTTGCCATCCCTTGGCCTTTAATGAGTTTGGTAGGCTTTATCTCCATCTTGTACTTCTGAATATTATCTATCCATTTACCCCTTTTTCCTTCGTTGTCACCCTACACCAGAATATCCTTTATCGTTGCAATGGGTACATAAGTTGTTATGACAGACTATAACACGTATACCCAAAATGCCTTGAGTGACTTGACCAGAGCATATTCTTTCTTTTACAGGATATTATATTTTAGTTCAGCATCTCGGAGGACTTGGCTGAAGAACGCAATAGGTTTTCGTGCCCTTCATCATTTTTTTTGTGGCAGCACCGCAACTATTATATGAGGGGAGGCGAAAGAAAAAATCATGAATGGTTTTCCATAATCTAGACCCACCAACACTAGAGATTATGCAAAGGCCTGCTTAATCCTATTGAAATAATCCCTAGATTGAGGAGTCCATTTTACTTCACTATTCTTATTTAGCATTTTGGTGATGTTTCAGACAATCTCGACATAATTTGGGATGAACCTTCTGAGGAAATTTATTCTTGCCAGGATTGCCTGTACTTCCTTTTTGTTTCTTGGTAGGGAAACATCATTTATCACCTCCACCGACTTTGGGTCAATATTTACCCCTTATTTGGTTACTATATTCCCTAAACGCTTTCCTTCTTTGAGGGAAAACAAGGATTTTTGGGGGTAAGAGATAGACCATTCCTTCGGAATTTGTCAAAAGTTTGTCGAAGATGCTCTATATGCTCAGCGTCACTTTTCGAGAAGATGGTGATGTCGTCCAGTTAAATCACCACAAACTTATCCCGGTCTCCTATGAAAGCAATGTCCATCGCACGCTGGAATGTGGCATCTGCGTTTATCAGGCCGAAAGGCATTCAGGCGTACATGAAGGTTCCCCCAGGCGTAGTGAACGTCGTCTTATTTTGTTCTTCCGGGAGCACCGCCACCTGATTATATCCTGAGAGACTGTCCATCATGGACATGCGGGAGGATCCCACCACCTTTTGTAAGATGTGGTCCATCATCAGTAGGGGATAGTTGTCTTTGAGTGAGGCTCTGTTCATATTGTGGAAATCCACACAAAGCCTGATCTCGTTGTTTTTTTTCCTTATGGGCACCATGTTCGCCACCCATTTGGAGTACCTTAGAGGGACAATGATCTTTGCCTGGAAGAACTTCTTTATTTCTTTTTCAGTAGTTGGGAGAAGAAGAGGGCTGATCTACCTCAACTTCATCTTATGAGGCTTAGCGTCTTCTTTTAGGGGTATCTTATGTTGTATGACACCAATATAAAAGGTCTTCAAGTCCTGGTATGACCAATCGAAGACGTCTTTGTATGATCAAAAGAGCTTCAGGTATTGTCCTTGATATTCTTCGGGGACTCCTTTCAACAGCTTCACCACCTTCGAGTCTTCCTCTGTCCCAATATTCAAATCCCTGACTGGCTCATCAGGGGTGGTTTGTTGAGGTTCACTGAGATATCCTTTTTATCAAACAGTCTCTCCAATGGCACCAGAACCCTGGGAATAACATTTCCATTTAATTGCAAGACTCAGTGGCCAGCCAGTGTCTCCTCCCATCTGGTTTTTGGCTCTTCATTATCATCCTCAATCACTGGGTCGATCACAAAATTCGAGAATCCGCCAACCATCTCCATAAAATTCTTGACTTTCTCTTCGTCCTCGAAGACCTGCCAATGTTTTACGTTGTCCGGAATAGAGGGGTGATATCTCACTTCCACCTCATATCTAAGCAACGGATTCTGCGGAGGGCTGAAATTGCTAGCAGCCATAGCTAGTGAATTGGGCATTCTGTTCTTATCCCTCGACATGAACTAAATGTTAAAAGCAGAAAAGAAGTTCTCAACCAGATCCCATACTTCGTTCCTGTAAGCTCTTCCTCTGAGCCACGGGTGCTTGGTTTGGTATTGGCTCCTGACTTGCCTCACTACTAGCTCCGAATCTCCAAACACCCTAAGGTTCTGTATGTTCATGTTTTGTGCTGCCTGAAATCCCAACAATAGAACTTCATACTCAGCCACGTTGTTTGTGGCTTAAAATTCCAGCTTGAAGGAAAGGGGAACTAAGCAACCTTCAGGTGATATCAAGAGTACCTTGGCCCCGTTTCCTTCCCGTGAATAAGCCCCATCAAACTGCAAGGTCCAAATCTTGTTTTCTTCTCTATTTATATGATCCCCATGTCTTAGAGGACAAACCTTCTTTTCTTGCAGGAAATTTTCATCCTCCTCGAGCACAATACAGGAAAATTCACCCTCCTTGCCATACACCAGAGAGTTGGTCGAACCATCAAATTTGGTGACCATATTTACAAACTTGGACTCACGGTATAATATTCTTTCTTCCCCACTGAACATTGGGATAGTGGTGTAAGTGAGGTCGATTTTAATTGACCCTCCAAACTTGGAACCCTAGGATCTGGACAGCAACATCCCAAACCGATTTGGGATCTCACATACAACAATATCCATTACCACACTTTTGGCCGGAATCTGGGCCAAGTTCACTACCAGGTTTTTTATCATACCCAATCACTTCACCCTTTTGGAGTCAAAATAATACAGGTCTTTATAAGGCCTTGTAATCTGCAATCCCAATTGTTCCATGACAAACAACGACAGTGGGTTATGTGAAGCCCCAGAATCCAGCATACAATGTGCAATAGTAAGTCATGTATCACCAGAGTCACATAGAATGGGGGAGTGGCTGAGTCCTGCTCTTCTACATTAGGTCCAAACACCACCATGGGTTGTTATTCTTGTAGATCAATGCTGTCAGGTAGAGGGCGTACACCATGGGGCTACATGAATTGGGACACTTGAGATTTTTATGAAGGCTGTTTGAGGAGCTCGATCAGGGGAACTGGGATCTTGACATTCTCTGGTTCTTTTTGGAGATTAAAGGGTGCGGGCTCTTTTTTCTGTAATAGCTTCTTTGAACTATTCTTTAGGAGGGTCGAGCAGCTTCAAGGGTATAGATGAGGACTTCTCATTTTTGGGAGGATCATCTTCTTGCCTGGTGGAAGTGGATGCAGTGGCCTTATGAGGGGTTGACTCTTCTAATGGCTTTTTCCCTTTACTGGAAAGACTAGGAGGGGTTTGTTCTCTTGATGTTGACTCTTAATTTTGTTCTTACACTCGGGTTCTCTTCCTAGAGGACCGAACGTCATACTTCTTGTGAAGTTGAGCTTGCATGAAATCCACGAATTGTCTGCAGTAATAGTCAATATCTTGATCCTCTTGAGGGGCCTCCTGTTACTCCTCTTATAGGATGAGTTCACACTCCTCATCATCAGAGTAAGTGAGGAATTGATTTTATTGGTTTTCTGTGACTTCCTCGGCCTGTCCCTCCACTTCTCCCTCCAATTATAGAGGGGGTTGGATGTGGTATTGTTGTTCCTTCCTCTCCCGCTGCAACAGCTGCAGAGGGGGCTTCCGATATTAAGGATTAAACCTTCGGTTAGGAATCATTTGGTTGGGACAAGGAGGGGAACTCTTGGCCTCCAATTAAAGCTTAATCAACTTATTTGAAATGTTCTTGATTAGATTATTCATTTCTTCAATTTTATACTCTTGTGATTCCCTCTCCTAATTTCAAGTAGAAGCCTCCTCCCTGTTCTTTCTTCTGGTTTCATGTTTTGCCTTCCCCTTGAATTTACCAATAGAAGCAAAGTTTTCTTCTATATCCAATGCATTAGCCTGGATCTGATCCAGAGATGTGGATTTTCTTTCTCCTAGGGTGAACCCAAACTCCGGTTCGAAAGCTCTTGCGAAGACCAGCTTAGCAGCTGCTTGGGAAGGCTTTATTTCAGCAAGAATATTATTATAGATTTTATTGAACCTCTTTATTAATTCTATCACATCCTAATTGTGTTTCTTTTTTAGAGCGCTGAACTCGGTGAGAACGTATCCATGGTCCCTCTTTTCTCCCCATTTTAATGTGAATAAATTCTCCATTTCTTCCCAAGTGTGAACTGTGTTATTGGCTAGAGACTTGAACCACTTATGAGCTTCTCCATCCAATTATTGGACTAAAAGCCTTAACACCACATCTAAGTGCTCTACATTCACATTCTCAGCAAAGGCGCATAAGTTTTCAATCTATCTCTATGCCTAATTATTATCTTCCCCGGTGAAACGAGGCAGGAGCTTTAGATAATCTTGTGGCATGTCATTTAGTATTTGAGGTAGAGCTAATGGAGCATACTTGTTGAGGAGGAAACCAGGTACATCCATGAGGGGTTGTGGTGGTAATTTATGAGGATTGCTTGGTTGATGTATAACAGGTATGTGGTGAGTAGAGGTTTGGATATTTGTCTATAAAAATATTTGGAGTGTTGCAACTTCTTTAACTTCTTCAGCCTCGGGAGTAGGGTGCAAGGGAGGTAGAGAAGTATCAATAGATTCGGCTTCATCTTTTATGGCTGAACTAGCTAAAGCAGAGGCTTCTGGAGAATACCCAAGTAAACGGGTTGTGGAGCGAGGACCATAGATGTCAACTTTCTGAGATGAGGAGGTGAATATTATAGAGAAAATGAGGGTAGGTCAGCCTGGATGGGTTGCTTCTCCTTCTAGATTCCCTTAAATATGATATTTTCGAGATCAGATATAGAAGGGGTTCTTTGCTCGGAAGTTTTTGATCGAGTATGAGGCCTTGTGTAAGGCATGATTATAATTTATTATAACTTTGATAATAGTGGAGTTGCCAAGGTGATGGAAATGCAACTCTCAACCCTTCGTGATCACCTAATTGAAGGGTGAAGATAATGTCATATCCCAAGGAAAATATTTTCTAATTCGTCCTTGAAAACAGCGCCAAAAATATGTTGTAGCTCCTAGAGACAGCCTTGAGTTACAAAATACTAGTGCCTAGGAGATCTTGAAATCATAGGTTAGATGTAGACGATTATAAGGATGCCTCTGACAGAATATGGATAAAGAGAGTAATGTTTTTGGTGGTCTAGGAATGGTGAAGACCTTGGAGTCTGATTCATGTGAATTACCCTACACTACGAGAGGGCTTAGGAAGTTGTATGGTTGGGTGGATTTCAAATGGGCCAAGTATGAAACAATGAGCAGAGGCTTTCAAAATATGCAGAGGTGTTGAGAAGGAACAGGGGAGGAGGAACCCATCAGAGATAGGCTTAAAAGTCTTAATAATTTGTCTCCCATGAACTCAAAAGAAGCGAATGTAAGTGGAATATGACCAACAATGGAGATTTTGGGAGCGCGAATTAAGAGAGCACAAAAAATTTAACACGTGAGTGTTATACTTACATGAATTCATGGATAAAAATGCATACCACCGGCAGCTACATCACACGAATCATCAAAGCAACAGAACATTGAAAGATGATTATACATAAATAGGAGATGACTGATAAACAAGAGAATATAGATACATACTACTCGTTGCTCCATCTGGAATCCAAATAAACAACGTTTAATATCATATTATGTTCAAAACATATCTCCCAAATATGTGTCTCAGAGCATAAAGAGCACAATCACACAGAACTACAACAAAATTTCTCCAAAATTCAAAGCCTTTCTTTCATCTCTGAACTCTCTACATATAGATTTCTACTGAGGGTTTACGATCAAATAAACTTCCATGGTAGAACCACACATGTGAAAATCAAAATATCCTAACCAACTAGCAGAGTGTGCATCAATAAATCACTCTCGTAATCAGAAAATCAAAATAGAATCGGGTGAAATCGAAATTTCACCAGCAAGACATCATAATCAAACAGTAAAAGAAAAACATAGTTGGCCACGGAGGCTATAGAAAATTTATAACACAGCTCTAATACCATGTATAAATTTTATAGCACTGCTCTGATACCATGTATAAATTATACAATATGCATGTATATCTTGGATTCACCTAATCTAACAACATGCTAAAGTTAAATACTGAATCGCTTCTACAAATATTTTGCGGAATTAAAAACACAATCGCCAATTACATGAAGCAAAGAAGATAGATCAAAACCACAACACCATATATTCCTGGGGAAATCTTGCTGCTCAAAACCCCTCTATCATATATTGTATATTCCACAAGGAATCATGAGACAATTACATACAAAACTCTAATCACAAGAGCTCTCAGTACATCAGTTAATTGTCTCACACTGTCATACAAAAATTGGCAAGTTCCTTAGCCAATTTACTGCCTCTAGACAGCCTGCCTTGCTCACGCAGTTCCTGATGAATGCAATCCTTAATCACAAAGAATTTCAGCCTTCCTCAACTGCGCTAAGTATCATGGGCATCATGTCATGTTATACCTACACCTAGGTAACCTGCTAATATCACAACTGATAGTTATCTTCCCTTTCACCTAGAACTCAACTGGGTCTCCACTGGATCTGACATGCATGCAGTTAATAATAGTAAAAACATCAGTTGCATGTGATATCACTACATGTGAATTAATTAATATTTAATTCACTTGATCTGTCACTAGTGTATCTGTAGTTACAACTAACTCACTGAACTGAGTTAAACTAATTTACAACTTGCATTAACTAATGCACCACTGCACTTCCAACTTTGTTACAACTAGAATCAACTTTGCATGTCCCACCAACCAACCTCTTAACTTGAAATTCACTTAGCTAACTGATTTTCCACTTTAGTTAGCTATTTCCAAGTCCAAATTAAGAATAGATTACAGTTTATTGTCCATCTAAATTAAGGGATAATAAATATAGACATGCATTCTATAAATAGATTATGCACATACATCTATAAATAGACATACTCCCAAAAATAGCCTGTGTGGGCCCCACCTATTGTAGGTGCTTAATTTTCACTAGGATCAAGGATGTTGTTTCTGGATGCCAATTTCACTGTTTCTTGTTGCAAACTTCAACACTCCCTCTCAACAAGAAAGGAATGTCCTTACATGCGATATGCAACTCCATTCATGTGACAATGCAACCCTTGCATGCGACATGAAACTCCATGCATGCGACATGCAACTCATGCATGAAACATTTCTCTAGTGTTTCTCGCACATGCAACTCTTGCATGCAACACTTAGCTAGTGTTTATCGCACATTCAACCTTTGCATGCAACACTTTCGAAACTGAATAGCCTCCAAACAATTGAATCAGTATTATGCATCTATCATCAAAGTCTTCTGACTTGCTGCTAGCTACTTCACATGTATACTGGTTCCTCTGCATTGTTGACACCTGCATCCATGCACTCTGCACTTGCTGCCAACTCTGATCTGCGCTCTAGTATCTGACACTGTCACTTTGATTTCATGTCCTCACAACATCTGACTACATCAATCCAACTAATCCTGCTATTGTTGTTGTGTGGGCTCCTAGTAGCCAGGTTCGATTCATGAGATCCACACCATCTCAATGAATCCTACCCAAAATTTCTTCTTTGGATTATTCATGCATGTCGCCCCACCTCGCACCTACTGGTATAGTTCCCTGCACTCCCTCTGCCCATCTAGCTCGAAATTTCTCTGCATGAGTGGTTTCTCCCACTCCATGATCCTCCACATGTGGTTGCTCCACATATTGAGGTTCATTCTCACCTGCATGCAAATCTAGCTCCCTCTCATGGGTCAATTGCATGGCTTTCTCACACTTCTCAATGGTGGGATGCTCTATAGAAATCGCATCTACATCAAATCTATAGAGATTCTTCTGCATCTCCAGTTGTGGTTGCTCCACAACCTTCTGAGACTGCTTCTCAGGTTGCATGTTGAGAGGCCCCCTCTAAACCACCAAGTAACTAACCTCTAATTTTCTCCTCAAATATTTGCATGCATCTTGTACCTCGGTGCATGTAGGTTCTTGGCTCACGCACATTGTAATTGTCCCATTGTCGCAAAATTTTATAACAAAAGAGCTGATTTTAAATCGACGATATCTCCCTCATCCAAGCTCCAATTTGACCAATTGTTTTTTTCAATTTGGGTATTTTTTCGCAAAGAATCCAAATATGCTATTTGGTTTTCAAAATTTTGCATCAAAATTTTCATATATTCTCTGCAAACTCGCGTACCCAAATAATTCCTGCTCTCATACCATGTAGAAAATTTATAACACAGCTCTGATACCATGTTGAAAATTTATAACACAGCTCTAATACCATGTATAAATTATACGATATGCATGTATATCTCGGATTCACCTAATCTAACAATATGCTGAAATTAAATACTGAATCGCTTCTACAAATATTTTGCGGAATTAAAAACACAATCGCCAATTACATGAAGCAAAGAAGATAGATCACAACCACAACACCAGAAATTCCCGGGGAAAGCTTATTGCTCAAAACCCCTCTATCATATATTGTATATTCCACAAGGAATCATGAAACAATTACATAAAAAACTCTAATCACAAGAGCTCTCAGTACATCAGCTAATTGTCTCACACTGTCATACAAAATTGGTAAGTTCCTTAGCCAATTTACTGCCTCCAGACAGCCTGCCTTGCTCACGCAGTTCCTGATGAATGCAATCCTTAATCACAAATAATTTCAGCCTTCCTCAATTGCGCTAAGTATCATGGGCATCCTGTGGTGTTATAACTACACCTGGGTAGCCTGCTAATATCACAACTGATAGTTATCTTTCCTTTCACCTAGAACTCAAATGGGTCTCCACTTGATCTAACATGCATGCAGTTAATAATAGTAAAAACATCAGTTGCATGTGATATCACTACATGTGAATTAATTAATATTTATTTCACTTGATCTCTCACTAGTGTATCTGCAGTTACAACTCGCACAACTGACTTTAACTCACTTAACTGAGTTAAACTTATTTACAACTTGCATTAACTAATGCACCACTGCACTTCCATCTCTATTACAACTAGAATCACTCTGTTACAATTGGAGTCACTCTCCATGTCCCACCAACCTCTTAACTCTAAATTCACTTAGCTAGTTGATTTATCACTTCAGTTAACTATTTCCAAGTCCACATTAAGAATCGATTACAGTTTATTGTCCATCTAAATTAAGGGATAATAAAGATATACATGTATCTATAAATAGAAATGCATTCTATAAATAGATTATGCACATACATCTATAAATAGACATGCACCAAAAAATAGCCTGTGTGGGCCCCACCTAGTGTAGGTGCTTAATTTTCACTAGGATCAAGGATTTTGTTTCCGGATGCCAATTTCACTGTTTCTTGTTGCAAAATTAAACAGAGGCCAAATCCTGGAATCTTCAAAATGAGGCGGCGAGGAGTGGCTGTGAACAGGTGGGGTATCTGGCTTCCATCACATGATTCCACATGTTGTGGGAAGCCTCCACTCCCTCATTCTCATGATTCACATTAGCCGTTATGAAACGGTCAGTCGTGTCGCGCGTGCCTAGCTCTTTAGCAGATATTTTTTGGATATATTGAATCAACCATAGTTGTGCTTGTTCCACCAAAAACCCATGTTGTGCTTAACTTGCAAAACCGGATACCGAGCTTCAGAAGGGGGGTTGTGACATTAACACACAACGGGACGGTTTAACACTGAAAACGACAGGAAAAAGTCCGTGGAAGGGCTATTGATGATGTGGTAGGGAGGTGGGGCCTAAACTAATATCGCAAATCGAAATCAGGAGTCAGGGAGTTTCTTATGAGAAGCAGGAGGCGAGTGTTAAAACTTGCCGACTGCAAAGTGTGATGTGTGATGGCAGAAAGGTGACATGGCAAGGAGGTGGGACCACCCGCAAATCACAAGCAGGAGATTTATGTTATGAGAAACAGGGGATAAAGGTTATAATTTACGATTTGCGATGTGCGATTGGCGGAGGTGACGTGGCAAGGAGGTGGGCCCACCCGCAGATCGAAAATCAACAATTTTATTAAGGGAAAGCGGGGGGTAAATCCTAAACTTGTGATGTGTGATGTGCGACGAGCAGAGAGGTGACATGGAAAGGAGGTGGTACCCAACTTCTATCGCAAATCGCAAGTCAGGGAGTTTTGTTATGAGTAGTGAAGGGTAAAGGTTATAACTTGCGATGTGTGAAGTGTGACGGGGGGAAAGGTCGGTGATGCGAAGAGGTAAGTGGTAAGTGCCCATTCCTCCTTCATCTGCAGGGTGTCCGCCTGACCCGGGCTTGAAGTGCTTGGCATTCACTTTAATTGCTCCTGCTCTTCATTTTCTTAACTCTAATGTTTCCTTATTCGTTCATAGAAACCATAAGAAAACACATCCAACAAGTGAGACCATACCTCCCGAACTCGATGTTGTTCAAATGCAAGTTGATTTGGATCCCATCGTTCTTCTACCAGAACATCTAGATCCTGAAGTCGAACAACTGGAATTTGTTCCTATATCGGTCTCTCCTCAGTCGATCGCAACCATTGAGTCTTCCCTTTCATGCAATCAACCACCTGAAATATATCTCGGGCCTGACAGAGAAATTCTTCCACCTGGTTTGATTTCAATTGAGGAAGAACCTCAATAAGAAACACACCCCTCAACTCCAACTAATTTTGTGTCGGGACTTTATCTTTACGAGTCTATTCCTCGATTGACTTACACTAATTCTTTTGATCCTATTTCAATTGAAGTTCCCGTAGATCCTATAGGTTATACACCAGGTCATTTGACCATGGCTGAGTCAAATCTCTAGCTATACCATCATTTATAGTTGCGACAACATCTATTGTTGCTACTCCGTCGATGTTTACCACATCACCAGAGTCACACCTTTATGGTGGTCCTTCTATCCCACCGGGTTACCAATCATTATCTAGAACCTACTATGGTGCATCCTCAAATCCATGGACTTCATCTATGTCATCTTTTGGTATTTTATCTGGTACATATCTAATGAGTATTCAATGTCTTGATCCTTTATATACATATTCAGTGTCACCAAGATGGTTCATCTGGATATATTCCATCCAGTACAATCTCAACTGGACTCCCACCATTTGGAGAACAATATATTCCATCTTATTATACTCCTCATGCTGGGGGGCAACCTATGGTCACCCATTTTGATAGTACTCTGTAGTTTTATGGTCATCCAAATGTTGGAATGATTATTTGTCAGTGGCAGCCTATCCTGCCTGTTCAACCACAAACGGCTATGCATTCATATCAACTGGCTCAACCTGTTGCACCTACATCTACTCCACTTGTTAATACTTCATTACCCCTTTTACAGGCTCATTTGGATGTACCTCAACCATCTCAAGCGGGTCCCTCAACCCATTACCCTCAAGTTTTGGGCCTCCAGACTCCAACTCCTTCGGCTGGTTTACAACAACCACCTGTATCCATAATTTTTCATTCACAGGATGGATTTCCCTTTTATGGGATGTCATAGGCACCTACCAGTCTTACCTATTCATAACTTGCTCCAAGATATTCCGGTTTGGGCTATAATCTTGGTGGGCAGTCACCTTGGCAGCAACGGCCTCAAATGCCACAACAATAATTCCAACAAAAAACAGCTTACCCAGGTCTTGTTCAACAGATCCCTCAAGCATTTGGTCATCAAAACAAACCCTATCTGGGTTACCAAAAGCAAATGCCTTATGCTGCTGCTCAAAGGCCTATTTCCCAAGTAATTCCATCATATCCTGGTTATTCTCAACCTGACTTGAATCGACAGTTTCCCTTTGTCGCAACTTTAGAATTACCTGATTTAAACTAGCTTACCAATGACCCCATCATCTATTCTCCTTAATGGTTGGTGATACCACACAAATTACCCTCCAACATTCCTAAATTCAATGGAAACCATGGAGAAGACCTGTAAATGCATGTTATGACTTATCATTTGTGGTGCTCATCCAACTCCTTAAATTATGACTTTGTTCGACTACATATTTTCCAGCATACGCTTACTGGTCCAGCCGCAAGTGGTACAATGAATTACCACAAGCTTCATTTGATAATTTCACTGCCTTAGCCACTACCTTTGTAACCCACTTCTAGTTACCCATACGATATGAAACTAAAACAGAACTGCTGACCAATTTTAAACAGACAAATGCAACTCACATTTATGATCATATTCATGAGTGACATCATCGTCGACGAATGGTCAAAACATTTGTTCCTGATCAACTCCTCACTGATTTGTTTATTAAATCCTTGATGCCATCTATCACTCAGGATGTAGCTAAAGGTGGCGTCGTCACTGAAGAGTAGATCATTTCTCGTGCCCACTACTTAGATTTAATTTATACTCAGTCTAGCACGCTCTATGAGAAAATCCCAAACGCGTTGTGATCAAATTTTATTTTTCCTCCTCCATCTAAGGACTCTCATGTCGGTGACAATATGATAGGTTCTACAAACACTCACAACTCTACTGCATCTGATCCTGCACCCTCTTCTGAAATTCATGTCGTTTCATACGACAAAGGAAAAAGTGACAAGCAACCTGGAAACAAGAAAAAGGGGAAAGCGAAGAAAAAGAAAAATTCAACCCCGCAGGAACGATTATCTGATCAAAAATCTGGAAATTATCGGAAACCTCGTTATCCCTGCTTGATATGTAATGAGGAGCACTTTGTTCAAGACTGTCCTCACCGTGATGAAGTCTCAAAATTTCTTAAGACCTTGACTGCATCTGTTGTGTTGAAAAAAGGCTTTTCCAAATCCAGCCACAAACATGGTTGCCACGGATCCCACTTCTAGTTCCCAAGTGCTTATGCTATCTGTCACAAAGCCAAAAACTAATGTTTTGGTGTCTACGTGGAATAAATATTACGGTAGTCAAGCTACTGAGAAACCTACTACCTCGACCATGAATTCGTCTATTGAATCAATTCTGCCAATTGTTATTCCATGGTTAACAATAAAGCCACCGAAGGGAGTCGTCCACAAATCAACATTCAATCCTCGAGCCCAAGCAGCTCATAATTATAATATAGTTGAAGATCTGTCTCAGTCACCTTCAGCTATGTCGATGCTTGAGGTACTTCAAAATTTCCCCTCCCAGAAATAGGCTTTGTTGTTGGCAATTGGTGGAATCAACCCGACAGATTCCAATCTTGTAGTCTTTAATCATACGGGCTATGTGCCACAATTACCAGCTAAATTAGCATTCTCGATCCAAGTAAATGTTCTAAATCACCTAGTTCATCGCACTATTATTGATGATGGAGCATATCCTTATATTATGTCTCTAAACTACTAGAAATCACTTGGCTTGCCTTGCTTATCTCAACCGCCTACGACGTTGAAAGATTTTGATAGTCGTACATATAAGCCTTGTGGTATCATCAATAACCTGCATGTCGAACTAGGGGGCCAAATTGTAACTGTTAAATTTGAGGTCGTTAACAGACCCCTTGACTACAACATTTTACTTAGAAGGCCATGGGTTTACATTATGACTGCGATCGTCTCTACTTACTTTAGAAGGATCGCCTTCCCTCACAAAGGCGTTATCACAATCATCAATCAACTCTTATTTTTTTCTTCTAATTCCCAAGTAACTGGAATCATTCCATTAGTTCACACACCCCAACTAGCACTTCAAAACATTGGTGTAGGGCTCTTAAAGGATTCTTCCCTAATGAGCACCTTTGCCTTACTGCCACTTGCGACGACAGCGGAAATTGCAAGAATAGAAACCTGTTGCATGATATCTTCCACTTCATCTAACTTAAGGAAGATCACCAATGATCTTGAAGCTGATACGCTGGCTGAATTTCTTCCGCCAAGCCCAATTGAGCTGGCATAGCAATCAATTTACTTGGCTTGGGCGGCGCATCATGATTCATCGTCGCTGATCGTTTGGGTCGATCGTTCATTAGATTTTGGTACTCCATCTGGTCCTTCTTCATCCACATTCTTGACTGATGAGAACATTGTGGAATCCATGATGCCAGAAGGAGAACCATGGGAAGATCATCATCATCATTCCCATCTTCAGGATTACGAAGAAGATAATCTTATTGAACTATATCACCCTATGATCTACACTTTCTTTTCGAATTCTATTCCAATTAATGCCATCAAATCCGATTGAAACTTATCAAATATTGAAGAAATCATTTCTATCAATATTTTGACCAAACCCGACGTTGTGGAAAACATTCATGTCGGTGTGTCTTGTTCTCCATCCGAACTCGAATCTTATTGCTCTCTTTTTCATGAATTCTGAGATATATTTTCTTGGTCTTATGAGGACATGCCAGACATAGATACTAGTATTGTTGAACACATAATTAAAATGTACCCTGATGTTATACCAGTACGTCAATGCCTTCATCCTGTTCATCTGAACAAGGTCGTTGCCATTAAAGCAGAAGTTGAAAAACTTTTGCGTGTTGGTTTCATTTACCATGTTCTGCATACTGATTAGGTTTCCAACATTGTTCTTGTCATGAAGAAACAAGGGACAATCAGAGTGTGCATCGATAATCGGGATGTCAATCTTTCTTTTCCAAAAGAAAACTATCCTACTCCCTTTATCGCCCATATTATTGATGAATGTGCCAGGTGTGAAATCTTTTCGTTCATGGATGGATTCTCTGGTTACAATCAAATCAATATTTTCCTAGAGGACCAATATAAGACAATATTCATCTGTCCCTGGGGCACATTCTCTTATCGTAAACTCCCATTTGGTTTAAAGAATGTTGGGGCAACATTTCAGAGAGAAATGGATTATGCTTCCAATGACATTGATTTACCCACGCATTCACAAAAACATAATGATCACCCGCCACATTTGAGATCTATATTTTTATGTTGTCGACACTACAAGATACGCCTCAATCCACACAAATGTGTGTTTTTTTATTGTTATGGTTGTTTTCTTAGATTTTTTGTCTCAAAAGATGAAATTCGAATAGACCTTCTGAAGGTCCAGGCCATTCTTGATTTGCCTGCGGCATCAAACTTACTTCAGTAACAGAAACTTCAAGGAAAGCCTAACTTCCTAAGGAGGTTCATACACAACTACGCTGAAATGGCTAAAGGATTTACTCGTCTCTTGAAAAATGGGATTCCCTTCCATTGGGATAAGGTTGTGCAAGCTTCTTTTGATGCTCTTAAAGATACCCTGATCTGAGCATCATTAATGTATCCCCCTAATTATCAGAGTGATTATTTCCTATATATCATTGTGGAAGATACGACCATTGCTATGGTTTTGGTCCAAGAAGAATATGGGATAGAACATCTGATATATTATTTGAGTCGTAATCTCAATGATACGGAAGTTAAGTATTCATACGTCGAAAAGCTCGCCTTGGCAGCCGTTCAAGCTGTCCAAAGATTTCCCCATTATATCCTGCTCCGGAAGACGATTTTCATTTCGGATTGCAACCCTATGACATACATTCTGTCACCTCAATTTTTTTTTGGGGGGGGGGGAGAATATTCAAAATGGATTGTCATTTTGGAGGAATTTGTTTTGGAATTCATCAAATCCAAGACAAATAAATCTTTATTTTTGGCTAAGCTTCTCTGCGACCTTCCCTCTAATAGTACTGAAACTACATCGGAACCATCAATTCAAGATGAGTTTATGTTTCCGATTAGGTCATCTGACCCTTAGTATGGGGATTTTATCATTTATCTCCAAACCCAAAATTTCTGGCTTGATACATATCGCTCACAACAACGATGTATTAGATACTAAGCCAAATATTATCTTATTGTCGATGATACACTTTATCGTCGTGGTATCGATACGATTTTACGGAGGTGCCTCACTCATGAGGAGGCTGAGAAGGTTCCAATTGATTGTCATGATGGTGCTTGTGGTGGACACTTGTCTGCATATGTTACCGCGTAGAATATTCTTCGCATCTGTTACTTTTTTCCAACCATATTTCATGACTGCATCCTCGCGGTCAGAAGTTGTCATGCGTGCCAGATATTTTATCATAAAATATGCATGCCACCAACACCATTTCATAATTCCATTATTGTGGTACCATTTGAAAAATGGGGCATTAACTTCATGACCTGCAACCCTCGTTCGGTCGGGGGGCTTGTTTATATTATTTTCGCAGTCGACTACTTTATCAAGTGGTGTATGGTCTGGAAGCTATCTTTCCAATCCAATGTGAAATTCCATCATTAAAACTCGCTATTGACCTACTACCTGACACCTCTAATGAAGAAGCACGACTTTTTAACCTCATCCATCTAGATGAAACACGTCGTGAAGCCGCATTGGCCAACAAAGCGCATAAGAGATGAATCAAGGCACAATATGACCAACATGTCAAGCATCACATCTTCTCAGATGGAGACCTGGTCTTGCCTTATGATCAGGAAGTTGATTTGATAGGAACAAGAAAATTTGAGCCATTATGGCATGGCCCCTACATTGTCAAAAGAGTTCTGGCTAAGGGCACCTACGAGTTAGTTGATTATAATGGAATTTCATTGGCGTAGCTTCGAAATGGGTTGTACCTTAAATGTTACTATGCTTAATTGAGCGTAGTAAAATTTTGTATCATATTGTATATATGCTTTGATTTTCATTTATTGTCTTAGTTTTTTTTTTTAGATTTTTCTTGAAGTTAGTAATCCACTTTACATTTCATCGCATATGACTGAATATTTGGAACCATTCGTTGGGTACGCTGATGGTGCTAGTCGTAGTACGCAAAACCTATCCTTTGCAGCATGGGCCATTTTCACTCCAGGTGGCGAGTTAGTGAGTTTTCAAGGGATTTGTATCGGTCGATCCAAAAGCAATATCGTTGAGTATAGTGTGTTGATCAAACTTCTCTCTGATGCCATTTCATTTGGTATTAACTGCATCATCATTAGGTTAGACTCACAACTTGTCATACTACAACTTACTAGCATTTATATTGTCCGAAATCCAACACTTCATTGCATGTTCTTTAGAATTTGACTTTTGGAAAGGCATTTTGATTACATCCAATATCAACACATTTCCATAAATTTGAACACATTAATTGATTCCTTAGCGAATTATGTTTTAAACATACATTTGCAACACATGTAAAGACACGTTTTCAATTCACATTACATAATTTAATAGGATTACGCATTAAACATAGGAAAACATTGAAAACAAATCAATAGATAGTTTAGGTTTTTACAAAAATTTGTGTCCAAGACACATTGGTCATTTGACCTCAAAATGTATGCAAAAAATGTCAAAAGTAAACTAGTTATGCTCGTGATAACAAGCAATTGCTCTAGCTATCCTACGCAATAACAACATCCAACGGTTAGGAAAGTCAATAGTATGGTGTTGCAGTCTCATAGGTAACTCCTTGATCCGGAAATCCAGTATCCCAAGAGTCAATCCCTCGACATGTTGTTGTAGCTCAGCAAGAGTCGCGATCAAATCTAAATCCCGAAGGACTTCTCTCCCGAAAGTCCTCTATGTTGGCTCATCTGCTGCCTGCTCTGGTTGACCCATTGGTCGAACACGGCCCACATCTGTGTACATAAAAAATTTAGTTTAGTCTTGGGAAACATCAAAAAATACAAAAACACGTAGAAACCTCAAAAATGAAAAAGGAATTAAAGCGCACTTTTATCTCTTTTTCGAGCTTTGATAAATGTGAAAAATGAACCCCCTAGAGTCTTCTTTTAGCTCTTTTCAGACTCCAATAATGTGAAAGGATTGTCGAGAACTTGTCTTTTCATGCTTGTAAAAGTAAATGAAACGAAATCTACTCAGTATAAGTTTAACCTTTTTCTGGACTAAGGTAGATTATTTACGAAAAAGGAAAACCTTAGTCGAACATGGCTAAGAGGTTTTCTCAAGTATCATTTTACACTTTTTCACACAAGCGAAAAATTTACGAATAAGGACTCATGGAGTTTTATTTTTGTCCCTTTTTCAAACTCTCTAAACATGAAAAAGGATCAGGTTTTGACTCTTGTTAGACTCGTTAAAACATAAAATAGCGACGAACTTTTCGATCATGGCAATATTGAGTTTCATTATCGCTAGACTCATTAAATCATTAAATAGCGATGGATTCACCCGAAGGGTCAAATTATAGATCAAGCATATGTTACCCTCCTCAAGCTTGTTAAAAAATAAAGAGGTATTGTTCAGCAATGACTGGGGAAATTTTGGGAAAAAGAATAGAACAATTTATGGTAGCAGGTCGCTCTTGAACATGACACTTTCAATCCATCATCGTATCTTTGGGTTGGGTAATATTCTTGACGATTCATCATACCTATGGTCCATCATACCATCACTTCGGTTTTGGGTCAATGCTGCCAACTCATTTCAGTGTCCTCGATACGTTCAAAAGAAGTCATCTAGTAATTCTTCATCTTTTGCAATACTCATAAACCTTCATTTTCATGACCACCATCCCTAAACAATTCTACATCAAGTCACATTTTGTTACCAAAATCATTACTCTCATTTCGCGATAAATTTTCTTCATGTTGACATCAGCTCATCATCTAGGAAGCTTACTTAGAAACATCTTTCCAGTCCCTTGGAGCTTGCTACATCATCGGCAGGTTTCTCCCTTCCGGACCTTCGAACAAAATATTTTCTTTGGCGTTTGACATCAAATCATATATTCACACCTTACAAATTGTACTGCAGTACCTTGAGAGCCATTCACATCAAAGGTGGTTTCTCTTGCTTCTATTAACAACTCACATCATTGGTTGGTAATCAGACGATGTCTTCCCATGTTCGACTTCAAATCATATATTCGCATGGTTAGACTTGTACTTTAATAATCGAGTGAATGAGATAATAAGACCCCAGATCTAGTTTCATCCATTCGGGCTGCAATTTCAGGAATTGTACACGTCATCTGTACGATGGATTTACATACAGATCGTCATCCGAACATGGGCCTATATCTATAGGAATGTCTATATCGGGCAACATTACGATGTGGATGACTTTCTGAATTATTTACATGTTATGATAATTTGTGTGTTGAGCATGGGTATACCTTCCTTAGCAATTCATGTCCAAGATGTAAGATATCATGATGTAATGTATTGCAAATTGATGCAGGTCACCATACGCTTCAGATCCTACTCATCACATCGTAAAGAATCTCATCCAAATATTATAATTATTTTGACTTCATGCTTTAGGGGGAAGCTGTTACAGGTCAATTTGAGCATCGTCCCCCAAGACCTGGCCAAATTGGGAATCATACCCCAAGACCAATGAATAGGGTCTATCATCCCTTAATTCAGTTGCTATATGCCCAAAGAAAATGCATTCCTTTGATGGCTTCAGTTGTGAGATTTCCAAGGTTTGAAGTATAGGTTATATGACCCATTGACTCATCAATGCTCCTATGCATGGGCCTAACCGTGTTGCAGTGCACTTACCTCCATGCAAAGGTGCACTGCAGTGCACTTCCTGACACTTAAGAGTGTGTTGGTCTCCAGGGAGCGAAATCATCATTGTTCCGGGAATCTCCACATGTCAAGTGCCTTCTAGAAGAGCTCATAGTTGTCATACTTAAAAATACAAGTGTTCATCCATCACCACTGAACTTGGAAACATGTCTCACCTATTATTAGAAATCCATTCAATTCCATTTATTGAGAAACTACCTTCAATTTCCCTATAAATTGAGCACTCATCTAAGTGCTAGGGAGGGAGAAATTTATGTAATGTTATGTTGTTGGATTCTCAATTGATGAGAGATGGAAGTATTGTTATGTTGTTGAGATGATGCTTGGTGTGATGAGGATGGAATGATGTTGGAGCAGGTTGATGATGAATCGATCTATTAGTTGTAACCTTCTCCTCCTAATTTCTTAATAAATATATCTGTTCATTTTCTCATATGTATGCTTATATCTTTTTAATTGCATTCTCAATTGTGTATGTATTATCAGATCTAATGTTCGATTTGGTTAATATAAGTAGATACTTGTATATTTGTATGTTGTTTGTTTCTCTCTGTCTTTGATTGCAGGTATTGATATAGCAGCTTTAGTTGGATTAAGAGCGACGACAACAACGAAAGAAGGAGAAAGAGAGCGAAAGGATCACAAGTAGGTTTCTTTCCTTTTTGTATATATATTTTTCTTAGAGAAAAGAATAGTTGTCTTTCTTCTGTTGTTATGAGTGAAGCAACACCACACTCAAGGAATCTATTTTATCTATAGATTAGAATTCTGTATAACACCAATGTTTATCTCAGTTAGCCACAAAAAGGAACAATGCATCACAATAATTAACAAGAATGAAAAGTTAATGAAAGAAGGTAAAGCTATGATGTTTTAGGATAAAGGAAATTAAAAAGGCAAGTATGGTCCCCAAGTTGGAGGTCAAAAAGGCAGAAATGAGGGAAGAAAATGTAGAAAATGAGTATAAAAATGACACCCAACATCTCCCCCCAACTAAAGTGCTTGCACGTCTAATGAAAAAAATCTCAGTTCCCTCGATTATACCTCCTATGCAGGTCGGTGAAGTCGTAGGTTCCAATTGTGTCTTTGTCTGGAGACATGTGCTCCTGAGTAGCAAACAATTGTCTTGGCCAGGATTCTTCTTCATAATCGCTTAGCGCATAGTGGTCCTAGTATTCTTCCACTGGAAACCATATCAAAGCAAATCTAAATTTCAATCCAATCCAGAAGACGCCAAGGGATTTTACCACCTGGGTGTATTCTAGTATATGTGTGGCAACAACTACAAAATTTTGGAATACAAAAGGATCCCCTTCCTGCAACTCGACACTACTTGTTTCGGTGTGCTTGAGGCACCCTGTCAGTGCTCAGCTCTTCATATGTGCAAACTAATTGAGACAGAACTCCACGATTATTCTTCTATAGGTAGCAGCTGGCTCCCTCAACCCTAGAGTACTTAAAAAAAAAAAAAAATTCAGGCCTCAGTTCAGCGGCCCTTCCTGGTTCTTCTCGAATCCATAGCGTTATCTTATTTTCGTTAGTCTGCATTGATTTCGCGAACATATGCCACTCGATTTGATTTCTCGTGAATGAAATGAAGGCGCATAACTGCAGGTCTCCCATATATGAGAATACAGTTGCTACCGTCTGCATGCTGACAAGCTCAAAAATAATATTATGCAGAAAAATCTCACACAGCAAGGTCTGTTCATCAAAATCGTTGGCACGAAAAAACATCAAGAAAAGTACATGTAGAAGTACCCACATAAGGCTTGTCTTCCATAATAGCTTTCAACTGAAATAAATAATAACGCTTCCAAATAAAAATAGTGCATGACGAGGAAGGTCGCCTGCACCCCAACAAGTTGAGGGAAAAATCGTGAAGCTTCTATTATCAGCAATCAAATTCCAAAACTGCTGCTGTAACAACAACTGTTGTTTCTCCTGTTTCTTTGCAGCTTCCTTTCATTTCCATTCCCCCAGCTCGTCTTCAATTCTTTCTCTGCCCATTTTGCTTGCAGGGCACTTATTTTATTTTGATGTAAATCCAGTGAGATCACTCCCTCTTGAAGGGAAAGTGCCTCCTTCTTCCACTTTTGCAACTCATAGATCAATAAAATATTCTTGGAACTCCATCCCTCATCGAGGCCCGATGTTCCGCTACATGCAATATCAAATATGGGTATGACAACCTCTCTGGGGTGGGATTGCTCCACCTCAATTGTTGGTTCTTGTGGAGCAACAACGTCATAGGTGGGTTCTTAAGTAGCAGTCCTCTTATTTTTTCCTTGGTCAGCCTCTATATCCACTGTTGGTTCCTATGTAACAGCAGTGGCCTCTACAATTTCTTGTGTGTCAGCTTCCAATTCGATTACCATGGGAGGCTATGATTTAATTATTGGTTCTTTTGGAGCAGCAGTATCTTCAGCAGGTTCTTGTGGAGTAGCCTCCCAAGTTTCTGTTTGGGTTTCCCTTGAGCAGGTGCTTTCCCGACAAACTTTGTATCCTGCCGCTGCTAATTCTTGGGAACGTGCCACACATACTGATCCTAGAATTTTATACCCCCACCCCTGAATTTCATAATAGCTTAAGCTAGGGTATCTAACCCTGAGGCTTCTGATTTCCTAGCTTTGGATAATTTCTGCTTCAATTTTTCATTTTCTTTCTTTAAATTCTCAATTTCTATAAGCAAGGTTTGATTTTTGTTCCTACCTGACAAGGAGGGTTCCTCTGATTGAGATTCTTCTTATTCTTATTTTAGCTCTTCCGCCTCCTCCTTCTCTTCAGTTGTAGATGACGGTTCTGCAAGCACGCTGACTTTCACGCTTTGCTTCGGTCGTTTGTCTCCAATCGTCTTATCAATGTGGCCTTTTCTCAATTTCGACCTTAGAAGACCGGGTTTGGCTTCTAGCTTCCTCCTGACTCCCTCCCAAAGTTCTAGCTTGTTTTCCTTGCCTCGTTCTGGGCCTCTTTCGTTTGAACTACTCCTAGCTCTTTCTTTGATGGTTCAAAGCACCCAACACAATTAACTTGATGAGACCATGATTGGTAACACAAGTTTTTGGGTGTGTTGTCATTTTGACTACTGCAGCCATATGATTGATGTTTCCCAGCTGGAAATATGGAAGGTTAATTCTCTACTGATGCTGAAGATGGTTCAATGAGGGGAAATGATAATTAAAAACAATCGTGGACCACCCTTCACAGGTAATATATTTTATCAAATTCAGAGCAACATATGCCGAAGGTTAGGGAAGTGACAGCTTCTCGACCCCTCTTCCTTTCTTCTCAAGCTTCTCCTCACCTTCAAGGAAATCCTCTCTCAGAGAAGGATCATTGACCTTTCTGTTGAACCACCTTCTGCCTTCGGCCGATAGTGTTGTTACTTAGGAAGAAACCTTCTCCGTTACTTCAATCTACAAACCCCTGACTTTGGTCTGATAGTTGTTCAAATTTCTAGCGAACTCCATCGCAATTTCTTCATCTGAAACCTTCAGCTTATGAAAATACTTGAGCCACCCAGCGTCTCTGAATATATGATATGCCTCTGGACAATTCTGTAATGCCTCAATAGAATCTAGTCTGTGCCTCACCGCAGATCCCCCCATCTTGTGATGTTATACCTGATTACTTCCTTTAGATTAGTTATCCAAGGTATCAGCACACTACTCACTGTGTTACAGCTCTGTTATCTTCATGTTATGAATTTTTGACCAAGGGTGAAAAACTTCCAGTTGAGGGAGATGATGCAATGTCACGGTGATCGAGAGGTGAAAAAGTTTTCAATTGATGGTTCGTACCCACACATTATTTCTATTAATTCCCAGTTATGGAGAGCTTCATACTTCAAGTACAAATATCCTTTTTGACAAGATCCAGTCATGATTGGTTCCTATGGTATTAAATTCGATAAATCGCAGGATTAATGGCAACTTTAAAAACTAACAGTCTGTTCATAATTATGACAAGCTTCATCCCCCCCAAATTTAATGATGACAATAGTCCACGGCCGTCAAAAGGACTGTCATTAACTTTCGACAATCATCAAATATTAGAGGATGATAATGTTACCTTTTCGGTGACATACCTGAAAATAAATGGAGGAAGAAATTGATGTGATGGCGCAATTGCTCTAGTGGTTGTGGGGGTCACCTTCAAACTATCATAATAATTGTTGCGTGTTAGGATGATGAAAAAATATTCAAAACGTTGTTGACAGCTGTAAGTTGTTACATATGTAACAACCAAGACATCCAATGCGTTATCCTTCATAAAATGTTATTATTAAGAAAAATAAAAGACTGAAAACAAATGTGTAACAACATCATGTAGAACATGCAGGAAAAAAGGATGATGTTCTGAAAAAAATGAGTGTAACAATCACCACAAAAGTGGTTTTAAACTGCTACCAGGTTGACTGATTGCACCCCAAAAGAGGTTTTCACAGTCATATTCTTATTATCATATTTTTTTGTTTTGTTATTATATATATATATAAGTGTAACAGCTACCACAAAAGTGGTTTTCAACTATTACACTTATTAAAGAATAGAAATTCATGCAGCACAAGGGAATGTCCCCCTGCTGTTGTAACATGAAGATCAAATTCTGCGATAATGTTAATAAATAAATCCTTCTAAGCTGTAATGTTCCCAAATTGGGATTGCACAGCAGGCTTGGAAAAATAACACACTCCTTGGGATATTGATGTATAGAAATGAGTTTGCAGCCCTTATATCCCTTAGACCATCAAATTTGGAGTCTAAATGCAAAAGGGGAGCAAAAAAAAATCAAACTAGGTCTGGTAAACAGGTCTCCCACAACCTAGTCTAGCTGGAAAACACCCTACAAGAGGGGCTGCAGCTATGCACAACAAGCAGCTTCAGGAATAATGCAGTCTTTGATAATTTAAGCAGGAGGCCATCAAATATAATCAATAAATGAATGTACAGCAGCAAATCAGAAGTAAAGTGAAGCTCTTCCAATATACAGTAAGTTACATGAGACAAGAGAGCAAGATAGCTTCAGAAAGAGAGTTGCAACATAGATATATCAGCAGAAATGGCTCAACAACATTATTTTCAAGAGATATAGCAGATGTATATTACAACTCATATCTAGGATAGATCTGTGGATGAAACATCAGATCTATATCAGATCTGGAAACTAGATGGTTTTCTTTACAAGATCCCCTTGGGGTTTTGACCAAATCATACATAAATAAGAGTAGATCTGAGATACAAGTTGCAGATCTGTAAAATGCTGTATTAATTTCTGAATATTACATTTCATTACAATAGATCAGATCCAAATAGAACATGGATCATCAAGCTAATCCATGGATCACATAAGTGGAAGGCAAAGCCTAGCACTAGAGATTTCTAATCAAAACAGTGATCAAAACACCAGAAAGAACCTCATATCAAAATAACGTAGTCCATCAATGGGAACAGCGCTGTAGCTCAAATGACATAGATAGCCACTTCCAAATTGTAGATCTGAAGTATAAAGAGAAGAGACACTCTTCCAGGAGGTTAAAAGACAAACTCCATGAGAAGAGGCTCTCAAGACAAGCTAGATCTCTGTAGATCTAGACTCCCATTTGCTGCAGCTTGCAGAAGCAGCAAAACCCTCAATGGATAAATGCTACCAATGTAAGTATAGCTTGGCCTCAAGCCTGACAGTGGATCAATTCAGTAAATACTCCTCCAAGAATCCTCAAGGGAAGAGGTGAAATCCCTGCATAGGAACTCCAAGCACAATCCTCCACTAAACAGCAGAGCATTAGTAATTGTCTAAGAAGACAAAATAATTAGAAATATGATCAATCAAAAACCTTCTCTTGCTGCCTTCCCTCTCCTTTTATAAGATGAGAGCCTTTGCAAACCCTAAACCACCTTGATGAGTTAGCTCTTTTCATATGAGGGGCCATCTTCTAAAATTGCGTTGTCCCTTTACGAGATGCATTGAACCTAGACAGCGTTGTAGATTTGGTCAAGGTTGACCCAGTCTCACAACTCAAACCTCTTTCACACCTGCAAGTGATTATTTACATGGCCCTGATGTAACTGTGTTCACATGGCCATTAATTTATTTAGTCTTCTTAGGAGTTTTACATTTCCTCCTTTATTCATTTATTCATGCAACATAAAATAAAACCAAAACTGAATATTCCTCTTAGCTTAGGCTAAGTAGGAATATTACATATGCATGTTGATGATATAACCTCAGACGGTGCCCATTAACCAGTAACGACATCTTAGCACTATCAATGGTAACCAATTTTACAGTCTCGTTGTCAAAGACTGTATCTACTTCATAAGGATCTGGCCATATGGTGCAAAGCTTGCCCTTGAAATCCTTGAATATTGAATTGTACAAGAGAGCCCAATATCCTTTATGAAATTTCTTCTTTTTAATGAACCTGTCATGCCATCTAGCTCTTTGATGCTGAATGGCAACGAGTCGTTTCTCCTCCAGCTCATTGAGTCGATTCAACCTTTTTCTTTGTGTTGTGCTCAAATACATATTTACCTATAATGTTGTTCTCAGTGTTTTTATTTCAAACTCTATGGGGAATAAAGGATTCTTACTGTACACCAATTCATATGGTGAGAATCTCGTAGTATTCCTCCATTTTGTTCTGTAAGCCCAAAGTACTTCTGGAAGTTTTTCAGCCCAATTTCTCTGATGGCTAGCTATTGTCTTTGTCAAAATTCCCTCAATAAATTTGTTGGTACTTTCCTCTTGGCCATTTTATTGTGGATGATAAGGTGAAGTGATAATATGATGAATTCCATACTTTTCAACCAGCTTCTTAATCAGATGAAATGTGAATTGGGGCCCCCCATCTGTCACTATCTCCCTGGGTATCCTGAAACGAAAAAAAATATCTTCAAACAAGAATTCTGAAACAGCCTACTTTATAGCTCTAGTTAGTGCCTTCGCTTCGACCCACTTTGTGACGTAATATGTACAGACCAATATGTATGACCTCTGTTGTGATGAAGGATTAATTGGTGCTATGAAATCCCAGACCCACTTCTCAAATGGCTCTAACTCTATTTGAGGTTGTAATGACATCTCGTCTGATTGCAGTGGTTGACCCATCCTTTGGCAACTATCACACCCTTTCACAAATTTTTTGGCATCCCAGAATATATTCGGCTAGTAGTACCTTGTTGAGAGTACCTTGTACCCTGTCCTCTTGTCCATGAAATTCCCTCCATAGGGCTCCTCATGACAAGCCTTCAAGATATCAAAAATCTCATCTTCTCTAACACAGCGTCGAATCTGAAAGTTTGTTCCAGTGTGATAGAGATTTCCCTCTATCTAGGAGTAAGTGGCACTCTGTTGTATGATCTTTCTTTTGTATCTAGAAGATAAATGGTGTGGGAATTTACCTGCAGCAATATATTTGGCTATATCTGCATACCATGGTGAATGAGTAGATATGGAAAAAAGATACTCATCAAGAAAAGAATCCTCAGTAGGAGTGCAATGATCACCTATGGTTAACCTAGAAAGAAAATCAACAACTACATTATCTTTTCCAGGTTTATATAAAATAGTGATATCAAATTCTTGTAACAACAATAACCATCGTGTAACTTTACCATTAGTAATTGGCTTATTCATAAAAAATCGAATGGCTGAGTGTTCAGTGTGTACAAATACTTGATACCCGGTGATATAATGTCGAAACTTATTAATAACATGCACTACTTCTAGGAATTCTTTCTCGGTCACTGTGTAATTGAGCTCGGTTGGGGTTAAATTCTTGCTGATATAATAGATGGTGTAAGGCTTCTTTTCTTCCAGCTGGCCCAAAACAACGCCTACAGCCATGTCGGATGCATCCGTAGCAATATGGAACGACATATTCCAGTTTGGTCTTCGCAAAACAAGTGTTGTTACATATTTCTTCAGCTTCAAAAATGCTTGCTCACACTTCCCTATCCACAAAAATTCCACATATTTCATAAGCAAAGAAAACAGAGGCGATGCAATCTTTGATTTTTTTTTTATAAATATCTTATAGTACCTTGCGTGTCCCATAAATATATGTACCTCTTTTTGAGTTCTGGGAGTTGGGATTCTCGAGATTACCTCAATTTTTGCAAGGTCTACCTTGATTCCATCTGTCGATATGAAATGTCCCAGCACAATCCCCTCGATCATCATCATGTGGCACTTTTTTGTGCTCAAAGCAACATTAGTTTGTACGCAACGTTCCAACACATTTTCCAAGCTAATTTTGTTTCAAAGGCATCACCGTAAGGAATAAAATCATCCATGAAGATTTCAAGGCAGCCATTCAACAGATCCGAAAAGATACCCAATATTGCCCTCTGAAAGGTTGATGGCGCATAACATAGACCAAAAGGAAGGACTCTCTATGCAAAAGTACCCCATGGGAAAGTAAAGGTTGTCTTATCTTGATCTTCCGGGGCAATCTATATTTGGTTATAGCCACTGAATCCGTCCAGGAATAAAAAAAACTTTTTCCCAAAAAGAGTGTCTAAGACTTGGTCTATAAAGGGTAAGGGAAAATGGTCCTTTTGGGTGGCCTTATTGAGTTCTCTATAATTTGCACAGACTCTCCACTTGTCATTATTTTTCAGAACAATGCCAAGTGGAGACACCCACTGACTATCAGAGATGGGATAGATAAAATTGGCATTAAGGAGTTTTTGTAATTCCTCTTTCACTATCTCCTTAAGTGCAGGATTAATTCGGCGTTGTGGTTGTCTAACTTGTTTGCAGACATATTTAAGGTAAATGTGGTGAGTGAACAAGCTGGGATGGATTCCTTTTATGTCATTGTAATCCCATGCAAATTCCTTTTTATACTTCTGTGACAATGGTATCAGCAATCTATTTTTTTTCAGCAGTCAAGTTAGGATTAATGTTTAAGTATTTTCCTAGCTCAATTTCAACCAGACTGCTGTCAGTATGCAGAGTGGTTCTCATATGTCCAATATTTACATCATCTACCTCATCTTCTTCCCATGGATCTCTAAGAGAAGCAACATAGAGTGAGTTGCTAATAAAACCATTAATGATGTCATCCATTGTTTCATCTTTAAAATATTGTGCTTTTCCAAGTGTGAGGAGAGGTAGGGAAAAATCAGATTCAGGTTCAAATTCGTCCCACTAGGTACTATTCAAATCCATATGGGGTTTATTTGGGGGGTAAAGGTTAAGGTTATTAGTGGCTTTCACATTTGAGATTATCATAGATCCAGATCTACATCCAAAAAATGCATCTGCGGTGGCTAGCCATGGTCTTTCCAAAATCAAAGGATGCCCCCCCAAGTTGGATTTGGTTTGAAAAATGAGAAAATTAGTCGGATATCTCTAAGAAGCTACAGTGATCACCACATCTTATAACATCCCTTTGGGTTTAACATGAGAACTATTTGCTAATTCAAGCATTGTAGGTGTAGGTCTAAGCCCGTGAAGTCCTAGGGAGATAAAAAGATACTTGGTCATCACATTAGTTGCCACCCCCAAATCGATTAAAGTATTGGTTATGGGTTGGTCATCAATATAGACAGTAACTGTAGGATTTCTTGGGTCATTATATTTAGTTAACAAAGGCTGATCAATCATTAGTTCGGACAGTTTCCCCATAACATGGATAGTTGCAGGGTCCTTCAGCTTCCTTCCAGGCTTTTTGACACACATATATCTCACTATTTTAGCATAAATAGGTACTTCCTTGAGAGCTTGTAACAGTTGAATCCGTACATACAAATTTTGTAATTCCTTGAGAAACTCGGATTTAGTTTGTGAATTTGTCGCAATTTCAAATAATCATTGAGGATACGGAGGATATTGAGCTCTAACAACTGAGTCAGTTGTCACAGGTGCACAAAACTTACTCGAGTTGGTTGTTGTAGGAGCAGAAGTCCTTCCCGAGTTGGCTGCTACAGGTGTAACAACTACTTAAGAATTGACTATACCCCTTCTAGGTGACTCACATTCTTCCTCGTTAATGATAGGAGAATGGCCAGGTCTAATTATTTTTTCATGACCGAAGCTGAATCTCATTGAGTCCAATAGGAGTAATAAGGTAAGTCTGGAAAGTAGTCAGGGTTTCTATGCTCTGAGCTACCTTATTATTCAAATTAGGGTTAGGTTGCACACGTAATTGGGGTCAGACAAGAGATGTGGGAGCTTGGAGAGGAGGCAATTGTAACTTTTGTTGCATTGGTAGTGCAGAGGGGGCTGGACCTTGGCCATTACCTTCCCAATTCTGACTCCAAGGGTAAGATTGAGATGGAGGATATTGCATTGGTGGAGGGCAAGGCCACTAGTTCCAGGGTGAAGGAAATTGTGTTGAGGAAGGAGTGGGATATGGCCATGGAAATTGTTGACCATTATAAGCATTATTACAAGAATGAAAAGAGGAAAAATATGGAGGCATACATGTAGGTCACGGCTACCATGGTCTCCTTGGTCCGATGAAGTGGGAAGACTGGACCTCCTCGCTTGATTCCTTAAGTAATGATTTCAGGCTGGGTAGTTCTGGGCATTGACCAGTGAGATCCTCCAACTCACAGATATTGCACAAGCTAATGTTGTCAAGTTTGCATTCTCTTCGCATATGTTTCTTTATGCACTGAGGACAGAATATTGCCAAAGCTTCTTCAGCTTCTCCTTGATCTTTCTTGACTTGTTCTGTGGTAATATGGGCAGACACAGTACTAAGGAGATTGGTTTTAAAATTCTCAAACTGTTGAGATTGCAACAAGATGATGAGATTAGTGGAAAGAAGTCGCCTTCACTAAGTGGGCCCGCAGGCTATTTTTGGCGCAAAGTCTATTTTTAGACTATGTCTATTTTTAGACATATGGATCATGTTCTATGAGTTGCAGGATGCTATTTGTGGATGGTTGGTCAAGTCGAGAAAAATAGATGGAGTTCTATTTTTAGACATACTGGGCGGAATCTATTTTTAGATTGCCAGTCTAAAAATAGATATGTCGAATATTATTAGCTCTTAATAATATTTGGACTATAAACATTATCGTATCCTCTTGGAGCACTTCAGTTTGATGCCTGGATGTGGCACATGCAGCTGACAGAAGGAATTACGCTATTCCTAGGGTCTAAGTGGAGCTATTGCATGATGACTTCAGTTAGAACTCATGTGAGTGAGTTTGGTGGAGTTGATTGAGGAGTTGATGGAGTTGTGTTCAGTTTAACTCAGTTAAACATAGTTGAACTAGTTGTATCTGGTCTAACTGATTGATACACTAGTGAAAATGGTGTGAATTAATTATTAATTAATTCACTAATTAATCAACTAAAGAACACATCAGTTAACTTCAGTGCATGGACAGTTTCAATGGAGATCAGTGGAGAGGTAGGTGAAAGAGCAGGTTGACTATCAGTTGTGACTATACTGGTGCATGAGTTTGCACCACACATTGATGGAGATGCCAATGAGGATTGTGCAGTGCATACTAGTGGGATTCGAACTTGGATCTAGCAATTCTCAAGGTTGGATTGCGCAGTAGAGGCAGGCTAACAAGTGGAGCAGATTGGAGCATGTGTTTTGTATGATCTAAGCTTGTGTAGTGTGTAACAATTGGAGATAGTGTTGAGAGCTTGTGAGGAGTTTGTACTATGATTGTTACATGAACTCTATCATTATAATATACAGATAGTTGGGGGTTTTCAGCTTTAAGCTTTCCCATAAATATTGTGTTTATATGTGTGATTGATTATGGTTTTAATGTGCGCATGCGATTGTTTATATTTCCGCAATTAATGATCAATGGTAGAAGAGGTTATGTATTATGCATGAAGATTAAATAGTGTGTAATCAGGATAATCTCGGTGAATAATTTAACAGTTATTCAAATTTCTACACAAATAAATTCCCGATCTCTGCTCTAGTCACTCCTTCACTTATGGACTTTTGTATCCAGACTGAAGGGTCCCGAACTGAACTCTTCCATTTGGTCGATCCTCTTGAACTCTGCAGACAGAGCTTCATTATTTCTTGAAACGGTTCATGTGATATGTCTCCCTTTCCTAACAGATTCAAGTGCTCCAGACAATCATCTCTCATGCCTCTTAGAAATATTGTTTTCTAAATTTCTGGGGCAAGTCACCAAACTTAGACCTTTGTAAATTGTAATGGAATCATTCCATATAATCTTCCAAGCTTTCCTTCGAATCTTGAAGATTTATTCCTTCGAATCCTTGGTTCGATAGTAATCTTGATACTTAGAGAGGAATGTCTCCTTCATTTCACTCCAGGTCTGGATCGAGCCAGCACTCGGTCCCATGAACCATCTCAACGCTGCTCCTTTCAGAGTAGCAGGAAACAATTTTAGCTTCTGAGAGTCTGAAATGTAGTCGTAACTCCTACATAAGACATCAAACTCGAACATAAAGGTATCAGGATATTCGATAGCCATCCCTTGGAAGGATAGAAGATATGATAAGGGAATATTCTTCTTAGGAGATTCATCCCTTGTTTCCAGTATCGGGAATTCAAAAGTAGTAATAGTACCATCTGTTCTAGTGTTTTCATCCCCTATGATTGATCATTCCTGATGAGATAAAATAACCTTAGAATGTGCAGGGGATTGACTGATGGGTAAAGGATCAAGCTGTTCTAAGGTCAGTTGTTTCACTGCGCCATCCGAATCCAGATAATGATGATCAAGTAAACATTGTTTTGGTTCAGGCCCTTGTTGTCCCTCACTGGTTTCCCCTTGACCTTCAATTCTTAAGTTTTGATTAATGGCCTCCCACTACTGTTTCTAATCTGGGGTCTTAATTTCAGGAATGGATATGTTGTTTGAAGGGTGATGAGGTCCAGACACAGAAGGTGTAGATGCCTCAGGACTTGATATAGTGACAACTTTATGTGGTCTTGTCTTCCTAGTGTCCCTATATGAAGTGGATTGTTCTTTCTCTGCTTTTGAAATCAGATCCCCAAGAATATCTTCCTTCCCAAATCTGCACTCTTATTTTCCTTTTTACCACCCGTCTTTCTCGTGGTTAGTTAGATTGGGGGTGTTTTGGTTTCTCTTTTGTCCTATGAGCACACATGGACCCTATGTGTATCAATCCTCACTATAATTGCCTCAGTTCTACAGTGGTGAGCCTGCTCAAGTACGTTAGAGTGATGTACAGGTTCTTACCTCTCGTCTTATCACCCAACAACTGTATAGCTGAAGACACGCTCTAAAAAAAACACCCAAAACTAACATTTCCAAGTGCCCTAGTGTAGCAACGGTGAGCCCACTCAAGTATGTTAGAGCGATGTGCAGGTTCTTACCTCTCGTCTCATTGCCCAAAAACTGTTGACTAGGAACACCCTACCATCAAACAAACAATTCTGGTTGATTGTATCATCATTGCCATCCCCGACAAGGGCGCCAAAATGTTGGATTGTATTAGTCACTTTTAAATGACTCGGATGGTACACATAAATTATTGACTAGGGACGTATTTTATTTCAATGGTAGTTGCATTGTCTATTCCGGTACACCATACCATAAGCAAAAATAAAACAAGAAGAAATTGTTGTTGAACCAAATTCTGAAACTAACACTCATGCAGGAATAAAAATGATCTACAAGAATGTAATCACACTTCAGATAAACCAGTATCTAGCACACCACACACTAACTACACCAGTTGGTACCTCTATTTGGATCTGTGTAACAGTATAGTAAATACCTGGAACTGAAGAAGATCTACTTACAGCTGACACAGCAACAACAACACTCCACGAATATGCAGAATTAAATAGAAGATATAATACAACTACCCTAGGAATGTAGTCCCTACTAAAGAGGAGATCCCTTCCTTCTTAACAGGGCGCAGGAAGAAATGAAAACTATATGAGAATTAGATCAATCAACACATGTAACAACAACAAACAATATTTTTTATTATGATGATCAAAATTTACAGAGTCAAAATGGCGATATTGTTCTGTGTTAACCCCCCGACCTTGAAGGTCTGAGTGTTTATATAATAATTACATATCCAGAAAATGAGGAACAGATCAGTCGTGCGAATCTCCTATTCGCATGATGATCAAAATAAAGTAAATACAGTTACAAATGATTCCCTCAATAAAAGTCCTGAATGGGAAAGCATTGATTTCAACCAAAACTGCCTGAAGCTATTATTCTAAATAACAATACATGATAACTCCTATAGTCGGCGTTGGAATGCGATAGCTGTAGCGTAGCGGCTTTCGAAGATAGGTCAACATCCATAATTTAGCAATACAAAAACAATAATGTAACTGTAGCAGTAGTCTGTAGCAGTGGATCTATAACAACATCGTAGTGTTACAAGAAAGGATGTGACAGCCAAGGTATTGACTCTGCGTGTGGTAGCAACACCATGTAACAGCATGATGTAACATTATGCTTCCAACTGGTTCTATGTGCCTGGATGTCCTAGGTCCCTGTGCCTGAAATAGTATCTGAAAGAATAGCGAAAAAGCCAAAGAACTTCTCCCAATGTTCATCTTAGTTAGCCACAAAAAAGGAACAATACATCATAATAATTAACGAGAACGGAAAGGTAATGAAACAAGGTAAAGTTATGTTGTTTTGGGATAAAGGAAAGGAAAAAGGAAAGTATGGTCCCCAGGTTGGAGGTCAAAAATGAAGAAATGAGGTAAGAAAATGTAGGAAATGAGTATAAAAATGACACCCAACACTGAGACTGGAGGACAAATCTGTTGCCACCTCGAAATGGCTCTAGAAGATCAAGCATGGATTTGATGATAGTGCTGAAAAGTAAAAGGCAATATTTGTTGCCTGAGGCTTCTCTCAAAAAGAAGGCATAGGTTACGATAACATTTTTTCACCTGTGGCCTGCTATACCACCATCTGATCTATCATTTCCCTTGCTGCAACACAAGGATGGAGTCTCCATCAGATGGATGTGAAGATTGCTTTTCTGCATGGTTCAATAAAGGAATAGGTGTATGTGGAGAAACCTTTGGGGTTCGAAGTCCAAGATAAAGACACCTCTATATGCAGGTTGAATAAATCCCTCTATGGGTTTAAGCAAGCCCCCAGGGCTTGGTATGAGAAGATAGATAGCTACTTGATGAAGTTGGGCTTCACTTGACGTAATGTTGATCCGAACCTTTATTTTAAGGTTGATAGAAAAAGGACTCTCATTCTAGTTCTATATGTGGACAATCTCTTCCTGACAGGTGCTGACCCTCTCATTCATCAGTGTAAGAGGGAGATAGCTTCCGAATTTGAGATGAAAGACCTAGGACTGATGCATTACTTCCTAGGCTTGGAGGTTTGGAAAAGGCCAGGCGAGATTTTCCTTTCTCAAGGAAAATATGTCGTGAAGCTACTGGAGATATTTGGTATGGTGGACTATAAGTCTATGTTGACAACGATGGACCTCAACTTTAAGAAGTTGTGTGGAAATGCTATTGGGCCCAAGCTGAGAAATCCCACTGAGTATCGACAACTTGTGGGGGCCCTGATGTTCCTAGTGAACTCCCGTCCGGACATATGTTTTGCAGTGAACACTTTAAGTCAACATATGGTTGATCCTCATCACATTCACTAGATTTGTGCCAAGAATCTATCAAGATATCTTCGGGGCACAATCATCCATGGGCTGAGATACATTTCCGGGATTTTGAGACTCCATGGATATACTGATGTCGACTAGGCTGGCAGTGTGGTGTATCGCAAGAGCACATTTGAATGTTGCTTCACCTTGGGTTTTTCTTTGATATCATGGATAAGCAGGAATCATAAGTTGGTGGCTTTGAGCACCGTTGAGGTCAAATACATTGAAGCGAGTATGGCTTGTTTTGAAGTTGTTTGGTTGTGAACACTCTTCAATGAGTTGTTTGGGAATGTGCTAGATACCACCATTATCCTTTGTGATAACCATAGTGGGATTCATCTTTATGAGAATCTCATGTTCCACGATCGATCCAATAATATTGATATCAGTTACCACTTTATCCGGGATATGGTATAGCGGGCCGTCGTAAGGCTCGATCATATAGGAACTGATGAGCAAGTCGCAGATATTCTCATGAAGCCCTGAAGCCCCTGGGGAAGGTCAAGTTCCTAACCTTCCGTGAGAAGCTTGGAATCATGGAAAGACCCTATTGTGAGGGTCCTGCTTGATTTGGACTATGAGATATAGGAGCTCCAGGGCAGCTTCAGTATAGTTTCTTGTAGCTATAAGCACACATGGGGCTAGGCTTTCCAAACCTTGTTGTGCTTCTTTCCCACCATTATGATATTGAGTTGGTTCACCTCTCTTTTATCTATGTCCCGCACACATCTTATCCATGGAGTTTTAGACTCATGGGAAGTACCACTCATTTTTCCAATGAGGTGGGAAATGTGGATAGAAACCAATAGCAAGACCGATGGAAGCATCGGATATTGTCGTACTCTCTATGTCTGGGATGGCACGTGTACAACACCTTGATCTGGGATCAAGTCTGGTGAATTTTTACCCCTAAACTGACTTCGGGTTAGTATGAGACTCTTTTTGAGTCTAAGAGAGGATTTAACCTCTAGGCTAACATCGGTTCAGTTAATCATGATGTCTTTGTGACTCGCCTTTTGTTCTATTTACGAAGAAGAGCCAGAAAAGAAAGTTACGTCAGGATGATGCACGATGGTACTGATATTTGGATGGAACAGGTGGATGGATGGAGTTCTCCCTAGTTGAGAGGGAGTGTTAATTTTAGGCAACTAGGTCCAAACTCCATGTTGCACTACTCATATGATGATGATTATACTTTTGTTGGATTCCTCTTTCGGATAGGTGCAAGGTTGATCTAAATATCATCTAGTTTGGATGGGAAGAATATATATTTTGATTTCATTTTCCACACATGTGCAAGGTCAACCAGATTTGTAATGTAGGCTCAAAAGCCTAATAGATGTGTCACACACCCTCACTAATGGATATAAATTGGAGATACTTGGAGATCATTTTCTCATCAACTCATCACACATTCTCTCTTATGATTTGATTGGTTTGATCAACCTTTGGAGGCCTCTTTCCTTCACATGTGCTGAGCTGAAGCTGGGTAAATTTGCGGACTGGTTTTAGGGTTGTTGTTGTGTGTTGACCAGCGTTGACCGTGGTCAACCCTTGATTTTTTTACCTCTAAAATTTGCAGAAATTCTAATTTTTGAAGGTTGTATTGCTGGCCACAAAAATCAAGATTGAACGTTGACTTTGAACAAAGCCCTAAATATGCAGCGTTGACTTTCTGTGCTGACTTTCTGTTGACCAACGTTGACTTTTGATAAGCTGTCTTTGAGGGTTTTTTGTGACACTTGGAGGGTTGGTTTTTCTGATGTTGAGAAGGACTTTATTGGTTGATGCATCTTGTTGATTGTCGTAACACACATTATCTTATATCTTTGTTGGACAAGAATAATTGTAAAATCTGATCTACATTATTGGCTTTCTTATGTTGATATATTATTGTGTTCTATCAGAATTTTACTTTCATGTTTATGTTATTGCTAAATTGAATTAGGCATAAGAAATATTGAAGTAAATTTGCATTAAGCATAGAACGTTCCATGTCTATCTAAATTTAACAACTAGGCCCTAAACCGAGACATACGATCCAAGATTTACCGTACATCCCATCCTAGGAATTGTTGAGGCCTCAGAATTCCGTTGCCACAAGATGGGGGAAAACCACCCAGTTTGGAACTTAGAGTAAGTCCTTTTCCATTTGGTACGGTGGCTCTGGTTGGGGATAAAGGGACCAATTTCCCAATAAGGATGATTTTGGGGTGTGTTTTGTTTATATAACATGCAATGGGAAACGATTCTAATCTATCACATGCATTTATCTAACACTATCTATTCTACTATATCTATTATGAATCGTCGGACTTGCGACAAAGTCTGCAAGATGTCGGAATTCTGACAAAGTCTGCAAGATGTCGGTAGAGAGACTAAAACTCACAAACGTCGGAATAGCGATGGTTGTTGGACTAAATTTTGAACCGTCGGACTTGCGACGAAAAGTCACAATCATCGGACTTATGACATGGTTTTGAAAACCTGAAAAACGTCGAAAGAGTGACGGTTATGGAACGTCGGTAGAGCGACGGCTATGGAACGTCGATAGAGCGATGGTTATGGAACGTCGATAGAGAGACATTTTGGAACGTCGGTAGAGCGACAGTTGTGAAACGTCGGTAGAGCGACGCTTTCTATAACGTCGGAATAGAAACGGTCTGGCTAACGTCGGAAAAGTGAAGGCTGTCTGGAAATGTCGAAAAATGTGTCGCTCTACTGACACTTTATTGAAGTGTCGGAATTGCGACTCTAAGAGAAACCACGTTTTTCCCCGCCTCAAAGTGTCGCTCTTGGGACGCCTATGTGTCGCAAGAGAGACATTTTGGCCGTCGGAAATTGGGCCAAATGTGCTAGTGGGTGTTTCTTCCTTTATGCAATCTAAAGAGTATCATCCAACTATTAGTAATGAAGATTATTTAATAGTTGAAAGAGATGAAAATTATGTAAAGATAATTCTTTTAACAAAATAGTTTGATTAAAATAATTGTGAAAAGTATATCGAATTCATATGTGTCATTATATATCAGATAAAAAATCATAGACAAATATTAGTATAGAAGTGCATTTAACATTCATTTATGATGACGTTTCAAATATATAATGCAATAAAAAGACAATTGTCAATCTAGAAAGCAAAACTTAATACAAGTCAATAGAAGTACCATATGTACAAAGTCCTACTCATGTAAACTGACAGTAGATTTTCTGCTCCTCTTCACTTTAAAGAAATTTAAAGAGAATAATAGTGCAACATCAGTTAAACAACTTCAAATGTCAAAAGATAACAGACTTTGTTCCATTAATCCATCAAAGCATTTACAAACTTACAAAAGTGCATTCTTTGCATATGTTTTTGACAAATTTCTGGACCCTTCTCTAAATGCATGAGAGGGTTTTAAATACTAAACTAAATATGTTTAAAAATATATTATTACATAAAAATAGAGGAGGTTTCAAACAATAATCCTCGTAAGACAAACTTTAACTACAATATAGGAAAACAAAGTAACAATATAACTATGAATTCTGATCTTTCATTTGGATTTTATCTCGAAGTTGACAAATATCTAACATGGGTTTTAGCTGAGTTGGCTGCGAAATTCTTGTTGAATCGGTTAAAGACTACAGGGTTTGGTACTGATGATAAGGTTTGATCAGAAAATCCCAATAATTTTCTTGATCAAATTTATTTACTTTTTTAATCATTTCTTCCTGCATTTTGCCCTTTTCTTCCACTGCATTTCCAACTGCTTGATTCCCGAGATCACTTCAAATGTGCACTCTTTAATAAGTTCTGATTTCAAAAGTTGTTGACATACAGATTCAGTAATTTCCTTCGTTAACCTTGATGCTTTTGTTGTTGCTTTGTTTGCTTACCTTATATGTGCTTCCCAATCTTCAAATAAGATTTCCTTGTGGAATTTATCTATCTCGGGTAGATCAGCTTCCTTGCCTAAGTTTGATGCTTGCCATTAAATGTGTTCATTGATTTTCTTCTCAATATTCTCACACTCAAGTTTCTGGATAGCCACTTGTTGGATCAGTATTTCACTTGAATCATAATAAGGGCTAGTGATAGAAGCTTGTTGGAAAAATACTTCTTGTTGATGCTTTAGTTTAGCATTCACATCCAATGCTTCCTTTATGAATTTTTCTAGTTGTGGTTGGCTTTGTAGTTTGTTTATTGTTGCTTCCAGTTGCATTTGTTTTTAAGCGAGTTGTACCTGATGCTGCAAATTTAATCTTTCAAAATCCTTTTGAAACTGGGACATTTTCAATTCCATTTACTCACTGGAGTTAGAATTTTCTTGCTCTGACAATTTCTCTAAATCTTGTATTTCATCTTCTCTCTGCTTTAATAAAATTTGAACTTCAGTGCCTTTATCAATAGTGGTAGTAGCATATGCCCCTGCAAAATGTGATAGCTTGGTTAAATCTTCAGTAGGATCAGCTAGAGGCTCCTTCCATAAAACGCCAACAGATTCATTTGTAATACTTGAGACTGTATCATCAATTCTTATTCTTTTCTCCTCTTGACTATAGCCTTATGACTAGGACTGTAGAAGACATCCAATGAAGCGATTTCCTCAAATTGTAAAACTATCTGCTCTGTAGGGTAAGTCGGAATGATCTCTCGATCGTGAGTTTCAGGAACTTGTTGTAGTGGAGTAACAGTTTCCAATAGTTTCTGAAAATGTTCTAGCATTTGAAAACTGGTAGATTGATCAGTATTAGGATTTGTTTGAGGCATTTTTATTTCCTTAGAAAACATATCCCATTCATTATTAAAATCTTTTGGCTGACATTTTTCTGGCTGATGAGGTGTATCTTTGTTGTGTTTAACTTCTTGGGAAGATGATTCTGTTCCATTATTTCCTTCTTTCTCTTGCATCTCAATTTCTTTGATTACTTGATTAATTACCTTTTTTGGGTTCTCATTTCTATTTTTGGATTCATTGTCAAAATGATCCAAATTATGAGATTGATGTTCTGATTGCCTTGACTCATCTTTATACATGCATTTAGGTTCATTATCCAAGATAATACTTGAATTTAGTCTGTTGACATCTTCAATAGTCAATAAATCCAGAGGAATCCTTTCTAGTCTCTTGCTTTTGTATGCTTGGAAGGCTTCCAAGTCATCTTGACTGAGTTGACTGGATGTAAACTTTAGTACATCTGAGAACTTTTCAATACCTTGAAAGAAATCATCAAATATATTTATCTCTTTCACAAAAGGCTTTACTTTGAGCTCTGTGATGAAGTTCTTAATCACATCATTGGGGTCATATGGTCGTTTTGGCATTACAGCCAAATTCAAAAAATTAACATTTGAAACTTCCTTGTAGGCATGACCAATATCAAAAAGTGCAAAACTACCACACCGTAAAGGAAAATTAGGCCAAATGGCTTTCTTAGCATCTTTAAGTTGTTTTGAAATACCATTTACAATAATATGGTAGGCATTCTCTCTAGCAAGTAGCTTGTCAAGAACATAATATGGCAGGACATGGGGAGAAGCATAACTCCCAAAAAATCTGACATAGGTGAAACTTTCTTCGGTAAACCCTCTAGCAACGAGAAAAATGTCTGCACTAGCCTCTTTAGAAATACTAGGGGCTTTCTCATTGAATATAATTTGGTGCATACAGTATGACTTTACGTTAAATGTTGTAAAAATGTAGATGAAAATTTGATTCCCAAAGGACTATGTGGTAAATGTGAATTGGATTAGGGTCTTGGGTCATCCATTTCCATCCCATGGTAGGAAAACTCGAAGAAAATCAAATTGCGTCCATGACATAGGCACTCATGTAAAAGGGGGGTATTTCTCTAGGTGAAATAATTCTTTTAGTCCTATACTCCATGATATTTCTTGCTAAATTATCAGATAGGATATTTGCCCAATTCAGAATTAGGGAATTAACGATTGCATCAATTAATGGGACCCAATCTACATAAAACCTAGTAGTATCAGGTTTTGAAAACAATCTACACAACATAACGACAGCATAGCAATAAGGGGAATGAATTTGTGCTATTGGGTACGTACCGAGTTTGTCTCGTTTAAGCTTTCCTTGGTCATCCTTCCATTCCTTTATGACTTTCATCAGGCCTGGATTTTTGGTTCTAAAGCTTTTAACAAAAGCTTTGTCATAGTTCTGCTGCGGGATGGGTAAGTGGTACATTATCCTCAAATCTTCTTCCTTGAATGAACCGATATTCTCGCCCTTTGAATCCTTAAATGTTCTATCTTCTATGTTTAAGTGGTCAATTATCCACTTAACCATGTATGTGTAGAGGAGAATCTTTGGCCTTGCTACTACCTTATGCATGAATGAGCATGCAACGTCAAAATAGGTCGAGTCTAGAAGAAACTAATGTGCCTGCTATAATAACTTTGCTTATTACCATTGGCTTTTCACCTTCAAAGAATTGATACATTGCTTCCCATTAGGAACTTCTACAATCTTTGTTGCAGGTGGTATCTGAGAATAGGGGAGACATATCTGAGCTTTCAGTAGATGATGTTTGTGCAATTTCCTTGCCTTTCTTGCTCATTTCTATGATCCTTGTTCCTTCAATTGGTTTCTTGATTTCAAGAAAACAGAGTAAACTTTAAAAATAGAGAGGCGGATGGAATTAAAATCCAGAATTCAATCATTTCAAACATGCTCGAAGTAGATATGAATCTTTCAAACCTTACTCCTATTAAATGCTATTAATCACCAATAATCCTTTTAATCAAATCCTTTACACATCTTCACGTGAAATGTTTATCGATCAATTTAAGACATTAGATCTTATATTCAGTTGATTAGACATGAATCATTTCACACACTTGAGCAATGACTACCAATTATCGCATATTGAAACTTATAACTATTTCCGTTAGTTATGTTACCAATAAATATCGCGAAATGCGATCTGCGCAAATCGCACATCGCAATTGCTATGTGGTAATAAAACTTGATTTTAATTATTTCCTACAAAATGCGAACTGCACTTTCACTAATCATTGTCGATGTGCTTTATCGGACACTTGGAGTTTTATATTTGTCTCTTTATTGATTCATTGGGTCCGTTTAATCGTGACTCTTACCGAATTGTTTGAAAGTTTGATCGTTTTACAAGGCGCGATGCAATTTTCGGTGTTTAAAGCTTTTGCAACAAGATTTTTATATAACTTCGGAAAGGGTTTAGAGCATATCGCAGCCTGCATGAATTAATACGTTTTAAGTTGTTTAAGCTCGTAAGCTATGTGATTTGCAATGTCTGCTAAGGAATGAAATTGGAAAGGAAAAGCACTTTATTTCCTAGAATTTTTTGACTTAGGGTAAAAATTAAACAAAAGAAATTTCCTATTTATTTTTAAAGGGTCCCCATTTAGTAAAAATAAATGGGGGTTTTTGTATAGCACAACAGGACTAATAGGCCCAACGGATATCAATCCACCTCTTGGCTTTATCGTATATCTCACCATTCACAGGCAAGGATTCCTAGGCCCACCGAGGCACACAATCTAGCTTTACCACAACCCACAGTTTGACTCAGGGGTTACTAGGCCAGTGGCTTTACTATGATCCACAATCCGGTTCAGGGACCATTAGGCCATGTGTTTTTCATTTCGAATATCCACCCTGCTCAACTTTGAATCCATCTTGCAATCCATCTCAACTGAAGTATGAAAAACCCATCTCATCAAAGTTATACATAAATGGAAAGGCTAGGTTGAAAACACTGTCATGCTTGGAAAACCCCATGCAAAGACAAAAAATAACCACATGCAATACCATGCATGTCATATCTATCAAGGAAATCACATATGCAAATCAATACCTGCAAAGAATCTTGTTGTAACTGCTTGATCTTGCTCTTCCTTGTTTTATTTGCCTTTCTTGCTCCATTGCCAAAGTGCTCCAAGAAAAATCTAAGTGTCCAAGAGTGAGAGAGAGAGAGACTAATGAGAGAGCTCCAAAAATGAACTGACGAAGATTACCCACTAATCCTGAGAACCCTTTTTATTGGTGAGGCCTCTATTTTCTTCATTTTCCTCCTCACATGCAACCTGTGACCTTTCATCTCCCTTTTCTCCTAATTTCCATTATTTTCCTAAATAAATGTACTGAATATGTCATTTTGCCTTTCCAAAGAATTTTTCTTTGCCTTTTTCAATTTCCTTTAGCCATAATAACCGAAATGAACAACCATCAACCGTGGTTATTATTTTTTCCTTTTATTACATGGAATTTTCACCAAGGATGTTACAAAACCCTCCCCCTTGGGGGAACACCATCCTCAGTGTTCAATGATGCCTACAAATCAGCAAACTACTAAAAACAAAGCATACTGCCTATGGAGCTTTATAACATAGCTTGTTGCAGTATTTACAATTAATAACCTTCTCAAAAGAAAAAATCATCGTGAGAATCATACCATGTACTGGAGATTTATAACACAACTCATTACGATATTTACAATAGTATACACATGTACACATTTTCCCAACGAACAAATAAAAGGATACGATGCCCGTATCAACAACAAGGGAATCCATAGGCTCACACATCCACCCTCAAAGTAATACCAGGATTCAATTCCTTCCCAGGAATTCCATAATCCACTATCATATTCAAAGTTGCATCCAATGTCCACCGCTACAATCCTACGCCATTGTACCCATAGTGAACAGTTACCGGCTCATTGTTCCAAGGCACACTCCCAATGTGCATCTAATTCCATCTAGTAATGCTAATGGCCAAAAAAATCCATTCCTGACATTCCCTTCTTTGCTACATAGTCCCTCGGGAAATCCGGTCATCCCCTTCCGTGTAGTCACTCACCTTCCAAGTTCCACTGGCACCCCCATCCCGGGTAGTCTATCCCTTGGCAAGGTTTCCTTGTATCAGAAGGTCAAACAATCAAGGCATATACCTTCCTCAAAGCCATCATACCGGTCATAGCATGATCATTGCAATCAATGGATACTATTGGGTACCAGTGCCCCACAATGGCCCTACTCCTGAAGTGCTTTACCGACACCATCATACCAGTCATAGCATGCTCATGGAAATCAATGGACACTATTGGGTACTAATGCCCCAAAATGGCCCTGCTCCTAAAGTGCTTTACCGACATAATACTACACGTTTCAATTCCTTTTGCTGATGTTGCTATTTATTGCAGTCGGTACAACCACCCAACCGGGCATGTTCATGCATTCCTATACCAAGCACATAATTCCCATTAGACTCAAAACAAATTGAAATAAACTAAAATCATACCTCATTGGTAACTCGTCAATAAGGTACACTTGCACTTATGTTTACTTCTTGTCACACAAGTCAAACTAGTTGTTTGATAAAATCATCATGTGTAAACATATCACATCTGGTTAGATCAAAACACAACCATCATAGGTCAAAATCATGAATCGCATGAAATCATCATAAATCACATGTAACCACCATAAGTTAGAATCATAAATCACATGCATAATAAAACTAAAATAAAATACCGATACTTATCCTTCATCGGTCCTTAGTTCTTCCCTTGTTCTTTCTATACACACACTGGATCGGTTGCCACACCTGAAAAGCACCGAGTGCCTTTTCTTCTCTTCAATCAAGTACACATACACACAGTGTACATCACAACATATACATCCACAACGCCATACAACACATACACCTACACCTAGTGTACAATAGAACACAATACATACACCTACACCGACACACAACATATACACCTACACCCGGTGTACAATTCAACACAACACATACACCTACATTCGGTGTAAAACACAACACAATTAATATACATATACAGAGTAGAACACAATGAATATACATGTCACAATACCACGACTATGCCATGCACATACATAGTACCGCATGCCCTGAGCACAACATGTACAATGTGCACACAATACCACATGTATACTTGTACCATATGCACAACAAGTACACAGTACCACCTATACACAACATGTGCACAACATCACATGTACACGGCACCAACTGCATAACGTGTACACAACACCAAATGTACACCGCACCACCTGTACAATGTTTACACAATACCACATGTATGCAACACCACATGCACGACATGTAGATGACACCATATGTACACAGTGCCACATGCACGACATGTACACGACACCACCTACACACAACACTACATGTACAACATGTACACAACGTCGTATGCACATAACAACACATGTAAAATCATGCACACAACACCATATGTGCATAGTGTCATATGTACAACACGCACACAACACCATATGTACATAGCACTGCATATACAACATGTACATAGAACCAAACGTACACAACACCACATATCCAACATGTGCACAAAACTATATGCACACGTTGGATATGTGTACATACAACAGACATACAACTTCATACGTACACAACACTACATATGTTACATATACACATCACCATAGGTACAATCACTAAATAGAAAACATGCACAACATATACACAACAGTAATAATGCATATCCATAGACCACACATTGAACCCACAAGAAACCACTCTTCTAGCATCTTTCCATTATCCATGCTTATCCTAGCATGTCGCAGATCACACTTCGTTCACTTCTCCGATGTACCCCTCAACATTACATGTCCATAACATAAACATAGGCATAGTACAAGCATATAATATCAATTCATGTCTACATGCTACTGACCTCATAGATCTGTCAAAGCTACTCTTCCCACTTGATTCCTCATAAGACCAGGAACCTCTCATGTCATTCACCTGCATAATAAATCATTCCTCCACAAGAATGATCCTGGAAAACCTTGTCATACAGTGATATAAATACATAGATACATACATATATATAATCATTAGCATAAAACAATCGTGATCCTATCAGAAAACGACATACACATACTCATATATACGCATAAACAAAATCATGATCACAATGCAATTGCTAGATATCATAAGGTCTAGGTTAAGAAAACTTCTTTATTCATGCACATCATGCATAACGTTGAGAGCAGCAGTTTCAAACATAGCCAAGGAATCTAACACCTCATATGCACTTTCTTTATCTTTTATGTTTCCTTTCTCATGTCTGTACTGCCACCATCCATTTACATCAATGGACTTCATCAATCCAACCGTTTTTCATGCTCTTACCTTTATTTTCCCTTATACATGCACTGAGCTTCATCTTATTCTTGCATCACCTGCTAGGTTTCATTCATCTCTCCCAAAGCTCCATTAACTTCTACCGTTCCCAATCAATGCCCAAAACTCAAAACATAAAAGGAAAGCACAAGAAATAAAAGAAGAAAACCGTGGAAAACCAATAGCAATACGACACCATGAACAAAGTGGCATGATCATGCACTAGACACAATCAAGACCGCAATAAAGTAAAAAAATTCACAAAATACCAGGTGCACAAGAAACAACCACCATGACTCAACCCCATGGGTGTCCAGTGATTTCGAAGGAAAAATCAACCTGATCCTTCTCCAATATTTCATGGTAGTTTCCTGCCATGCAATCCCCTGCTTCATACTGCTATAAACACATAACTGTCAATGCATAAATAAAAATAACAACATACTAGTTACCTTACCTTGTTGTGCCAAGCACGCTGGCCTGTAACTGAACACACATGTCAACCATATGTACCAAACATCAAGACAACATATCTATCAATTCAAAACCAAATTTTACCAAGACTATCAACCAGGTCATAATCAACAATCAACTCACATTCATCAGTCATAATACATAATACTACAACTATGACCTACTTATACTCAAGTACATATCAATTGTCTCAACACATATGTGTTATTGCAACTGCCTTAAAACAAGATCATTACTTCATGCAATCTTCTAGACACATGTTAATATCATGTAGTTAATCAAACATTCAAACAAAATGTAAACGCACCATGTTAGGTAAATCAACTAGACGACGTAATAGACACCAAACACTCAACACAATATAGATGAAATAATCAAACAATTAAGCACCAAGTAGTCGACATAAGCACACTAGTATCTTAATGTATCGTAGGGGAGGCTATCTTGTCTACACAATCAATCTAGTTAAAATGATATAACTTCACAACACATAAACTCACACACAACTAAGATCATGATATCCATAACAGTAACTAACTAACATGTTCACATGATAAGCTCATAAACATTTGTCGTTCATGCATAAAAATCACATATGTAAGATCAATCTAGATTAGTACAACACAATGTCACAAATAAGTTGACTCATGCCTTAATGTCATAACCCTAACCATCTGCATAGGCCAAACCAATTTAGCATGATACATATGACATCAAGATATTAATGTTATAACCCTAATCATCAAGTTAACTAACATATAGCAACAACAAGTTAATCATATAACATAATCGTCAACAACATATAACATAATCATCGAGCTAGCTACAAGTTAACATATAGCATGCTCATCAACAACATATAACATAATCATCGAGCTAACTACAAGTTAACATATAAGATATTGTTAGGCCATGAGGTAACTCCACAAACTGAATTGTATTTTTCATTAAGGGTGAACACAAATATATACATGGAGGGAGAGACTCTTGGGATTCATCTCCCAGTGTTTTCATGTTCCAAATCTCCTTATTTTATATTTACATTATTTTACATTTTCATCCAATCCCAAGGACTAGGTGTCAACATTCCCCCATTTAAAATGAAGGGATGTTGTGAAATTCCAAGCATCATTCTGAATCTTTCAACTTTTCTCTTCCAAGCGCTTTGGTGAAGATTTCTGCAATCTGCTCATTTGTGCAACAATGGCGTAGATGGATTGTTTTGGCCTCAACATGATGTCGAATCAGATGGTATTTTGTATTGATGTGATTCGTTCGATCATGAAACTATGGGTTCTTGGAAAAATTTATTGCAAAAGTGTTGGCGATCATGAGTGGATTTTAATGCACTTGTTTCTCCTGCAAATCTTCTAGAATTTTCCTAAGCCACACAATTTCCTTTGTTACTTAAATTGTTGCCACATATTCTGCCTCAGTTGTGGAATCTGCTGAAATTGATTGCTTGTGTGATCTCCAGGAGACAACTCCTGATCCAAGACTCATAGTATAACCTGAAGTAGATACTCAAGTTTATTTTTCTCCATCAAGATATGAATCAGAGTATCCAATCAAGATGAAGTCACCCAACTGTGTATATTTGAGTCAAAAGTCTTGAGTCCCCTTCAAGTACTTTAGAACTCTTTTTGCAGCAGACCAATGTCCCTCACAATGCTTTTGCATAAACCTGGAGAGGATTCCAACAACAAATGAAATGTCTAGTCTGGTAGTAGTCAGGTAGTTGAGACTTCCTACAAGTTGTTTATACTTTGTTGCGTCCTCAAATTATTTTCCTTCAATGGATGTAAGCTTCAAGTTTTGTTCCATTGGAGTAATCAATTGCACTCATCCATGCCAAACATGTTGAATAGATCTCCAATGTACTTCTTCTGAGAGAGGAATATAAACTTAGGATGTTGAGTTACTTCAATACCAAGATAATAGTGAACATAGCCCAAGCCAGTCATTTCAAACATTTCCTCAATTTCTTATTTATGGATGCAATGCAGCTCTCATTGTTTCCTATCATCAAAAGATCATCTACATACACCACAAGATATACAACTGTTTTTCCAACTTTATTAACAAACATAGTTGCATCATCAATATCATAATGTTTGAAGTTGAGTTTCAGAAGATGCTCATTTAACTTCTCATACTAGGATTTGCTGTGAAGGGCTTGAATCTATCCAAGTGATCAAGTTGCCACTCAACAACATTGTCAATCTTGGAAGATTCAAGAAATATCACATCTCTAGATACTACAAACTTCTTATTAACTTCATCATAGAGACGATATGCTTTGGAGGTATTTGAATACCCCAAGAAGATACACTTTCAAATCCTTGCACCAAGTTTGTTTCTTTGTTACTTAGGTATCAAGGCATAACAAGTGGAACCAAATACCCTGAGATGCTTTACCGAAGGAATGTGGCCATGCCAGATTTCATAAAGAGTCTTGTTTCTAATTTCATTAGAAGGACACCTATTATTTTTATACATGTCACATAGAACTGCATCATCCCAAAACATCAATTTTACATTCTTGAAAAACATCATGGAATGCACCATATTTAAAATTTTCATGTTCATTCTTTCAGTTGCTCCGTTCGATTGGGGATTATAAGGCTTTGTTATTTGACGTTTGATCCCATGTTGGCGAAGATTGTTTTCAAATTCATTTGAAGTGTATTCTTTTCCATTATCAGTGTGAATAGAGCCAATATGAGTTTGTGCATTATTTTCAATCCATGCATGAAATTTCTTAGATGTTTGGAATCCTATTTTTTCTTCAATAAATAAACCCAACACATTCTGGTGTAGTCATCAATAAATGTCATCTTGTATTTATGTCCATTTGCAGAAGGAACATGCATTGGGCCACATCAATCTGAATGAATGAGTGCAAGTTTTCTATCTCTAGAATGTGAATCGTGAAAAGACTGTTCGCTATGCTTTCCTAGAATACAAGCATCACATTGCTTAAGCTTCCTAGGAATTGTAGACAAACCAGTAACACCATTTTTCTTCAACAAGAAAATTTTGTCATAGTTCAAGTTTCCAAATATAGCATTCCATAAAATACTTGATGGAAATGTACCTTCACCATAGTGAGAATTGTATGAAAGTTTTATGTACGAGTAGATGTACCTTGCAGCTTTAGAAGTCTTTCTTCTTCTATCCTCGTCATGAAAAGTGATCAATCTGATGCTTTTCTGACCTCAACCTGCCATCAAACATGTGAATAGAGTTTCGTTGCCGGCGTATGTGGACCAAAGACATCAATTTTCTCCTCAACTATGGGAGGTATAGAACCTCATGCAAAAGAAAGTCTGGAAGACCAGGCAATTTCAGTCTGATTATGCCAAGCCCTGATGGCTTGAGTTTTGATTTGTCTGCAAAGTATACTGCTCCCTCAACCCTGTCAATAAATTCTTCAAAAAATATTTTCTAAAATTCATGTAGCATGTTGCTCCTGAATCAAGCAACCAATCATTTTCCCAAGAAGCAAGCAAAGCATTAAACAAGTCTTCAGTTACTCCAATATTACAATGTGCCACAACATAATGAGTGGATTCATGTGTTTTACCTTTCTCTTTGTCATGAGTTTTACCTTTGGCTTCATTTCTTTCTTGCTCAATTATGTCCCAAGGCATCTTACATGTGGATGCCAAGGAAAATTTTAGGGGCTAATATTCGTAGGTGGGCTAACTTTCCCTACTTTTTCCAAAAAAAAATATTCGCTAATTTCCATTTTTTCTAACACTGATTCACCCAAATTTTATAGCATCAAATTATTTTATTTAAATATCGCCAGAATTATATGGAGACTATATATAATATCATTAGAAATTTGAATAGTTTTACAAATATATAACAAAATATTTTAGGGTTTGTATAGTAGGGATAGTAAGATTCGCCAAGGTTTCTAAACATTAAGATAAATTTCCATCCTTAAAGTTTTCCCTGGTGGCTGCATCATGTCCATCTCCATTGCAACGTGTGCAATGAATATCAGACGTTTCTCCTTGAAATTGTCTACCCCCTTTGCCTCTGAAATTTCTTCTTCCTCTTCCTCTTCGGCCACCTCTTCCTCTAGAAGAATCTTGAGCATGATTATTCTCTCTATGTGCAAGACACACAACTTCTTTAGAAGACTGAGGAGTTTTCTTCTTCCCAAAATCTTTTTCTCTCTCAGAAAACTTATTCTTAAGGGAGTCAAAGGTAATCTCCTTGATATTTCCACTTGCTTGAAATGACTCAAGATAATGTGAGTAAGTGAGATATAATGCCTTGACATAAGCTATGAGAGGTATGTCTATTTCAACACCATTGTTTTTAATATCATGCATGATATATCTTACTTTTGATGCTAAAACAAGAGGGTCATCATTTTTCAATTCAAGGCTAAACATTTTAATCATCAATTGGACAAATTCAAGTTTGGAGTGTGAGTCATACAATTATTTCAACTTCTTCAAGGCTTCATAAGCATTTCAGAATGGTGAAATATTGCGACTCACCTCTTCATTTACAGATGTTGCAATCAAAGCATAGGCCTTGTTGTTTGTGTTTTTCCAAATGGATATCTCCTTGTCTGAGGCAGGCTTTGTATGTGCATTGTCTCCTTATCCTTCATAAATTCCTTTCCACAACTCATTGAAAATGAGATTGTGCTTTATTTTCCGGTACCACTCAAGATAGTTCTCCTTGCTAGTGAGAACCACTCCCACAATAGATATGAGTGAATGCATTCTAAGTATGTATTGTAAAAAATATATATATACTCCACTGCCAATACTGTAAAAAAATTACAATTTTGGTGCTAATTTCTTTTGTAAAACAAAGAATTATGGTGCTAATTTTTGTATGCAGAGGTATTTATTGGGGGAGGTTTTATTTGGGGGAGGTGGGATATGGGGAAGGTTTTATTTGAGGGATGTGATATATGGGTAGGTGTTATGTGAGGGAGCATGGATTGATTTATGGAGTAATGACCGTGTAGTAGGGAGTAATGACCGATGGGACCACGATGGATGGGAGGTCAAGGTAACCCAATGTATATGATAGGTTTAGAGCCCAAGGTGAAGGGTTGGGCCGAGAGTCCAAGGTGTTGAGAGAGGGGTGTCGAGGTTGGAGAGGGGTGTCGACTATGGGAGGAGGAGAATGGTCTGGAGGAGGAGTGAAATCTGGAGGAACGATTTATGGACAATGTGGAGTCAGTGTCAGGGTGTTGTATGGAAGAGTCGAGGAGCGTGGAGGTATGAAATGTTGCGTCGAGGGACTGCAGTTAGGAACCGAAGAGGGGATAGAGCAAGGTTCCATTGGAGGCTTGATGCTACAATAGGGAAGAGGCTCTCACTCACAATCCTGGCATCAGAGCATGGTTTGCAGTGTGGGAAGAGCAATGTATTGGCATCGAAGCATGGTTTGAAACGTGGGAAGAGTAGCTGCGTGAGAAGAATATCACGGTGCCGAGAGTGTGATATGCAGTGTAGACTGGGTGGAGGCTGAGGGAGTTGTGAGAGCTTGGAGGGAGTGGGGACTACGCAGTCTACAGTGTGCAAAGATCCTGGAGAAGAGGTAATAGAGGTTGGTGGCTCTGTCACAGTTGAAAACAGAATTGCATTCAACTCATAGTATGAATTACATTAAAAAGGGATAGAGAGTATGGCAGGAATGATAGAGCTGCAAGAATATTACAGAAGGGAGTTACATAACCATGGACAAAAATCCTAAAAATGGAGTTGCTCTAATACCATGTCAAGCCAGGAGGTAACTCCACAAATTGAATTGTATTTTTCATTAAGGGTGCACACAAATATAGACATGGAGGAAGAGACTCTTTGGATTCATATCCCAGTATCTCTTCATATTCCAACTCTCCTTATTTTCTATTTACATTATTTTACATTTTCACCCAATCCTAAGGATTAGGTGTTAACACATATTCATCAACAACATATAACATAATGATCAGTTAATACCATGCCTGACTTACCAACGCATGTATGTATGATCACACTAGTAAACTAGCATCTATCATAACATCAGTAGAATGAAATGCATAGACATAACCATAATGCATATGACTACACTGATCAACCAACATTTATCATACATCTAACCATAATAACTATAGAATGACAAACATATAAGTAACCCTAATGCTTACAACAACCATGAATCATAGACCTGCACGCCAAGCATGCAAACTTGTATGACGATATGCTCTTACCCCAAAGTCCATTATTGCAATGTCACTTTAGTGATAAGCATCTCCTGCTCTATCTTAGCCAACATATTAGTATCATCACATACCAATATCATCATGATGACCTAATTGCATACAATGACCTTATGCACAACAACCTCAATCAAACCAATGTAAACTTGACCATATGCACCCACTTGACATGTATAACCAACCATGAACGACATATGCATGTCCCACATATAGCATCACATAAGCAAGCATACGCGGCGCGGACAACACATAGGCATGACCAATATGTGACCTAACGTAAACAAGAAATGCATACACAACATGTAGCAACATGTAAGAAAGCATGCATGGACAATACGCAAGCATGAGAAACACATAACCAGGCATACACCCATGACAACATGTCAAAAACAACACCATCAACACCTCCATGGCGACACCACTTCCACCATGGCCAACACAACACGGATGTAACAAGCACATATAGACCACAAGTGTACTAAACACATATGAAATAAACATAAAAGCATGACCAACACACCGCCCATCCAGTCCAAGGGTTGAACCATGCTCTGATACCACTCTATAACACCCCCTTCCCACATCTACCCAAGTAACCGACCAACCGGGGCAAACATGTGACGAGAGGCTACTACAATGAGATTAAACCTCCTATGTGACCTTAAGGAAGTGGAACCGACGAAAAACACAACATACATACCTTGTACAACAACCACAACACCCCCGGGAGGTAACCCAACCATTCAGGCCTCTTACCCCTGGGTCACATTGACATTTTTACCCCCTTTGAGCCATAGAAACAGGCATAATACTGCATTTTAGGGGCTAGGAGGCTATAACCACGGGCATAACACTGCATGCTATCGGCTAGGGCCCCAAATGGTCAGTTTTGTGCCTACAACTCCGAGAGTTGAGCCACCTTCTCAGGCCCAGAGCCCAGGTCATTGCCAATAAATTCATGAAAACTTAAGGGATGATAAATAACAATAGGATAATGATACAAAAGCAATCACATCAACTCATATGGACCCCTCCTACCCATGACAGGATTTTTTTCAAACATGTCACAAACATTGAATCTACAGGTGTAAACAACATATTTAAGCATAGGGGTCTCATACTTATCTGAGAATCGCTAAGAAGCATTGCTCCCTTACATCATTAGCTGCAATACAATCTATTTGACCATAGATACATTGTGCATTCATTTACAAGCAAAAACATGGATAGAACCATACATCATCGCTGATAAAATACATGCTTATAACCAACATAATAACAACAGAATTATAGTGGATACAACATCAATAGAATCCACATAATAATCAGTACATTTGCAAATACCAAATGAATGAGCTCTTCATTACTGAATGTAAAAACCAACCGGAGATGGGACTTCCACCTTACACCCAACCATAGATTGGTTGAGCCAAATCTCTCTTCATTCAATCACCCCTGTACCATATTCCAAGCATGAATGTGAGACTCATAACCAACCAAAAGAACCAAACAAGCATGAATGCTATCAGGGTTCTCAGCCTACACTGTTAGGAATTGAGTGCCACCTAGTCTCTCAGGCTTTACCGTAATCCACAGACCAAATCAAGGATCACTAGGCCCTAAACCGAGACATACTCTCCAAGATTTACTATACATCCCATCCTGTGACTACTAGGCCCAACGGAGAGCAATCCACCTCTTGGCTTTACCGTATATCTCGCCATTCATCGACAAGGATTCCTAGGCCCACCAAGGCACAAAATATGGCTTTACCAAAACCCACAGTCTGGCTCAAGGGGTACCATGCCATTAGTTTTACCGTGATCCACAGTTCGGTTCAGGGACCACTAGGCCATGTGTTTGTAATTTCAGAGATCCACCCCACTCAGCTTCAAATCCATCCGACAATCCAACTCAATCGAAGTATGAGAAACCCATCTCATCAAAGCTATGCATAAATGGAAAGGTTAGGCTAAAAACACTGTCACACCTAGAAAAAACCATTCCAAGACAGAAAAGAACCATGTGAAATACCATGCATGCCAGATCTAGCAAGGAATCACATATGCAAATCAATACATGCAAATAATCTTGTTGTAGCTGTTTTATCTTGCTCTTCCTTACTTTCTTTGCCTTTCTTGCTCCATTGCCAAAGTGCTCCAAGAAAACTCTAAGTGTCCAAGAGTGAGAGAGAGAGAATAATGAGAGAGCTCCAAAACTGAATTGACAAAATCTTACCAATTGATCTTGAGAACCCTTTTTATTGATGAGGCCTCTATTTTTTTCCTTCTCCATTATTTTCCTTCATTTTCATCCTCACATGCAACCTGTGCCCTTTCATCTCCCTTTTCTCCTAGTTTCCATTATTTTCATAAATAAATGTGTTGAATATGCCATTTTTCCTTTCCAAATCCTTTGTCTTTGCCTTTTTCAATTTCCTTTTTCCATAATAACCGAAATGAACACCCACTAGGATGTTTTACCCAACACTCAACTTGGAATAAGTATCCCATTAACCGTGGTTATTATTTTTGCCTTTTATTACATGGAATTTTCACTAGGGTTGTTACAATGAACATTATGATAAGGAAACCCTAAGAAAATGGATGGATAAACATTGTATCATCCAAGAAAGGTCCCCAAGCCTCCTTTATCCAATTCAAAGCATTTTTCTTAAAGACCAAAGAACATTAACCTCATAATTCATGTCATATGCCAAAAAATATCCCTCCATACAAGCCTTCTCAAGTACAAGGGTTAATAAAAATGACACTAGAAATGGATTTAATTACGGTTAGCGGTTATTACAAATAGAAAAAGGTATCCTTTAGAGAGGATGTTTTTAGATAGGGACAAGGATGAATATAGGTTATCCTCCCTTGAAGTATTAGGGAATTTATGCACGAGGGTATAGTCATTATTGGCAAGGTGGTACAACATGTTGACCAAGAGTGAAGTTTTTTATGCTTCCTTTGATTAACCCCTTGAATCTCACCAGACAAGTGAGATAGTGGGACTTGAGCCCAATTTCTTTATGCCCGAGGAAAGTGGAGAGTAGATATAGGAATATAAAAGCATATTTACAGTATGAACAACTTGAAATACAATAGTATATAAAATTAAACTAAAAAAAAACTAAAATATTAACAGAATTACAACAAAGAACTGGAAATCTTATACAAAAACACATTGTGCAGATAGAATCAACAATTTGAAAAAAAAATGAAAGTTCAATTAACAACTTACTAATTAGCATTTCGGAAGCCTTAGAACTCCCTAAACACTAAAGAGCATATGTTGTGTATTCATATAAATTTGGAAGAAAAAAAAAATCATGAGCGAAATTATTGACATAAATATGCAAAATCAGAGAAATATGCATGAAATAACGATGCAAAAAAGATTGATTTATATTAATGAATACGAGTACAACAATTTGAAATGGTGGGCTTCTATGAAAACCCTTAACCAAACTTAGTTCAAAATGTCTACAATGTTACAAAATCATATGTACACATTCAGGACAACATAAGAATGTGAAATTGCTTCTCTAAACCCTTCCGAAAATCTGATATTATTTAAATATGCATGGTTTTTTCTACAAAATTAAAGGGATATTAGCACTGGCTGTAAAAAAACAGATCTTCTACCAACAAGTTAAATTGCAAAACACTAAAGTATACCTGAATAAGATGCAAAAGAATTAAAAATATTTTTTTTCCAACCTTATCTCTCCTTAGAAAAAAAAGCATGTTGTCACCAACAAATTAGCATTTGTAACTCACAAAAATGAAATTTGAGAGAAAATAACAACTTAGTAATGTTATTGCATACCTATCCTCATAGTGTGACCTCATTTTGATATATGTTCACAAAGCTACTGAACTTCATTCTTTTGAGATTATAAGGGAAACATGTTGGACCTCCTAAAATATCATTATTGACCAAAACCTTGAGATGCAAGATACCAAGCAAATTACAACAAAATTACTTTTAAAGTCTAGTACTTGTTGAAATTGTGCTAACAATATATGGCATTCATTTATATGTAGATGAGAAACGAAGCCAAATCAGGCAGCCACACAAGTATGTCCTAAAACCATGTTGTAATCATTTGATCATCCTTATAAAACCCATTTAGGCAGGGCCCCACCTACCATTAGTTTTAAACAGTTTTTAAAAAATTAAGATTTAGTTTTGTTTATTAGGAAGATAAAATTGATTAGGGATCACAATGGTTTGCGAAAATTTTCAAAAGTGTATCAACATAGCACTTCTATATGAGCAATATAATGTCAACGAATAGTACAACTAGTATCAGTGTGACATTAGCATTATAGCTCAGCGTATATGTGAGACGATACAACCTCTATCCACTTGAAGCATGGAAGAAGATTTATGTGGGTCCATCTAATTATCCTCCATGGAGAAAAAAATTAATGATTCACCTTCCTAAGGGTAAATTAATGTCTATGATGGTGTAAACAACAATGCAAAGACTACAATAGTCTATTCGAGGAATTATTGCAACCCTAATTTAAGATGGATGGATAAGAAGAATTGTCTGGCTTATTATACATGAGCATTGAGTTGAAGAAGATAAGGTACATCATCATAAGTCAAGGAAGGAAGCACTGTGGCCCACAATTATTCTAGGTTTAAAAGAGAGGCATACAATTGAGGATAAGGATGGTGACTAGCAAGTCATAAAAGAAATCCTATACTCGGTTTTTATTTGAGTTACGTGGTAATAGTGAGTTTAATGAAATGCTATTTTACCCAAAACAATTAGCTCTATTATGCTTTGAGAATTTGGATAAGTCAAAGGATAATAAAGGTATGCCCCATCTCCAAATAGCCCTTTGGATATAGATTCAACCTTGTCAAAGCCTACTAAAGCCATTAATAATTGAAATTCTTGGAAGAATCTCATATGATCTTCCCCACAGGTGACCAGAGGGGTATTTTAATCCTCTTCCTTAGCAAGAAGAGCATCCCAAAAGGTGAAGGACACAAAGCTAGAAGAAGAAGGGAGAAAATTAACTCATTATAAACTATGATATAAAAAGGAAATCCCTACCAAGGACAATTTCAAAATACATGAAAGTCTAGCCCTAAATTTAGGCTTTCCATCCATGGTAGGAAGAAGATCATGTATTTCCCTAGAAAAAAATAAAGCCAAAAACAAAGTGAAGGAAGGTAAATAATTGACTATAAAGGGGGCGTAGAAGCATTAGTGTGACACACAAGCCTTATAGCCTAGCTTATACATGAGAGGATACACCCTTTAGACATAAAACATAGAACTTACATATGAGCATTATTTCTCCTATGGCTTCATATCTAGAGTAGAGTATATTATTGTTGATGATTATATAGTATAGTTGTCTAATCTTGTAGTAAACCTTCCTCTTCTTGTTAGAATGCAATATAAGACATTAGAGTTTTGATCTATTCAATGATTTTATATCAATCTTTTGCGGATATGAGTTGATTTAGAATGGGGGAAAACCTCTAGTATATCATTCCACCATAAGTGAAACTTAGATCATGACATAATTCTTATCGTTTGTGAATTTTTTACTAGATTTTTATCAATTTTGTAACCAGAAAAACATGTTCGCTCACAATGAGCTTCACTAAATACAGAGTCACCTTCTTAAGAAATTTCATATAATAATAATAATAATAATAATTGTTTTCAAACAACAACACTTAAGAAAATACTAAATTGACATAATTAGTGTATGAGACTCGCCCCTTCATGTATAAAGTGCACTTGGCAATAGAAGACTAGACACCCTTTAGAATAGATGTCCAATCTGATATGTCTTGAGACACTTTAACACTTGCTAAATAACAAATTGATTGTATTAACCTATTGGGATTAGGTAGAATAGTGGGTGTCTCACACTAGAAGGTGTTTGCCAACCAATATAGGGGCTCTGCCCAAATTCAAAACTTAGTTTATTTGTCTAGTGAGGCTTGTGGGTGGTTGTGTTATGCTTAGGAATATAATGCTAGTCCAACTAAATCAATCATAGATCTCCTCAATAAATAAATAAATGACAAATTTACCAATTCTCCTAATTAAAAAATACAAAATAATTGTAGTAAATATACTCTAATAAGATTCATTAATTTAATCTAAAATGTAACTCAAATCATTTTAATATATTACATATTACCAAGTTCAAATATATATATATATAAACACATACATAATCACCTAACTTCAGTGATGCTTAGAATAAATATGAATATCTTTGACCTATTTTTACGCTGAAAGCGTTCCCTTTATGGGCTTTCCGAATGCGATTTTTCTCTCAGCCAATGAGACCGCGTTCTCATCGTCCTTCGAACCACTAAAAACGTGCCATTTGTCGGCTGCTCCTCTTACCAGCGCACAGGGGTCGGCTTTTACCTCGTTCTTTCACCTGAAATCCTGTCGCCCAGCATGCTCGCTCTCCCATTGCTCGTGCTCAGCTCACAAGCTCACGCAGTGGACCGGAGAGAAGATCAAAACCCCCTGCAACGGCACCATCTCGGAGCTCGAAGGCGTGACCTGCAATAACGAAAGGGTTTTCAAGCTCAGCTTCGCGGGATTCGGCCTTTTTATTTCCAACTGCACCAATTTACAGTCCCTCGACTTGTGTGCAAACCGTTTAACCGGCGAGATCCCGACGGAGCTCCAGTATTTGGTCAATCTTGCAGTCCTGAATCTTTCTGTCAACGAGCTTGCGGGTCCGATTCCCCCGTCGTTAATCCTCTGCGCTTATCTAAATGTCATAGATCTCCACGACAACAGGCTCACGGGCAACATTCCCCGCAGCTGGGGCTCCTGACGAGGCTGAGTGGTTTCGATGTTTCAAAGAACAAGCTACAGGGCATGATACCGCCATCGCTTGTGAACAAAAGTGGGGTTTTGCAGCGCTTTAATGCAAGTTCATTCGTGGGAAACAAGGAATTGTATGGATACCCGTTGCCGACGCCCAAGAGCCACGGGCTCTCTGTGATGGCCATTGTGGGGATCGGTCTAGGAAGCGGTATGCTCAGCCTGGTCGTCAGCTTTACAGCGGCTTGCATTTGGTTACGCGTGATGGAGCAGGGATACGCTGCCGAAGAGGGAAAGATCACGCATCTAATGCCTGAATATTGACACTAGGCCCGGCCCGAGTTCGAAACCCGCGATGGACACCTGACGCAGTAGGCTGCAGGTTTTGCTTGCTGGTAACGAGTCGTTAGGGTTACTTACTAATCTTGAATAATTAACAAGCACACTATAATGGCGAAGGCCGCAGGGCCTGGGGATTCGCTATCGAATCCTGAAACGCCCACTTCGGCTGTTGTGAAGCCTACAGCCATGGCATAGCATTTTCATGCTCTGTAACCAATTTTTTTGTCAGGGTGAAGTAGGGTTTTTTAATGGATTTGTATTCATGAGCAGCTGGGCGGGTTCAGAGACCTTAAAGAGGAAGAGGGGAAGGCCTAGAAAGTATGGCACAGATGTTGATGGATTTGGTAATGTGGGTTTGGGCTTATCATCCCCATCATCACCATTTTCAGATAAAAAAGGGCGTGGGTCTGGAAAAAAGGCTCAGATGGTTGCACTTGGTATGTATTTGTACACTCTGTCAATTTTTGGGGATCGAGTCAGGAAAATTATGTCAAAATTGCTTGTGTTTTGCGACGGAAATTTACATTTTTAGATGTTGGCGGAAACTTGTTTGCGGTAAATTAGCAATGACTGAAATTTGAAAATAAAATTTACTCGTACAGACCCCTCTAAAGCTGCGTCTTCGGCTGTTGTGAAGCCTACAGCCATGGCATAGCATTTTCATGCTCCGTAACCAATTTTTTTGTCAGGGTAACCATTGTTCTCCGAAAACCCAAACTGGATGTATGGAACGTCATAAAAAACAGAGTGCATGAGATTTCTGCAGCTCCATTTAGCTGTATAGGATATGCAGTATGCGATCACAAAATTAATATATATATATATATATATCAACTTACATTGTAAATCTATAAATTAGGAACCTGTTTCTTCTTTACCTATGCTTGAAAGAAGAAGCATTGTCTTCCGGGAAGCAACATTAAGAAGTAAAAAGTTAAATCCCAAATGTGGGTGCATCTACATGATAACGGACATGATTAGAAAGGAATCAGGATAATAGAAGTCACTATATTGATGATGCTATTGCAGCAAGAGCATAGCAGAGAGCTTGAGATGGGCTACCCACAATTCACAATTCTCACCTAACCCAATATATAACTTATAATATAATTTTATAATTTAATATTTATCGCATTAGTCACATGTCACTTCATAAAGTGGCCTACAAAACACATTTTTTTGTCTTATATTTTTACACAAAGGAGGTTAGGAACATGATTGAGATAATAACAAATTGAAAATAATTTTGACATTGCAATGCTTCAACAATGTAATGTTGCAGATGGGGAGAATTATTATGGGTAATTTAGATGTGTGTATGTGCATAAGAAGAATATTGAGCCAGATGTGTGCATTCTCGATTAACTTGATCACAACCTGGTTGCCAAGAGTGATAATTTAAAGCCAAAGTGAAGGATATAGCTAGCTGGGATATATGAGTCATTGACATCAAGGTTAGCGGAATAAATCATAATATCCATAACTTAAGAACTTCATTGTATTTGCTGTAGCAATTAATCTTTTCTTTTTCTTCTTGGATAAAAATTAATTTAATCAAGTTCAATGTACTTCATCCATGGAGATACTGGTAGAAGAGCTGTCTTTCCAGTTTAACTGAGGGCTGTGAATAGGTTGAATGTCATGAGCCTAATTTGGTAGGGACTTGCTGTTATGAGCCCAGAATTGTCATGGATCCAAAGACCACACTGGTCGTTTGCTTATAGCAGGTTTAACATAACAACAACAACAGAATTTCACAATAACAACAATAATGTATTTCATCGTTTTAGATGTAGTTCCATGCTAACAAATTCTGCTCGGCTGGGCTCGGCTCTGAGCTTATTACGTCTTTCTGTATGTATGTATGTATGGATTGATTTCTGCTACAACTGCAGTGGAGAGAGTTACATTTCCAGTGTGACTATCTTATGAGAACACTGGCACATGTTTCATAAAGCCTCTTGGAGAGATTTTCCTTTATAAAGATCAGTTATTTCAGCATCACAATAAATAGTCAATTTCACCAACATGTCTTCACTACAGCTTTTACCGACAGTGAAAAAGGGTTCCTCTTTCTATCTCTCTAGAAGGTTTGTCATATTTATTTATCTTGTTTCCTTGTAGCATTATTCAGTAATGACAAACTTACATCGTCTGATCTGTTAATCCTACCTTTTATATATAGTAATAGGCAAGTCAAACTTTTTAGCAAGTGCAAAGAAGTTCCATTGTGGATGCCAGTGGAATTAACAGAGAGATATCATTATTTAGTTTTCATTGTTCAAATATGTTGTGCTATACACCTATATATTTTTTAAATTTTAAGTCGTTTATTAGTGTGTCCTAGGCAAACCTTAAAACATATGTCAATTCCTAGCTTGTTTATTTGTCAAAAGTGAGCAGGAAGGAAGCAACCAGACCTAGAATAGCATCATATGGTAACTAAGTTAGCAGGAGGCAGGATATGGACACAGATCCAGATTATAGATCTGCCAGGTTTTGAAAAGCCAGGATCCAGATATGGTGAGGATATGTTAACTTAGTTTGGAAAAATGTCGGTTAGTTCATATCAAAATGTAAAATGTGTAGTTACATTCGGTAAACACATTTAATCAATGAGTATAATTACATTCAGTTAACACATTTAATCACTAATTTGTAAAATGGAGTTAACACATTTAATTACTAATTTGTAATTTGTAAAATGGGTATATTTTCATTCAGTTAACACATTTAATTATACATTCATGCATGCTTGACCAAAGTCACGTGATTTTGGTGATAGCATCTTCTAGTGGAATGACATGAAGTGTGATTGTGATGCATATTGCAAAAGATAAAATAGAAAAAATTATATCGATGAAATCACAATTGCAATCTTAAGTTGACTGGATAAATTCAAACAAAATTTCTCAAGCTATTCAACAACCATCATATTATTTTTATTATATATAGATCTCCTCATTAACACAATTTCTCAAGCTATTAAACAATCATCATATTATTTGTATTACATAGATCTCTTCTCATTACGTCTCTATTTCTGTAGACAATACAATGGAATTCTTTATTATGTTTTCACTGTTGCTCTTTTTACTAGTCTCGTTAGAATAAAAGGACATTCAAATATAATTACTTATAATTATCTCAAATTATCAATATAACAAATATCTATCTAATTGTTTAATCATATAATTCAGCCACATGTTAAAGAAGTTCATCTTGCTCATAATTGGTTCTTGTTTATACGGAATATTCCTGTATTTGGATTTCTCTTGTACACAAGTCCACCAATTGAGTCTGCAAGTGGTCCATATTGGTTCATGGAGCCATTGTCTTTGTAAGATTCATGAATTATGCATTCTATTTGAGGTGCGCTTGTTAAAATCCAGTGAGATATGCCTTCCATTTTGATCACACAATGCCAGCGAAAAGTAAACCAAATAATCAAACTTTATAATTTGAATTTTAAATATTTATATTTATTTTAATAAAAAAATTAATTTTTAATTTTAATATTATTAATTTGTTATTTATGTAATTTTATTTTTATTTCATTTTATTTATTTGTTTGTTTATTTATTTATTTATTAATCTTTATTTTATTTTATTTTTATTTATTTATTTATTTTATTCTTGTTTTTTAATTAAGAATTTAATTTTTATTTTATTTTATTTTATTTATTTATTTTTATCTATTTTATTTTTTATTTTAATTATATCTTTATTTTATTTTATTTCTATTTATTTATTTATTTAATTGATTTTTATTTTTATTTTTCTTATTTTTTTATTGGTTTTGAAATCTTTTCTTATCATAGCATGCAATTATTAAAAATAAAATAAATATATAAATTCAAACTTTAAATATTGTTTAATTACTTTTAGATTTAATTTATTCGATAATAATAAAAACAATTGAATATCCTTTAAATAATGCACAGAGACTATCTCTCTCTTTTATAAAGTGCTTGAATATTAATAGAAATCCTCCCCTTGTAAACTGTATTAAAAGGCAATATCCTCTCATTATATTTTGATGTTCAAACTTCTTAGACCATAACCCCAAGCAATAACAAGTATACGCCCTCCCGAAAGGCTACATTCCATTGCTATGTTACCAGAGATGGCATGATAGTGAATTCGGTTGATTTCAGTCCCTGGAAGCCATTTATTCTTCTTCCCCTGTTCTCCTAGGAGGAGTTGGAGAAGAATTAACTCAACATCTACCTGTTTTGCCCCCCTTACATCATTGGAAGGTTTCCTTTCAGCGTTCCTTTGCACCTCCCGGTGCAATTGCTAGTTTAATCACTAGGAGAAATTGTCTTTAAATTTAACATTTTGAAATTTCGGATGACTTTAAAAATTTGTAGCGAAATCTATATTCGAAGACTCTTCAAAAAATAACACTTAAATACAACTTGTTTTCATAATTCCTTTTTATGATGAGAAGCTCAACTTGTAAATTACTGATCTCCCGGATAGGGTCTTCACGGAAAATACGAAATTCGCGTTTCAGACGAAGACATCATTCAACGATTTTGACAAACAGTTGGTGGGAAACTTACACTGAGCAACATGGGAAAGCCCAGTAATATCATCAAGCAGAAAACCTTCTGGTGGAAAAGAAGTTCATCAGAATGACACTTATCTAACGGAAGATTCATCTCCTGGCATATATTAACTTGATGGCCACACCGCCAGAAGCATCCTATGAACACCGATGTAGCTTAACGGATTCTCATTGCCAATATCGTATGAACACCGATGTAGCTTAACAGATTCTCATTTCCCATCCACTACCCAATTCCCTGAAGAGGAAGGCGCGACTGCCATTGAAAGTTGAGGATGTCACTGCCATGACTGGTATTCGCTAAAGGTAGAATAATTCATAGAATCTTTTTTTCCAATGCCAAAAGCTTAAAACTATGTATAGGGATTGTTATTAATTCCCTCTCAAGCATAGACACTAGACATAGAGACATAGAGGAGAAAGGGATACATAAATGAGTAGGCAGGCGATGCACATGCTACTAAAATTCTCCAGAGCAACCATGAAATTAAACGCTTCAAAGTTTTCAAATTTACATGTTTTTCTACCTTCGGCCCCATTTTTGAAAGGATGTTATTTATGTCGCAAGTGCTATATTTTAACAGTATATGATTCAATTCATGTCCAAGCAATCCTTGAGAGAGATGCTTCCGCTGATGCAACACTGACTTCTTCATCAAATGAGTTCTGGGAGTTGGTGCACAGCATTTATGAAGTAGTCTGCCAATCTGAATGGCAGAAAAATCTTTTTCTTAAGAAGGTATCGTCTAAGTTGACACCAGAACACGTTGAGAAGATTTTAGAGCATTTCACTGATGCCAAAACTGCCTTGTAGTTCTTTTATTAAATGAGGCAGCGTCCTGGCTATAAGCACAACTTTGATTGCCATATGATTCTGATAAATTTGCTTCTCCAGGCTCAGCTTTTCTGGCCAGCTGGGTATATTCGATTACTTGTGATCAAGGTCTGTACCCGAGTGGAAGAAATAGATAGGGTAATGCAATTCCTTAGAACATTGCACAATAAGGGGTTCAAGCTCAATCTCCAAGCTTATAATTCATTGCTAATAGTCTTGGCAAGGCTCAATATGACAGACACTGCAGAGAGTCTTTTTAGGGAGATGTTGATCAATGGGATTAAGCCAGACTTTTTCACATACAATACTATTATTAATACACTCTACAAGCAGGGAAAGATACAGAGTGCTAAGCAGTACTTGAGTCAAATTTATCAAGCAGGTTGGTATCCCAATACGTCCACTTACACGTCCTTCATTCTTGGGCATTGCAGAAACCGGAATTTGGCCGAAGCGTTCAAAGTCTTTCAACAAATGCAGGATGAAGGTTGTGCTCCAAATTCAGTGACTTATACAACCCTCATTAATGGTCTATGCAATGAGGGTAAAATAGAGGAGGCTTTTCAATTGTTGGGCGAGATGGTGGAGAATGGATGTGAGCCCGCCATTTATACCTATACTGTACCTATCATTGTTCTTTGTAATGCAGGGAGGTTATAAGAGGCGTTCAATCTCTTTGATAAATTGGTTGAAAGGGGCTGTCAACCAAATGTTCATACTTACACTGCACTGATCAGTGGGTTTTGCACAGAAAGCAGGCTGGACGAGGCAAACGAATTATTCAATAAAGTATTGGAACAAGGCTTAGTTCCCAATGTAGTCACTTATAATGCATTGATGGACGGCCTCTGTAAAGAGAGGAAAGTGGATGTTGCTTTTGAGATTTTTGAAAAGATGGAGAAAACCGGTTCTAAACCAAATGTTCGTACACACAATGAACTGATCAGTGGACTATGCAAAGAGAGGAAGCTGAACAAAGCAATGATGCTTTTTGATCGAATGCTTAAAAGTGGTTTGGATCCACCCGAATAACATATAACACTTTGATTGATGGTTATTGTAAAGAAGGTAACACTGATAATGCTTTTAGGCTCCTTGACATGATGCAGAAAAATGGTTGCGAGCCTGACCTGCACACTTATAGTGAATTGATTAATGGACTTTGTAAAGAGGGCAAACTAGAACAAGGCTACGAGTTATTTCATAATCTCCCTGAGAAGGGTTTAACCCCAAATGAGGTAACGTATACTACCTTGATTGATGGGCATTGCAAAGGAGGCAAATTTGACATTGCTCTTGCACTACTGGACCGGATGAAAGAAAATGGTTGTGAACCAAATGTTCATACGTACAATGTGCTGATAAATGGACTTTGCAAATTAAATCGGGTATCTTATGCAGAGATAGTGTTTGAAAAACTGCTAGCTGGGGGCTTGGCTCCCACAAAGTTTACTTACACAACCCTAATTGATGGACATTGTAGAGTAGGTGCAATGGATCTTGCATTTAGAGTCCTTGATAAAATGGTGCGCCAGGCTTGTGAGCCAGATGTTCACACTTATAGTGCCCTGGTTCATGGCCTTTGCAAAGAAGGGAAGCCAGAAGAAGAGAAATTACTTCTTGAAACAATTGAGGAAGAAGGCATGAAACTCGATCAGGTGACATATACCTCTCTTATTGATGGCAATATCAAATTAGGTAGAGTTGACCATGCTTTTGGTATTCTGAGAAAAATGATAGGGAATGAATGCCAGCCTAATTATAGAACTTATAGTGTACTTTTGAATGGACTACTTTGTGAAAGGAGGATGCAGGAAGTAAAACTGATTTCTGTCGAAGGGGCAATTGGTGATTTAGATTCTGAAAAAAATGTTTTCAATATTGTTATTGCTTTGAGGATTTTGGACAGAATGGTGGAAAAATATTGCCAACCTACTGTAGATATATATAGTGCACTGATAGCTAGACTATGCAAAGAGGGCAGGTTGCATGAAGCGAATCAATTGGTAAAAAATATGTTAGATAGGGGCTTGCTTCTGCATAAAGGGATATACACCTCTCTCACTATGGGGTATTGCAAACAGGGAGAATATGAGCATGCGCTAGAGCTTTTAGATTCAGGAAGTGAAAATGGGTTTGAACCTAGTTTGTCAATATATAATGAAATAATTCCTAGTCTTTATAGAATAGGCAAGACAGAACAGGCAGACAGATTGTTTGATAATGCTATTTCTAGGTCTTTCAGTCTGGATGAAATTACTTGGACCATACTCATTGATGGCTTTTTAAAACAAGGTGAATATGATGCATGTCTTAAGCTGCTCCAAAGGACGGAGGAGAAAGGCTGTGAACCTAGTGTTCAAGCATATTCGGTATTAATCAAAGAACTTCGCAAAGTAGATAAACCAGTGGAATCAAAAGCACTTGTCAATAAGATGATGGAGAAAGGATTTGTAATGGAAGAAGATCCTTTGTGTTGATTTTAACAAATTTTGAAATTTATACTTTTGTAGATGGAAAAAACATGTCAATGAGTGTAAACACATTTTTGGCTTCTTCAGGATATGGTACTTCTGGAGAGCTTCATCGGTATGCAATATTTAAATTTGCCAATTGTTGTAAGCCTCGCTTGTATGTGGGCATACCCACCTCATAGAAACGTGAACCCATGTTGTATGTGGGCATAGCCACCCCACAGAAATAGCAGAGTATGATTGTAGAGTGTCACTGAAAGGAGCTGAAACTAAGGGCCACGCATCCTTGACACCTTGTATGTAACGAAAACAAAAGAGAAAAACAGAAAATGGCCCTATTAAAAGGGGGCAGCAGGCATGAAATTTGATCTTTTTTCCCGTCAAAAGAAGAGAGTTGAAGAGTCCAGGAACAACAGTCTGTGAGAAGGGTATGTGTAGCGCAAGCAAGTGGGGGAGTGTCATATGGCATCTCCTATCCCATTCATCTCGATGTAAATATCTCTGGTTATCAAATAACTGAGCTCAGATTTTGTGATTTTATTCTCAGAAGCCATGATTTTCAGGGTTCGTCGTTTCACGTATTTCATATTTATTATAAGCATTTCTTTGAGAATACTGTCTGTGTTTTTCCTATAATGGATGGAGCTATCATTCAGATGTGGTATGTGACTGTATCTAGTTAGATATTGCACGGGGCACTGCTAATCTTTTTGTTTGCTATTTTGGGTTGTGTGTGATTATATTTGAAGATCTGCTTCCTGTTGTGTATTTAATGGAGGATAGCAAGGTTCCTTGAGCCCATGTAATCCTTGTTGTAGAGGTAGGTTGTAGCACTGATAAGTTTCTTTGCACAGGCTTTTGTCCAGGCTTGCAGAAGATATCTTGAAAAATTACTTATATTTCAACATTTTTTTAATTCTTCTTAAGTCTAAACTTAGGAAGAGCATGATAATTAATTTAATTAGTTATTATTGGGTTTGTAATTAAGATTTCTAAAGTTTATAACTTTGGAAATTATTATTTTCATTTGACAAAATCAAATAAAATGATAAGATCAGATTTTAACCTTTGATCATTTTTTTTGAAGATCTCAAAGAGGAAATAGGGTTATGAGAGAAATTATAAATTGTCGGAATAAGTGGGTGGACACATTAGAGATCACATCAAGTGAGAGAGAAGAGGGCTGATTTGGGTGAGAAGAAATATCAAGAAGTTGAGAGAAGGGGTTGTCTTGTTCAAAGAAAGAGGGGTCGTAGCCTGGCCATACATAGCAAAGAGAGAAGGGCTGAAACCTAGGCGGTGTTTGCAAGAGAGAGAGGTTGAGTTTTGGGGCTGAGTTTATTGCTGGAGGAGAGGCCAAACCCTGGGCCGAGATTCGCTGAAGAAAAGGGGTCATACTCTCATGGAGAGAGGCTGTACTTCAGGATATACCATTGCAAAGGATAGAGGGCCAATTTCTGTGGTCGTTCTTGGTTGTACATTCTCTGTATTTGATGCTATAATTACTTCCTGAGTATTTTCTCTAGAACCTAATAAAATCTCTATTTGTTGCTTTTTCCCAACACTGGGGTTTTTCAGGGTAAAATTTGTGTAAAAAATTTATGGTTGGATTTCTTTTTTTTTGTTGTGCATAATTTGTTAGAAGCTCAATTGTGTTAATTGTGCATAGATTTCAGATTTGATTTTTTGGGGCTTTCAATAAAAATAAAGTTCTTGGTATAAAAATTTGTTGGTACTTTAATCATTTTGTTGGGCTTAGAGAAACTAACATGGTCTCAGAGCAAATCCTCTAAAAGAAATTCAAGTGTTGCACAGGTTCAAGCTCAAAGGGATTTTTGGTCTACCTAGGGTTTTCAACAAACAATTATTCAAGGGTTTGATTTACCATGGCAACCAGTCTCACGTATGAAGACAAGTTAGAAGGAGCATCAAACTATCTTCAGTGGAAATCCTGGATCACAATTGTTGTAAAGGAGAACAAATTGTTGAGCTTTTCTAACTCCACAGTGGTTGTGCCAGTGTCAAATCTCGATGCCCTAGATCTCCACGAGGTGAAAGAAGCAAGGGCACAAAGGATCATCTTGAACGGGGTGAAAAATCATTTGACCCCCCATCTATCTAAGAAAAAGATTGTTAAAGAGATGTGGCATGCACTCACCAAACTGTACCAGAGTGACAACTAGAACCAGAAGATGGTGCTAAAGGATAAGCTCTATGGCACTAGGATGTCCAATGGAGAGAACTTGGCTTCCTACCTTACCAGGCTCACACAGGTGTGAGATGAATTGGCAGATGTAGAGGAGACAATCCTTGAATTTGAATTAGTGTGTATAGCCTTGAATGTATTTACAAAGTGGTGGGATGTATTTGTAAAATGCATCATGGGATGAGAACATATTCCCACAGGGGAAAGGTTGTGAGAATATTTCACAAAGGAGGAGATCCAAGAAGGGTCCCAGCGTGGAGACCGAAAGAAGAAGAGTGAGGAAGAAGAGAACCTGGCCCTAACCTCTAAGGGAAAGGGATAGGACAAGAAAGGCTCCACTAAAGGAGCTACGTTGAAGAGAAATAATTAGAAGTTTGATACTTGCAAAGCGAAATGCTTTGCTTGCCACCAGCTAGGGTATTTTTCGAACCAATGCCCTAACAAGAAAAAGGGCAAGCAAAAGAAGCAGGTCAATGCTATAGTTGAGATGGACGAATTTGCAGCCAGATTTGAGGACGAGTTCTCGCTCATCGCGTGTCTCTCTAGTTCAATTGGCACCAATGTGTGGTATGTTGACAATGGCACTTCATGTCACATGATTAGAGTGCGAGAATACTTTACCAACCTAAAGGAGCATAATTTGGACTTCCACATTGAGCTTGGTGACAATGCCAAGTATAGGGAAATAGACAGTGGAACTGTTAAGTTTCAAAGGGAGTTCAAGAAGCCTCTATTGGTGAAGGATGTGTCGTACATTCTAGATTTGACGTAGAATCTAATTTTTGTTTCGACCTTGGAGGACAAGGGTTATGTGGTGATTTTCCGAAATGGAAAGGTGTATTGTGTTCCAAGGGTTCTAACTTCAACACAACAAATGTGCTTGGAGTGAGAAGAAATAAGTTGTACAGACTTCACCGTTGGGTATGTGTTAAATTCTTTGCACAACTAGCTCTAGGTGTTGTTACATTGCGCTAGGTGTAGCAAGGGGGTCGCAAGGGGGGCGACAACCCCCATTATTAGGGGGTTTAAAAGGGGGTGGTAGCCCCCCTACACAGGGTTCAAGGTGTTATATTTTGGTAGCATTAGACATATGTTCTAGTCTCGTTTTGTGTCTAAGAGGCGAAGGAGCACGAGATCTTCAAAACCCAGAAAAGGTTCCACGAGATAAGCTTGTGAGACACCTTAATTAAATTAATTAGCTATCATTTAAATTTTTTCCTAATTCTAACTTAGGAAAACTGGTTAATTAATGGAAATTAATTAAGAAGATTGAGAATGCTCTAAAGACTGACATGTATTGAGTCTAAGTTGATCTTAACCATTGATGAGGATTTAATCATGGTCGTTGAAGCTCTAGCAAGAGATTATAAGAGCAGGTCAATGGGATGGAGAGAGACATGTTGACACAAGAGGGGAGCGAGTTCCTTGGTAGATCGAGCTATCCAGTTGTAGAGATTTAGCAAGGAAGTGCTTTCGAGCCAGAGAAGGAGTGTATCAGTGATTAAGGGAGCAACAACAGAGAGTTCTAGAGGATTTTCCACTATCGGTGAGCCAGCAGAAGGGAGGCTGAAATATTCTGCAGAGAAAGTCGTCCAGGAGGTGCGAGTTAGCCAGTCTAGTTGAGCGAATTGTCGGGAAGGGTTTGGATCAATTGTCAGAGGCTGGAAAGACAATCCGGAAGACAAGGTGAATTTTTCTAGTGGCAGGGGGAGGCTAGAAGTCCCTGTTTGGAGCAGTTCTAGAGGTCATATGAACTGCACAGGCCAGTAGTGCGAGCAACCAAGAGGCAGTGCGAGCACGCCTGGAGGAAGCAGAGTTATTTTACAGAGGGAGAATTTATCTCCAAATTATTTTGGTGAGATTATTTGTTGGAGGATTGCCAGTTGGGCATCCAGATATTGTACTCAAGTTTTTATTGTTGCATAATAATAAAATAAACCCTCATCTGTTGCACTAATTTTCCCTTCGGGGTTTTTCCGAGAACTATTAGTCCATAAATATTGGTGTCTATTTTATTGTGTGTCTATTATTTTCTCAGCTTCTAGTTTATTTTCCACGACATATTTTATTTTGGTGAAGATTGCAATTGAGAGTTTATCGATATTTGTCGTAATAACAAATAAATTGTTAAACAGTTAGGAGATAAATTCCCAGTAATTGCAATCAAGGATTTTTCACACGGGGCAACGCCCCAATTTTTTTTACGCGAATCCACCCATGGTTTTGGGCATGATGGTTTTGCCCATGGTATTTTGTAGATCTGCTCAAGGGAACTATGGTTATGTTCTAATCCAAGGTTAATGGATTGGGGGGTTTATGAATGTTTCAGCATGTATATAATGTATTGTAACATTGAAAGGAATATAATGAAAAATCAATCTGGTTTTCCCGATTTTGAGTTGCAGGAGAAAAATCTCTATGTATATTTTATGTTCTTGCCATTGTATAATTTATGTTTTTAAGAATTCATTTGCACGTAATTTTTGTATAGGGTTAAAACCTTCATTAGTTCGATCCAGCCAAAATGTTGGTGAGCACCAACAACAATAGTCGTGACTTGGGTGAGTTGTAGCATAGGAGAATGGCACCCTTGAACGATGGAGCACTCAAAATTCTTAGGGAGGTTGTGACCGAGCTCCCTAATGTCACTATAGATCAGCATGATGTGTGCAAGGGGTGTGCCATGGGAAAGTACACCAAAACCATGTTTCCCAATGATGACAATAGGTCCAATAGTATCTTTGACTTGATCCTTTCAGACTTATGTGGGCTTATGTTAGTTGTGTCTATTGGAGGGTTCAATTACTACATGATCTTCATGGATGACCATTCTGAGAAAACTTGTAACTATTTTATGAAGAGCAAGGACGAGGTCTTCAATCGATTCCAAGAGTTTAAAGCACTTATGGAGAACCAGATGAGGAAAAATATTGAGGTGCTTGGATCTAACAATGGGATTGAGTACAACTCGAATGCCTTCAAGGAGTTTTGTGCATATTATGGAATTATGAGGGAGTTGATAGTACCATATAACCCACAGTAGAATGGAGTATTGGAGAGAAAGAACAAAGCCATTGTTGGGACAGTGAAAGTAATGTTGCACCATCAAAATATTCCTATGTTCCTGTGGGCAGAAGCATGCAACATTACAGTTTATTTGCAAAACTAGAGTCCAGACAAGGTGTTGGGGAGGATGACCCCTGAAGAGGCATTCACCGGGAAGAAACCACAGGTTGGGCATCTTTGCATTTTTGGGCCCTTGGTGCACTGCCACGTTCCATTAGGGAAGAGGATGAAGCTTGATCCTACTAGAAAGAAGAGTATCTTCGTTGGATACAAGAAGTCAAAGGCTTGCAGAAACTTAGGAATACATTGGTGCAAAGGGATGTGAAATTTTAGGATAGGGATTTCAAAAAGTCTTGTGGCTTAGTGCCAACTATAGTAGAGGTTCAGGAGCAGGAAGCACCAAAGGAAGAAGGGAGAAATCCATTACAGATTACAAGACCCTAAACTTGTGTGAAAGACGAGAAAGATGCTCCATTTATCCAGGTCGGGACTCCCAAGAAAGAGAGGCCAAAATCGACAAAACGTACCTTAAGGGAAGTTCAGGAGCAGGTGGATGCTCCTAGGACTTCAGTCAGGGAAAGCAGGCCATCACAAATATTTTCCAGTTACATGGCTCTTATGAGCGAGTTGATTAAGGCTCAACCTTCTAGTTTTTAGGAGGCGTCTGAGCAGTAGGGATGGAGGGATTCCATTGTGGAAGAATACACTTCCATCATGAAGAATTATGTATGGGAGGCTGAGCCACGACCTGAAGGGAAATTAGTGGTGGGATCTAGGTGGATCTATTATTGAGAAATCAATGCTAGTACAATTAGGGTTTTGATTCTTCTTTCTTGATAATTACTTGTGAATTAAGTTGGCTTCTTTTACTTCTTTGTTATGTTATCTTTCATCAAGCAATTACCAAATTATGCATGTAGGAAGATCACAAAAATAAGAGATGCAAGATATAGGCACTCGACCATGGAAAACCCTTATCTAGGGGAAAATCCAGTCACACCTCTTCCTTCAATAGTTTTCATCGGATAATCCAAGACTGTTCGACCTAGACACAGACTTCCTCCAACCACCAAGTCAGCCCTTCCTTCTAGCAGCTTCGATCTAGACATTTGACCTTGCAACAACAAAATTTTGATCTATGTAGCAGCAGCACTTCGATCCCAACAACTTCAACCCCTGCAACTTCGACCTCCTGCAACTCCAACACTTTTATCTTGCAATTGCAACACTTCGATCATGCAACTTCCTAGTAAATTCGTAGGAGAAAGAGAGATAAATAGCCCAAAAAAATTGATCCTGCAATTGACTTCCTTCTCCTTGTAATTCACACTTTTTTGCACTACTTCTTATGTATATCAAACTTGTTGAGTTGATGAGAAAATAGATCGAACTGCACTTATATATATAGCCTTCTTGTGGGTCGAATTGCTCCTTTATAGGCCGACTTCATTAGGCAAGGGCAGACTTGGTGTAGAGGTGACAAAATTCAGATTTGACTAAAAAATAATTCTTTTTACATGATTCAAAAGCCCAAGAAGGGTCTCATAAAATGTACAATGACTCTAATCACTCAATATAAATCTTAGGAGTCCTCAATGGGGACTTTGACTAATAAAATGATGACTCAATCATGAAACCCATGCTTTAATAAGTCATTGTAATAATAATAATAATAAATCATTTTCATTTTTTGATAAGTACATTTCATAATGACTCAAATACAATTATGAAGACCAAACCCAGTTAAATTCTTCAACACTCCCTCTTAACTAGGGAGGTATTCATAATGACATATACAAGTACAAGGAAGATCTCAAAACACATGAACTATGAAGAGTTTAGGCACCACAATTCCATGGACTAGATTCCTGACCAAAGAAATCTATCCAGGTCCTCCAACAGTTTAGGCACTCACAGTGCCACCGACTAGATTCTTGACCAGGGCAATCTATCCGAGTGGGACTAAGATGGACTAAAGCTTTTAGCCTCTCTAGGTACCATCAGGCTTACTTGTTAACCATCAACCCAAGGATCTAGGTGCACAATACAAGGTCAGAGCTCTATGACCAACGCCACCCTCCCTACTTCGGGATCCATACATCAACACATAGTGTCGGCCAAATGTCCTCCCTGGCAATATGTATCACACACAAAGCCTCAACAAATCTCTTCAAAACATTTATCATCATCAACAAAGTCAACAATATCAACTAAACCAAGCATGCTTCTAAGATATTCAAACTTCTTATTAGGAAGAGACTTTGTTAGTATATCAACTACCTGATCGTTGGTCATGACATACTATAGCTTCACGATCTCATCCTGCACCAAGCTCCTAATGGATTGGAACTTATTGTTGATATGCTTCGTCCTAGCATGAAACACGAGATCTTCAGACCTCTTGATGCATCTTTGATTGTCATAGTATATCAGAGTAGGACTTAGAGTCTTCTCAAACAAATCCGTCAGAAGTTTTCTTAACCATACAACCTCCTTTCCTGCTTCACATGTAGCCACTTATTCTGCTTCAACGCTACTCAAAGCAACATGATCTTGCTATCTACTCATCCATGAGATCATGGCAAATCCTAAACTAAAGCATCCACCAATAGTGCTTCTTCCATCGATCTCACTGCCACCCCAATCAGAATCTGTGAAATCTATCAGCGTGACTTCCTTGTTGTCGTACTTTAGGCAGTGATGTATGGTGCCATGTAGATACCTCAATATATGCTTAGCAACTATCTAGTGAGTGATCATGACGAGTCTCCAGCTGAAACTGACTATGAATTTTCATAGAAAAACATATATCCGACCTCGTATTTACCAGATACATCAGAGAACCCACCAACTTACGATAGGAGGTAGGATCTACGAGACTTGAGTCAGAGCTTCTCAACTTATTGAGATTGGTGATCGTGGGAGTAGTCATGGGCTTGGAATCCATCATACCAAATTTCTACAACAACTTGATTATATACTTTCCTTGCCCCAGATATATCTCCCCAGGTTTTTTCCATACTTCCAGACCTAGGTAATAATGCATCAGTCCCAGATCCTTCATCTCAAACTCGGTTGCCAACATCTTCTTGCATTCTTGTATCCTTCGCTCCACACCTGTAATGAATAGATCATCCACATATAGTAGAATAATGACTAGCTCATTATCCACAACCTTGATGTAGAGATTTGGATCAACAATATTTTTCACGAACCCAATTCTTAGAAGTTATGCATCTATTCTTGCATACCATGCCCTACAAGCTTGCTTTAAACCATATAGGGCCTTCTTGAGTCTATAAACGTGAGTGTCTTTGCTATTTACTTCAAAGCCTTCGGGTTGTTCAATGTATTCTTCTTCATCGATGGTCCCATTCAAAGATGTTGTTTTTACATCCATTTGATGGATATTCCATCCCATTGTGGCAGCCAGTGAAACCAAGGATCTATTAGTAGTATACCTTGTGGTAGGTGCAAAGGTTTCTTCATAATCTATGCCTTCCTTTTGAGACAAACCCCTTGCAGCTTATGTATCTTTGTACTTGTCTATGCTCCCATCAACAACGTGCTTGATCTTGTAAATCCATTCAGAGGTGACAACCGATTTGTCAGTAGGTCTAGGAACAATTTCCCAAACCCTGTTTCTTCATGATGGATTGATATTCTTCCTGCGTTGCCTTTTTCCATACTTGATGAGCAACTTCTTCAAATGTAGTTGGTTCAACTTCTATTAGTTTTGTCATGTATGCAGCATATCCAGAATATCTTTTTGGTCTTTTTCTTTCTCTAAAGGTTCCTTTCGCAGCTCCATGTCCTTCAGCATCTTCAAGAGTAGCTTTTGTTAATCTAAGTTGTCATTGATGATGTCAGTGACCGGGATGGCAAATATTCTTGAAGATGCCAGAAGATGATTACAACTCTTGTTTAAGATGTCAAGACACAAATGAAGTGTCAATCATGTATCTTGATGATCATAATGGAAGACTACCAAATCACTGCACTTGATGAAGGACTATAAGACATACACACGATGATATGTCCTACCTCCAATTACCTTGATGATAACACTACATGATTACATGTTCTACCTCCGATAATTTGATGATGACATGAAAAATCTCCAATGATGTGAAGCTTGATGTCCTTATGATGAAAAGTACATAATGATGCTGCATTTGGTTAATGCGATATCTTTGCACTATCTTAAGGACAGCTGACCTAATGACCCTATGTTGAAGAAGGAAAGGGCATGATGATGGTGACCCTATGTTGAAGAAGGCTAAGGCATGATTATGAAGACAATCAACGAAGAAATCAAACCATGAGGCTCTATACTTTTAGGCATTCTTCCCTGCCTCCATTTCTGCACTCATAAATAATCAATCACATTAAAAAATATATTTTGCTACGTTAGAGGAAAAATTCCTTAATGAAACCTACACCATCTTGAAGAGCATAATTTTTCCTTTCCAACGAGCTATTACTCAACCCGAAACTCCAAGCGGTTTGAAAGTTATTGATTTTTCAAGTTTAAGGTAAATTTCTGTCAAGTGAGCCGACCTAAGCCGACTTGTGTAGGCTCATGCCTCTTGACCAAGAGACGTGTCTCTTCATTAAAGGTCGAAACCTAGTATATATTGGCGTCTAAACTTATCATTTCACGCATAAAATTTCGGTGAAGAGCATCTGAAAAACACAGAACAGCGAGGAGAGGAGGACTTAAAAAAAACACTGTTTTGGGCAATTTTTAAGGAGGACGAGGGGAATATTTCTCTTGCTTAATACAGATTTCAGGAAGACAACACCATAGAGAGTTGTAAGGTAGCCACGGTAGCTCAGACATTATCACAACAAGCTAAAATCTATATTTGAGGACATTCCTGTGATAGACAAGGAGGTTGTGGACTATTGTGAAAGCCCGGATAACACAGTTTAATAAGCCGGATTGCAATGATTCTAAGCTACAACATTTTTTGAAGGATCAGATCTCAAGAAAATTCTGTGGGAGTTTTTATTTTAAGACAGGTCAACTATAAGAGATTCGGACCTGTGACTAAACCTGTGGTAGCACGGACAACTGCTCTCTTCAAGCACTGCATTACAGCTCAGACATGATAGTGGCTTGATAAATTTTGGTGACTTAGATATGTCAGGTTAGTAAATCATTTGTGAATAAGATTAACTTGTAATGGAAGCTTAAGGCCTGGACTTTTATATAATTATGCTAAACAAGTAAAGGAGGAGACAACTACAAGGACAACATTCAGAAACAGTCCAACACCTTAAGGAAATTGTGAAGAATTGTTAACATCACATCTTGAAGAATATCTTGAAGGCCTAAAGGAGTAGTTCTCATGTAGAAGATTGATGTGACATTGAGAGCAGTGTATTGGGCATAGTTTGGTGCAGACTTCTTGGTGGAATTGATATACATCTTGAAGCAGATATGGAGTTGTCTTGAGATATTCTTGAAGACATATTGAAGCACGTATTTAAGAACTTGAGAAGAAATACCTTGTTGGCCAAGTACAGTGAAGACTCCCTTGAGAAGTTCTTGAAGAAGTCCTTGAATACATTTAGAGCAGGTGCAGAACTTGGGCCACTTATTGAAGACAACTTGAAGGCACCCCTGGAGATCATGATACATTGCTGATGTCATCATGAAGTAACCTTGGAGATCCTTGTTTGGGTATGATGAAGAGCAGTGGTGATACCTTCCAAGAAGAAAAGGTTGTCATTGATGATGTGACGTGGAGACTAACTGAAGGGATTGCTGTAGATTGTCAAGGCTCATTGAAGAAGACTTTGGGAGCCATGAAGAATAACCAATGATATTTTGACAAAGTGAAGATAGGGTTGGAGCCCTTGAGGTTGGTGCCTCAGAATTGACAAGGTTGGTGCCTTGGAAGATAGGGTTGTAGCCCTAGAGGATAGGAGTCCTCGAGAGACTAGGTTGGAGCCTGTACCAGATATAGGGTTGGAGCCCTTGAGGTTGGTGCCTCATAATTGACAAGGTTGGAGCCTTGGAAGTCCAAGTTGGTGCTTGGCAAATACAGGTTGGAGCCTGGGAGATTGAATATTAGTGTCTTCATCTAGGGTTGGAGCCCTACATATATTGTACTTGATTTATTGTAAAGAAGAAATTAATAAAAGCATTCATTCGTATTGTTCATTTTGTGTTCTAAATATAGGTGATCTAACTGGTAAAATTAACAATTGAAAAGAAATATTGATTCACCCCCCTCTCAGTATTTCCAACAGCTTTTAACCAATTTGGCCTCTTCCTTGTGTTCGGTATGATCACAGGTTGAATAGACTCACTTGGTCCTTTTTCTTCTTCTGGAATCGTAGTAGGATTGTCGCGATGTTCTTCTTCTTCTTCGAATGTTGGTATATCTCCGTCATCAGAATCGATAGGAATATCTTTGGATCTTTTCTAGGCATGATTTTCATCAAATGGAATGTCCCTGTTTACTTCAATATGTCCTCCTTCCTTGATGTAGATTCTATATGATTTTGAAGAAAATTGTATCCAATGAATATCCCTTTCATGCTTGTAGAATCTAACTCCTTTCGTTTGTCCTTTGGAACATGGATATAGGTGGGACACCCAAAGATTCAGAGATGGTCCACACTTGGCTTCTTCCCTGTGAATGCTTCCTCAGGGGTCATATTCTCAAGAATTCTATGAGGACTTCTATTTGGAATATATATTGTTGTCATTGTTGCTTCTCCCCATATAAATTTTGGTAATTCTTGATCAAAGATCATTGTTCGTATACCTTCTTCAATTGTCCTATTTTTCCTTTCGGCCACTCCATTTTGTTCGGGATAGTAGGGAACAATGAGCTCCCTCTTAATTCTTGCTTCTTTACAATATGCAACCAATTCTTTAGAAGTGTATTACCCACCATTGTCGAATCTCAAAGTCTTTATTCTTCTTTCAATTAGGGTCTCCACTTCAGATCTAAACTCCTTGAATTTCTCAAATATTTCATCATTTTTCTTGAGAAGGTAGAGCCATGTCTTTCGAGAGTGATCATCAATGAATGCTACATAGTAAAGATGACATGCAAGTGATTTATCAGACATAGGCCCACACACATCTGAATGAATGAGGTCTAATATTTATTTAGACCTTGTTTCATTATTTGTAAATGGTTTCCTTGTATTCTCACCTAAAGCACATCCCTTGCAAATTCATTTGCGATCTTCTTTGATGTTGGGGATTCCATTTACCAGTTGATTAAGAGAGGGAATGACTTTGTAGTGTATATGTCCATATCTTCTATGTCATAGCTCAATGGGATTGATTTCCATATGAACTAGGGCTTGAGGTGATGTTATGACTCTATATAGACTTCCTTCACGAATCCAATAACCCTAGCTTTATCGATGCTTGAACCTTTTCCCCAATCCAAAACCTTTCCCTCAACAAAAGAAACTTTATCTTCTTTATACTCTAAGCAAGAAATTGAAAGCAATTCTTTTTCAAACCTAGAACATATAGTATATTGTTTAGATGTAGCTTAGCTCCATTCTCCAGCTTCAGAGAAGTTGATTCCAAGCCTCTAACAACATAACTTTTGTTGTTTGTAATTTTATTCCCAAGAGTTTGGTATCTTTGTTGGGCTTAGGAATATTCCTTTTCTCTAATCAATCATTGCTCGAACTTATGGATATTAGCAATGGCGTCCCTGCAATTCCATCCCAAAACTTGGTTTTTTTGGTCTTTTTCAATCTGCTTTATTTCCTTTACTTCATGTTAGAGTTGTTTTACTTCTATGTTGCTCCATATCTTTTGTCTCACCTTGAGACCCTGTTGTTTTTTCTTCATAAAATCCTCTCCCTCTTGTCTAATTAGCCTATAACCACAATACACCATCTTTGTCTCTTATGCTCCTTGTTGTTTGACACCTTATCAACACAATTTAGAGAATTTTTTGATTGCGTATCATTAAGTATACCCTGGCATAAAGTAGGTCAATATTAAAGATCTCGGTATGGCAACAATGGCCATCCCCGTACTTGTGCCCAAATCAACGTTAAAAATTTGCTGCCACATATTGGATGCAAACACCTAAGGCTACAAGGAACGAAATCAATACAGTAGAAGAAGCAAGAATTGAAAGAAGATTCCTGTAAGATGAAGAAATCACAGAAAATGTAGGTCAAGGGATTCCTGATACAGGAACCCTCATGGGACAACATAACATGTGTCTACATGCTATGGATATATACCGGGAGGTGAAAACAATTATTGTTTTAGTGTTGGTAGAACAAAGTGAAGCTCGACAAGAAATCATGTTATGCATTAATGCCCTTCAGGTCAAGTTGAAGAAATTGGACCACAAAGTCATTCAACTTGCTAAAAAAAATATTAATCTAAAGTTCTCCAAATATGAGGAAGAAGAACAACCTCCATTGGTACTACGGTTTGCCTCACCTTTTGGATAATCATGTTGACTATTTGTTTATTTATTTTCTTCAACAATAATACTACTATATTTATATTTATATTCATAATAAATACTAAAAATCTAAATAATAACAAACTTATAACTCTTATTTATAATTATAGTTATGAAACCTATTTATTTGAAAAAAAACATTGCTTTATACTACTAATCAAGTTACTCAAATAACAAACTAATAACCAAACTTATGTATTTTTACCTGTAATTTAAAGTAATATAATAGAAATTGTAATTAAAAAATTATTTAAAAATTAAACTTCAATGAATTTGTTTAATTTTCAATAATCTTGAAAAGAGACTAAGGAACACTAAAATACTCTTTGAAAATGCAAATTATAAATGAACACATTTAAATAATAAAAAATAAATATATACATCAAATTTTAATATGTTATTTAAAATAATATATATATAGAAATGATTATGATTAGTATAGATGTGTTTTAATTCTGAATGTGTTAGGTGTCCATGGGTTAAGTGGGTTAAGTTTCTTATGTACAATTTTATTTATTTATTTCATTTTTTAATTTTTTTGTAGAGTATAAAGCTGAAGAATTCCATGCATTTTGAGAGTTTTTTTAGTATAAAACTTGAGTTAATAATGTAATGCCAAATTTATATGTTTTAATTGTTATTCAAATTTAAATATGCATAAATTTAAAATGTAAAATGCAAAATATAAGGCACAAAACTATCAATTTGATTAAAAAAATTGGTCTATCTATAATGTAAAGTCAACATATTATTATTTATTTAACAAGTTACTTCTTTATATATTATTATTGGTATAATAATCAATAATATTGATTATTATTATTCCAATGTATTATAATAACAATAATAATTTCCATTATAAGTATTATTATATTAGACCTTACATATATTATTGATTACACAAAATGTAATCAATATGGATGGAAGGGGGGGAGAGAAGGAAAGAGGGAGGGAGATAATGACATAGTTGGAGGGAGAGAGAGAGAGAGAGAGTAGGGTGGGAGGGAGGAGAGAGAAGGAGATAAGGGGGAGAGGAACAAGGAGGGAGATAAGGGGGATAGATAGATATGGAGAGACAGTGTGTATGTTTGGAGGGTGAGATAGAGAGACAAAGAATGAGAGACAGATGGGGATAGAGATATAAATGGAAGAGGGAGAGATAGATAGATATGGAGAGATAAAGCGTGTGTGTTTGGGGAGAGAGGGAGATGGGGGTGAGAGGGAGGGGGAGATAGAAGGAGAGAGGGAGGGGAAAATAAAGAGACACACAAAGACAACTTCATATATTATATAATATTGAACATTATTAACCATACAGGAAGAGAACGTAAGGCTTTTACAAAGGGTGAAAGAAGTCGGACTTCGAAAACCATGAATATTTTAGATTTTCACTGAAATAAATGCATCGATTTTAGTGTAGATATTGATTCCTAACCTTATTTGATTGATTGTGATGGATGCATTGATTTTAGTGTGGTTGCTGATTTCTAATCTTATTTGATTACTTGCACTAAATGCATTAATTTCAATGTAGATGTTGATTTCTAATTATGTTTGGTTGTTTGCACTAGATGCATTGATTCCAATGTAGATGTTGATTTCTAATCCTGATTGATTGCTTGCATTAGATGCATTGGTTTTAGTGTAGATGTTGATTTCTAATCTTGCTTGATTGCTTGCACTAATGCATTAATTTCAATGTAGATATTGATTTTTGATTTGATGTAGTTAGATGTATGATGTACATTAATTTCAAAATAATTAGATATATAGCGTGCATTGATTTTAGTGTAAGCACAAAAAAACTATTGACGGCATGCATTGATCTATGTGTTACATGTATTCAACCATAAATAAAATACTTCAATTTCCATCTTAGATAAAAAGTTCACTTACTTGAAATGTTTGCTTCTTGAAACTGTGAACTATTTGTAATTGATTACATTCTTATTATTCCATTTTTCCATCATTCAACATTGTTAGTCACATTGCATTCAAACGATGTGATAGAAAACAACTATCATTGAAATTTACTTAGGGGTTAACACTCTATAAGTCACAATGATTGACTTTGGAGAAAACTACAATTAATATTGAAGAGCAAGAGACACAGGGTATGACGTTCACTACAATAACTCAAGTTAAAGATTTGAATGGTCTAACATTCAACCAGCCTGATCGATATGAAAATATGACAAAACTAATAGGTGTGGCAATAAGAATAGTAGAAGAAAATAGTTTGAGATTAATAATAATGAAGAGTATTTGTAATTGACTACATTCTTCTTATTGACATTTTCTATCAGTCAACATTGTTACGTTGTCACTTTGCATTCAAAAATTTTATGTTATCATTGTTCATCATTCAAGTTATTAATAGTCTTTGTCATCTCAACAAACTAAGGTAATTGAGTAAATTTAAAATTAAAATGACTAGATTAATCATAGACACATTTAGCATATTTAAAATAATCAGAATAGTTAGACGTTCAATAAATTTTGTGTGATCGTGCACGACTGAAACCAGCCTAGATCCATCTTAACCCCAGATCTATCAAGCACCGAGAGAGATCAAATCTATCAAGGTGCAATTTTTTTTCAAGTTTTGCACTAAAAAAGAAGTTTTCGCCTCAAGAGATTTGATTCCTCTCAACACTTAATAAATTCAAGATTAAGATAAATTTTAAACTAATTTAAAAAATAAATAAATAAATATTTATACACAAATAATTCTCATATAAATTCGATTCCAATAAAAACCCTTCCCCATAATCATTTTAAAAACAATTACACCCCTTTGACAAGATAACTAACTAGGTTTCCCATTTTAACTCTCCGTGCCAACACTATGGGTGAATACCCTTCACCTCATATCCATGGTTGTAGAGGTTTTAAGTCCTAAAGATTTGAATTAACATAGTTCAAGGATGTGCCATTTAAATTAACATATATGAAGTAGGTGACATTTATATCACGGCATGATAAATTGAACTCTTTAGAAGTAGCTAAAATATCAAGTTACCACTTTAAAGAAAGAGCAAACATAATTATCCCTTATCAAAATTTTCATACATATTAGTGAGTTATGATGGGAGACTTAATATTAAGATAACAAATTTTGCGTGAAACCTCGTGTTGTGTTAATGATAGACCGTGTATTGAATGGTCCCAAATTTTGATGATTGTGACTCATCACTTACCTTAATAATTTTTTAATTGTTGTTTTCATTTTGCTATGAAGGTATTTTTTAAGTTAAATTTAGTGAGGTTAATGTTAATTTATGCATGGGATAGAAGAATGGACTATCCATTAATGGGGTGGTGCTATTATCATAATTATGTGAAGCTTCATCGAGCTTCATATATTTGTTGGATAGTTTAATTTTTTTTAAATAGCTTTCATTCTTAATTCTTTTCTTGAGATTTAAACTCATGACTTGGTGAGAACTAAACCTTGTTAACAAATCTACATATCAAAGACTTTATTTTTAAAATGTAATTATTTAGTATTTAATTATATGATTCTAAGTTTTGTTAGTATTTTTGTTTGAAAATTTATTATTTGATATGCCTTTTGACCACTACTCAATTTTGATATTACCATGAAGTGATATTTGCTTTTCATTATGATGGTTGTGGTTATGAAACACTTATATATGTATGTAAATATTGTTTTTAATAGAGTTCAAAAGAATCATGGTATGCAAAAATATTATAATTATGAGTATTGTAATTGATTTTTATATTCAATTGCATCTTTATACTTGATTGTGAATGAATTTCTTTTTAGTTGATTATAAAAGAATTTTATTCTAAAATATTATATATTTAAATATGAAGAAGGGTTAATAATTTCAATATCTCGGGATAATAAACATGAAGAAAAAATTTCAATATCTCTCTTTTGAGTATATACATAAGGAATGGAATACTCAAGCGAACACCTTATCAAAAATGACCTTTTCCACGATAATAGACCAACTAGATGCTTGCATTCAACCTTGACTTATTGAAAGTCCAAACACTTGGAAACAAATTCGACCACCTCTTTCTTCAGATTAAGAAAATGGTAGAACTTCTTAACAGTTGTCAAAGTCTTATGGTATCCTTTGTGGCATGAATATGGATTGACAAGGAACTCTCTAAAAATAATCTTCTTAAACTCGTTGTTATTTGGCATATAAATCCTAATCTTGAATTTGACCAAGCAATTTGTTGTGAGGTGATACTCCTCATTCTGATCACCCTCACCTTGCTACTGCAATCTTTGTTTCAGCTGCTGGTACTTCTCATTTTGCTTCCCTGCATGTAATACCTACTCCTTCAAATATATCCCATAAGAATGATTTCCTACTTCTTTGTCGAAAAGAGGAAGTCTTCCTCTTAACTCAAGAATTTAGCTTGGCATCGACGTGACTAAGTATTCAACAATCCCTTTCCTTATGAAAACTTGTTTAAATAGTCTCTGTTTTTTTGTCTTAGAAACTTATTTCTTAGTCTGTTATGAGCAATCTGGAACATGGTAATTTCTTTTTGTTATTTTTGCTGGGATTGTAAGTAGAACTACTTAAACTTTCTTCATCTTAATCCTTATTGAGTTTATTTAGGTTTATCCAGTGATATAAGCCTGATTTAGAAATCTCATTGTATAGGTAACCATACTTTGTTTTTATTTTATATTTGGATAGATTATTTGGTTTTTTTCTTGTGCAATCCATTGTCGAACCTATGCTTCCCTTGTAAAGATGTTGTATGTAACCTTTACTTTGAATATTCAAATCTAGAGTCGAGTAGAGTATGCATAACTGTGTAAACTTCAATAATTGCATCACTATTCCAAGGGGAGTCCCTTACCTTACAAAGAAGGGTATTTCATACACCAATTTGATGTTTAGCTTTATGAGATCCCTTGGTTAACATTTTCCCCTTTTGTAAATAATTGTAATTACTTTAAAATATCTAAGAAAGGGACATAGATTCCATTGCTTGAGGAAATGGTTGTCTTTAAAAATTAGTCTTGGTTGGATAGAAGGGATTTGATGTGTTGATTGTGCATTGAATGTAATTGAAAGAGGAATGACTACTCCAAGTATCCTTTAGCTTGAACAACAAGCAAAGAAAAGGACAAAAATTAAGAGCAACATGGGTTACGCTATCAGGAGGTGATTTTTGTGCAACTTGTGAGGAGAACAAAGGCAGTTAATTTGTTCATTCAAGAATACATGCTCCCTCTTGCTCTCACACACACACAAGTTGGGAAGTATTGGCAACAAACATGACATTCAGAGTTACTGTGTGTTGAAGAATGCAGAGCTGAAATAGAGATGAAGTAGTCTCTGACATTGAATCGACTCCATGAAAAGGAGCACCAACTGAGGAACTTTTTGGGTGAAGCTTGTTGTGTGAATTGTTTAAGGGAGAGTGGATTTCCTATAAGGCTAAATAACCCACTGGAAGATGGTGGATTGATGAACCTGTTAGATTTTGGAAGAATCACTCGAGTGTTGTGAGGGTTGAAGAACCACTAGGAGTTGGCTTGGGGTTGAAGCTCTGATGCTTGACTCGCCAAGGAAACCTAGAGAAGTTATTTCCTTACCCTTTAACAACTTAGCCACTGATGAACCTTCCTGATAGTGGACTCTCTTCTCCTGAAAGTGAGCTGAAAATTCTTTGTATTGTTAAATGTTGTCATAAGTCTATGTATCTCTGAACTATGTGAGTCATAATGAGTTAGTCAGTGGATGAAGGCAATAGTGACCTTGTGACATCCTATCTTAGTTGTGTTGGTTATATAAAAACACTCAAAAGCACCCCACCTCAAGCTTTGGAATTTGGCTCAAGGGTGACAAGTGAAAGTAAGGTTTGGCTGCAACTGTTTATAGATGGGTGGAAAGTTGTTGTCCCAATCTCAGTTTCCAACTCTAGTATTAATTCCAGATATGTGCTTGTAACTACTTCTTCTTGTTATTGAGCTCATGTTGAGCTGTAAATTATTATTTTATTTATTGTATGAATGGCCCATGGTTCGCTAAGATTGGAATGGTGAGAATTTGATGCATGTGTGTACTGTTGTTGTGATATTATATTATTGTTCTTTATGCACGAAACACTTGTACATATTGGTGTGCTATACACACTGGGTAACACTGTTGTGTGTGTTATGAGCATTAGAGGCTCGCTAGGTGGCTTCAACCCTATAATATTGAATATTGGGCGACCAAGTGTGTGGTCCATGCTTGGAATTCCCGTCCTTAAGAATGAAATGCTTGTAGGCTTGTATTATTGTCTCTTATGTGCCTATATTTATGGTTTAGCCCTATAATTGGACCACAAAGGAGGATTTTTTGTTTTATTGTAGAATGTTGATCTCCTTGTTGCCTTCTTGGTACCACATGCTTTATGGTTGCTTTTATAAGCTTGTTATGCTTATTTGTTCCTTAAAGAGGCTTATGTGACATTAAATACCCAAGGGACCGCAAAACTCTAAGAAAATGAATGGGTAATTCCTTGGCCTAAATGGACAAGTCCCTAGCCTAGATGGATAAGTCCCTGAACTGTGCCTTGTATTTCTATCACCAGGAACCTTGAGATGGTATTTTGGTGGTAAGCTCAAGAGGGATAGCACCATAGTGTGCTTCACAAATCCTTAATGGCTATGGTTGGACTCTGGCACAAGTCCAGACATTTGCAGAACCACCATGGTCGAGTCATGGATGAATCCTTCACAAATGGTGCAAAGTGTTGAGCGAGAAAGAGACATTAACCCATATTCTCAATCTCTTAACCTTATCCATGAGCTTGGATGGGTTTATTAGGCTGCTTGACGGTCGGTGGGAAAGCAACGTTGCTAACCATATGATCGCAATGCATAACTGAGTGCGAGTCCAACATGATGAAGGGCCAAGATTTAGCGTGAGATATTGATGACTGAGAAGAAACCCAAGATGATGCAAGCCCAGATGTTACATCCTGGAAACCCATTAGAAGCTACACAAGAGAAAGGCTAGGCTGAAAAGGACTGGGCTAGTGTGGCAAGGTCAAGAACGTGGAGTAGGTTCGGATGAATTGGAGGTTGTGCATTGGCTGGCATCAAAACTAAATCCCATACAAAAGGGCTTGTCACGCCAAAAGTAGTGGCAAGAGGGATCTGCATAGATGGGAATTCAAGCACAACTAATTGGAACTTGCACGTCCCAGAGTCTATCTCTAAGGAAGTAGTCTTGCACCACTCTTAAGGAACGACTAAGATGACTCAACGTTGGGACACTGTGGTGTGAGAAGTGGAAGTTATGGACCTATTGGGGTTACTCGTTGTTGTCGACAATTATTGTCTACCCTAGAGACAGCCTAGAGTTGCTATAGACCAGTGCCTAGGACATCTTAACATAGCAAGGAGCTCATAATATAGCTTGGGTTGTCAATCCAAAAGCTCTCTTACTATCTCTTGCAAAACGAGGAAATTAGTTGAAATGGAACCAAACTCTCTCAGAAGCTGATACAAAGATAAGAATAATGTAGGAGCAGCATGCAAAACTCCAATACAAAAGCATCAGACAGTTAAGAGACAACTTACTGCAAAGAGGGCCAGTTCAAATAATATGCCACAGAAATCAAATATCAGAAAGTGGATGCAGTGAAGAAACATGAAGAAGATACTAGTTAGCATGAGGTTGATACCCAGATACACAACAGAACCACATATGGGCTTATCCAACTAAGAATCCATACATGACAATGGCGTTTTAAAAGCACCCTCCTCAAGTAACTAATATAGCAGAAAATATGGATGAAATGAACATGGAACAATATACCATGACTAGGCCTATTTAAAGTGCTTGACTAATCCAAGTATGGGCACCAACTAGGATGAATCCTTACTTAAGACCAGTGAGCCACTCGCATTCTAGAACATGATACAAGAAGATAAATAGCATGAAATGAGATATTATATTAACACATAAGAAAAGATTACATACTGTGGGATACCAAAGACCAGAATCCTCATTACGTTTATAACTCCTCCTCACTGAAACCCTACGGGCTCTGAGCCTTCATACAGAAACTTTACAAGATGTATACAAAAGCCTTTCACTGCACAGTTTGTTGATAGAAATCTGGAACCCTCACAATGTCTTTTTTCCTCATTTTTATAAGAGAAACCGAAGGCTCTAGAGAATGAGGTAGGTGATATACATTTAATGATCTAATTTAAAACAAATTTGAAAGAAAAACCCGCCTATGCTGTTTGACGGTGCTGAACTGGTGCAAGTACTTTGCTACTACTTCATGAAATAAATGCTGAGGATGAAAATCTCCTCATGAACAAGACATAAAGAATAAAATATACACATGTTCTGTACTTGGCGGGAAGAGAAAAATCTACTGCAATAAAACCTTGAGGTTGCTTGTATTTGTGCATGGTACTCTCGCCCCCTTGAGCCCCGAACTGGAATTTGTATTTTTCAATGCCGGACACTGAGCTCTTCGATCTTCTGTTGATATTCTTCGTAACCTCATTTATGTTTTCAGCTACCAGAATCTGCCCCCTTTGAATTGCTCTGTAGGGTTCAATGGATTTATTTCTATTTCCATTAATGAAGTCATATCACAGCAACTACCCCAGCTTCCCTCTTAAATTTCTTCCTCGGAGACTGTCAATGGCGGTGCTCTTGACCTCTGTGATGGAGGCAGTGAATAAAAGTAGCTTCTTCTTAATCTAAACCTGCAAAACCCGCAAATACATTAGAGGAAAAACCAGACGCAAGGGTAGTGGAGGGAGACGTGACTATGGAATTGAGGATGAAGACTGGGAAAAATGATGAGGGGATGCAGGGTTGCGGAGAAATTACAGTGGAGCAGTGGTGGATGAGCCAGGCGGAGACGAGACATGTGGCGGAACAGTGATAAATGAACACGGAGGTTTATATCATAAAAAACGATAAAATACAATAAATGAATAGGGTATATGAAAGGTGGAGGTGGGGCGCAGTGAACACGTGGAGCGAATGACGAGGATGCACGGGAAACTGGTGGAAAGATGACGTGGAGCTACGGGGTTGGTGACGCGGCGAGGTTTTGATACAGACCATTCGATCGTTGGGGAAAATCGACGGTGAAAGCGTGACGATGAACCATGAAATGGTGGGCCAGGGAGAGTGCGGACTATTGTTAACACCCATGCAACTTCGGAGAATAGCCATCGTTGGATGCAGTGCGCAGGATCGGACGGTGATGATGAATTCCGCTGCCCGACTTTTGACTGAACAATAATGCGTGAAATGGGCGGTTTCGGGAATCGTACATGAGGACACTTGTCATGCGATCTATGGAATCGCTGGCCCCGCGGAGAATATCGCCCTCTCAGCAATGGTGGTGCGGAATGAAACCGCTGGTTTCGCAACGGGTACGGGCGCGGGGACCACCACGGTAAGCATGGCTCCGCTCCGTCGATTTGTTTTTGATCGGACGGCTCCAGACGCGCCCGAAATCTTTGACGATAAGCTCCTGCTTGTCCGGCACACGGTTTTGCGCCCGGGTCATGTGAGAATCAAAACAAAGGGGCTAAGACTGCAGGGGCTAAGTCCGATATGTTTTTAAATGCGGATCTTAACCTTTGCAGAGTGTATTTTTCAGGCAGAAAAGGGTAGCGATAGGCATAAAAAAGGGGTTTTATGGCCACGACGGGGGATTTAAACAGATTTAAACAGATCTGCAAGTTAAAAAATTGAATGGAGGAGCTAATGACCACAAAATAAATGTAGGGGTTGATATGTACAACACTCGCAGTACAAAGGACTGGATCCTCTAGGTAACATGAGCCTGGAGGTTGGTCCTCGAGAGTTTAAAGGTGAGGCGTAAGTTGAATGGAGCGAGCTGACATAACACCGGGACATTGATCCGAAATTAGACAAGAACACAACAAAATACAGATATAACCATAAATATAAAGATGCGGTAGAAATAACCCTTCATTTCATTAATATCAAACAACTGAAATATGCTTACAAATAGAATGGAAATAAACTAGCTTGGGCGATGGTAGCTTATCTCTTAGAAGAGATGTGGCAACTACATGGCTCCGAACTATGTTACAATAAGGCTCAGTAGCCTTTTTATCAATGAGAAATAATAAGAAACCCTAAACATCCAAAAACCTAAACCTAGGAGATGAAGCGCCAAAATCTTGTGGGCCCTGTTGGGGTAAGTTGGAATGTCAACTTCCTGGGGTCGTAACTTTTGCATACGATCTCCGTTTGGCTATCATAATACCTTGTTTTGAATATATCGAAGAGGATGCCGAAAAAAATTACTAATTACTTTGGGACTTTTTTGGTCTCTCAATTTTCGCTAAAAGCTTCTTTTAGTCCCTCAAAACGGCTCTGAAAGTTTAGGACCCGAAAAAACTGTCAAAATTAGTAAATTATGCTACAATTAAGGAAACCAAGAGAAACAATGGTGGGGCTCCCAATGGAATAGGCGGGTGGCCACCAATATCCACCTCGATCAAATATGGTGGAGTACACATAATCCGACTATCTATTCATTGGAGTGGTGCAACCCCATTATACACGTCAGCCCTGAAGGCCTACCCCAGAGAAAATGCAAAGTGCGCAAGTGAGGAAGGGTTGGGGTGATGGGAATGTATCTGCCAACAGACAACCCGTTAGCTGACACATGAATATAAATATGTGTGTGTGTGTTTTATTGTTTCTGGTCAGCATAAAAGGCTCAAGGGATTATACACACACAGACACACACACACACATAAATATAGGCCTAAGCGAGACCAAAACCATGAATGGGTCGGTAGCTGATATACCATTTCCAGGTGGTGCCGACAGGTTGGCTATGATAGCCATGTGAGTGCTAGGTGGCCAAGTTGATGACATGGCACCTTCTAATTCGTTAAAAGTTAAATTAATCATATCTCTTGATTCATAAGATGGATCGAAGTAAAATTTTATATCACCAAAATCGTCTTGACAAGACAAACATAAAAATGATGTCTAATTGAGGTTTTAAGCTAGCTGAAAAGATCGAAATTTTTAGACCCCATTTCCATAACCTTGGATCTTGGGTCAACACAGTAACCACCTCCTTTTAACTAGTGTTTTGGTGGGGATTAGGAGGGGGGAGGTGTGTAACAATATTGGCTATAACCTTAAAATTAATTTATTAAAGAGCTCAAGAAAATCATCAAGAAATCTAACTTGGATGAATGGACAAAGAAACGTCTGTCCCCCAATTGTGAAATTACACCAAGAATTTATGGTCTTCCTAAAATCCATAAGAATGGGGTTCCCTTGAGACCTATTGTCAACATTGTTGGCTCCCCCACTTATGATTGCAAAATATGTCTCTAAAAACCGTAAGCCTCTCGTTGATAATTATGATTCATTCATAAAAGATTTCAGTGACTTTGTAAAAATGATTGGAAAAGTTAAGGTTGAAAATGAAGACCACCTTATCAGCTTTGATGTAGTATCTTTCTACACCATGACTCCCCTTGATGAAGTCATTTAGGTTATCAAAGAAGTAATTGATCCCCAAATTGCTGAACTAGCTAAATTTTGTCTTTGCTCCACCTTTTTTAGCTTCTAGGGTAAGTATTATGAACAAATCTATGAAGTTGTGATGGTTTCCCCCCTCTCTCACAATGTGGCTAACCTCTTCATGGAGAAATTTGAGAAACAAGCCCTAGAAGCTTACCCATTAAAACCTGGCTGGTGGAAAAGGTTCGTCAATGACACTAATGTAAAGTGGTCTCATGGTAATACTTAACTTGAAAGATTTTTCAATCACCTTAACTCCAGATCGAAAGACATTAAATTTACCATGAAGACTGAAGAAAACAACAACATACCTTTCCTTGATGTTTTCGTCACCAAAGCATATGATGGTACCTTAGGGAACCAGGTTTATAGAAAGAAGACTCACACCGACAATTACCTTCATGCAAATTCCCACCCATCACCCCTCTCAAATAACTGTCGCCCTTAACACCTTAGATATAAGAGCCCTTAGAATATTAGATGAAGAGCGCATTGACCAAGAGAAAAAACACTTGTTCAAAGCTTTCAAGAAGATTGGATACAAAGAATAAGAGATCAGAAAGGCCTTTAAAAAGGCTCCATCCTTACAAACCCAGTCCAACTTGCAAAAGGATTTAGCTTCCATACATCAAAGGTGCAATTGACAAAATCGCCAAGGTTTTAAGAAAGAAGAATTTCTCCATCGCTTTCAATCCCATCAGAACTATCAATTAGGAGAAGAGGTTTGTCAAAGATAACATTGACGCACATCAACACCAAGGTATCTATAAAATTACTTGCTCCTGTGGTAAATGATACATTGGGGAAACCAGAAGATCCTTTAAAATAAGAATGAAAGAACATGTTGTTTATATTAAACATGAACGTGTTTTCTCTTCTGCCCTTATTGAACACTCCTTCAAAACCAAGCACCATATAAATCTTGAGAAATATGAAATCATTGTTAGGGAAAATCATTATTTGAGAAGACGCTTCAGGGAGGCCTTGGAGATTATAAAAACCCTAACAATTTAAACATAGATTATGGCCTAAAACTCAACAACAGTTGGATTCCAATCATTAACCAAATTAAGAACTCCCAAATTTTGCTTCTTCCCAATCTCCTTCTCCTAAATACCCTTCCATCTTCCCCTTTTATTCCACTTTCGCTCCTTTTTCTATAAGATTATGATTAAATAATAATAATTATATTATTTAATAATAATAATAATAAATATCACTTACCTAAAATATTATTATTACACTTGTATAAAGTATTATCATTATACTTGTATAATAACAATATTATACAGAAGAGATTAATCATCAGTGGGAAAGAATTTCAAAGGATAAAGGCTGCAATCTCTTTGGTGAACAATTGCTTATGCTATGGTTTGACTAGATGGGAAAAGTCTAGTAATTTCACTTGTAATACTTACAATGGAGCAAGTGTAGTAGATTATGTAAATCGCTCACATAGTTTGTGTGAGAAAATGGAGGAAGTGTTGATTGGAGATCAGATTTGGGACTAAAAATCGGATCACAAGCCAATTTATTTAAGTTTCTCTTGGACCAGAAAGAAGCAATTAGGGTAAAAAACTCAACGTGTTAAACAAAATCTCCCAAAAGGTATAGTTCTTTTGACTCCAGAAAATTATAATACCTTCAAAACAATGCTAGAGAGGCTCTTCGAGAAGGAGGAAATCTCATTTCACAACTTTCATAGTCACGAATTAACACACTTAATTCAAAGCACATTTGCAAAGTGAAAAAGAGAAAAAATTAAGAAGTCTAAAACAAATAGCTTTCTGGATAATGCTTGGTTTGATGAGGAATGCAAAAAGGAAAGGAGAACGTCAAAGGAATTAGACAAGGATAACATAAAGCTCAAAGCTTATAGGTAGATATTAAAAAAGAAAAAGGTTGATTTCATGGTTTCAAGGAGAGAAGAACTAATCTTCCTTGGGAAAAATAACCCCAAATTATTTTGGAAGGAGCTCCAACCGAGAAAGGTGCAAACTGAAAACAACATTACAACTTCTAAATGGTTAGACTATGCGAGACAACTTTATGAGCATGATCCCAAGGTTGACCCTCCTCCCTTAGTCAACACAAACACAAAACTCTTCATGGTGCAAGACATAGAGATGGGTATCAAGAAGTTGCGTGCTGGAAAAGAAAAAGAGTTAGCTGAACTCCAAGCAGAGTATCTAAAGTGGGGCTTAAAAATTATTGCACCTCACATCACAATTTTTTTTAACAAAATCATACAATAGGGGTTCCCCACAAATTGGACAACTAGTCTAGCAATACCTCTTTTCAAGAGTGGTGACTTCAATAATCCCTGCAATTATAGGACCATAATGATAAACCCTTTGTTTGCAAAGTTATTTGGAAGCATGCTAGAAAATAAAATCAGCAAGTGGGCAGAAGAAAGAGATAAACGTGCTAAAGGGAAAGTAGGTTTTAGACCTAAACATTTCAAAGTTGATCATTGCATAACTTTAAGGCACATTATTGAAAAAGTTTGGGGAAAAAAGGAAGAAGTTTTTTGTTGCTTTATTGATTTCACAAAAGCCATTGACACGGTTCCTAGGGATAAGCTTTGGCACAAAATGGAGGAACTTAGGGTTCCCAGGCATTTGAGAGCAGTTGTGCATAGGCTGTATGAAGAGGTGAAAGTCAAAATTAGAACTTCAACAAGCATTTCTGAAAGGTTTAGAAGTGATATCGGGGGCAAGTAAGGCTGCCCATTGTCTCCTACCCTTTTTGGTTTATATATCGACAAGCTAGGGGAGTGACTAAATTCACAAGGGGTGACAATATCCATTTGGGCAAGTTCATTGTAAGGCTTCTTTTATACGCATATGACCTTATTCCGATTGCTAAATTTGCTCTTGGTTTGCAAGAGCACTTACTTTCCCTTTTAACACTTTTGTGGAAGGGTGGGGATGCAAGTCAATATTAGCAAAACGAAAGTAGTGGTTTTCTCTAACAAAAGAAAGCATAATCAACATAAGTTCTACTTTTAAGGAAACATTTTGGAAGAAGTTGTAGATTACAAATACCTCGAAATTGACTTCAACAGAAATTTAAGTTCGGATGGTTGTAGAAAGAAAATAACTTTGGGAGGTTGGAAAGCATTTTATGATTTTCAAAACAGGTGTAGAGAGGTAGAGCCATGGGACTAAAAAACCACTCTAAATATTTTTGGGCTTTTAGTGATCTCGGCGATTCTCTACGGTTGTGAACTGTGGGCCAGCAACACATCCGAGATGCAGTGGAAACAAATTGAGAAAATTCAGAAGCGTTTGATTACAAACAAATTCAAAATTAAAAGTGTAGTTCCTTATGCTATCTTGTTAAGTGAAAGAGGGGTTGCTCTTATTGAAGCAATTGCTATGGTGCAAGTCACAAGGTATTTAAAAAGAAATGAGCAAATAGAAGAGGCTAGATGGCCTAAGGTTGTGTTTAATGACATATTGTGCAAAAGAAAGAAGACTTGGATGCGACAAAATACAAAATGGTTTAGTAAATGGGGTATTTGCTTGAGCATGTGTCCCACAAACATTAAAGAGATAAAAAATTTTGTTATGGATAACTTCCACAAACGTACTTGGGAGAAAGAGCTAGGGAGAAAGAAGACGAACTATATTGAAGAGTTTAATCCTACTCAGAATCACCAACAAACAGTGTACATAGGGGCCAATATTTCTTGGAGATCCAAAATTCTTATTGCTCAATTAAAGACTAGTTCTCATAAACTCCGTTATGAAACATGGCGCTGAAAAATGCCAAAAGAAATGTGGGAGGAGAGAGTGTATTTTTTGCTCTTCCGGAAAAGTGGAAACAAAAAAACATTTCATTTTAGAATGCAAGGCTTTCAAAGACAACAAAGAAAATTATGCAAATATTATGGCAGCTAGCTCTTGGGATAATCTATTTAGCGAAGAATTTGTCGAGACGCTGTGAGCGTTTATTGTAAGACTCCACAAGAAAATAACTGAATACAAGAACCAAATGGAGAAGCAATCTGTCTCATAAGCTATTTTTAGCCTCGTGAACATTAAAATAATTTCTTTCTTTATTTCTTCTGTAATAATTATATTAAAAAAATAGAGAATAAAAAATAATGAATTAGTATTATAACAATAACATAATATTGATAACATTATTATTAAATATTATAACAATAAATAATAATATTATTATATCTATTATATTAATAAAAATTTAATATTATAATAAATATAATAATAATTTAATTAATAAATTACTTGTAATAAATTTTACATTAATAATTTAATATATTATATTAATAGATTACATTGATAATTTAAAAAAAAAAAAAAAAACAATCTTTAGTTTTTTTTTTTTTTTTTTTTAAATGGACGTCATTTTCTTATTTAAAATTAATCTATAAAGATTTCATAGTTTATTTTTATTTTTTTCTTTTTTCTTTTTGTTTTCATATTTATATTATTCTCTTCACAATATTTCTTTTGGCCTTTTATGTCTTGAAGATGGATCCACATTTTCTTATTAAAAATTAATGTGTAAAGATTTTATAGATTACATTTTTTTCCTTCTTCTTTTTGTTTCTCATATTTATATTATTGACATTTTTTCTTTTAGGCTTTTATGTATCGATAATGGATCTAGGTATAGACCCTAAACTTAGATACTCTTACAAATTTAATGTGATTAATTCAAACTTTTAAACAAATAAATTATTTAGAGTTTTTTCGGTAAAAATCACATGAAAAAGAACGTTGTAGATGCGTTTCGAACCAACCAATGTGGCTCATCATCAGGACTAGGTAAGAGATTAGATCCAGATGTTGAGTTTAAATAGATGTAGAAGTGACTAAACTAGCTGTTAGGATAACAACTAGTTTGACTCTAATAACTAGTCTAGTCATTTCTACATATATTTAAACTCAACGTCTGGATCTGATCTCTTACCTAGTCCTGATGATGAACCACACTGGTTGGTTCGAAACGCGTCAACAATGTTTTTTGTCATGTGATTTTTACTAAAAAAACTCTAAATAAGTACAATGGCTCACAGAAGCCAAAATTCTAAAAATATAGAAACCCTGCTCGGTAGGGCCTTGGCGACAAATATTCATCATTTTGAACGAGCACGTTTGCGGATATCTAAATTGAGATCAAATCTTACCTTTCCAAAGAGATGTAGAGATGCTTCTATTATCAAAGTCAAACTAGTCGTTATCCTAACAACTAGTTTAGTCATTTCTACATCTATTTAAACTCAATGTCTGGATCTGATCTCTTACCTAGTCCTGATGATGAACCACACTGGTTGGTTTGAAACGCATCGACAACGTTCTTTGTCATGTAATTTTTACCGAAAGAACTCTAAATATGTACAATAGAACACAAAAGCCAAAATTCTAAAAATAAATTATTATTATTATATCAATATCTCAAATATACCCCTTCATTTTGATTCCAACCTTATACCTTCCCTTTATGTATAAATATATATATCACTATTTAAGACATCTTGCTTGCTAAATTATAAATATATCTAACTTAGAAGCTACTAAATATACTATTGCTATTATAATTGAGACAAAAATATTTAATTACGCCGGAGGCGTTTTCCATTGCGGGCTTGGGGTGAGCAAACACTGTTCACCCCAGCCAATGAGAGACACTTTTCCAAGCGCATGGAGCCAGTTACATTTTTACATGTGGCAGTTCCTGAACCAATAAAATTCCTCGATCTTGTCCAGTTAAGTCATGTAGTCTTTACATGTGGCAGCTCGATCTGGCGACCAGGTGTTGATTTACAATTTCAAACTCTCAAATTTAGATTTGCAGAATGAAATCTACACGGCACAGAATGATTTAATGCAACCATTTAATGTGCATTGAAGAACTTGCAGGTTGCATCGAAGACTAGGCTATTGCCGACTTGCAGCTTGCATAATATTGTCGACTTGCAGTGTGCAACCGACTTGGATGTGCTGCTTAAATAGAGTTCCATCTAACTAAACATAGTGCTGACTTCAGACTTCCAGCTCCAGCCTGAAGAAGAACTTGTCCGACTTTCAGCTCGAGCTTGAAGAAGAACTTGCTAGTAAGCTTCTGTTACCTGCAATTAGGAAACTCGGTGAATATTCTGAAAATGAAAATCTTAATTAGAAGAACTTGAAGTCTTGTTCCTGTAAACTAATTGAATATCTGTACGAATAGTAATTAGAATGCAAATGTTTCCTTGGAAGAGACTGATAAGTGCGTGAATATTGTGAGAAAATAAAGGTTAATTCAAAGTCGAAGTTAAGATTAAACAAGTAAAAGAAGTGTAGAGCAGGTAAAATTCTGGCAGATTGACTTTGTTTCTTTCAAGTTACGAAGGACTATAATGCAAACTGTTTACGGTTAAGAAAGCGTGAATTTTGACAGGAAAAAATGTTGATTCTAAGGTCGAAGCGAGGATGAATTAATTCTGTGTTAATTCTGTCAAGTTTTGATATTGTAGTAAGTACTGTAAACGGAATTTTGTATGATACATGGGAGTATTCTTGTGTTACAGTAGATTTATGTAAGAAATAACTTAGTTTTTAAAGAATGGAAAATTATTGGTTTACTTTAATTTATTATTGTGGAAGAGACAGGGTATTGTGGATAGATTAACGTTGAATGAGTAGAGATCAATTAACTGAGGAAAATTTAGTGTATAATGTGAACCAGAGACTACTCCTAAACAAATCCAAACTGCCACCGAGGCCTTGTCTGTGGACAAGAGTTGTGTATCAAAGAATGTGCATCTAAGCACCCACTTGTCTACTGGATACCCAACTAACAAGGTTGTGGGGAAGGAATAAAACCCCAACGGAAGACGATATAAGTCAAACGAAAGTAAGGCTGGATGGGGCTTATAAGGGTGACCTTAGTAAAGATATAATAACATAACAGAAAATCCAGTTTCACTGGAAAAAGGTCTTGCAGAAAACAAAAAAATAAATTTCATATTATATTGCTGAGAATTAATACATAAGCGTGAATTAGCTATACAAGTAAAACTACTAGCATTTTATATTAATACTGAACTTGAGCAGAGAGATTTAAACCCTGACCCGTTGGTACATGTAGGGTTTTACATTCTTAGGGCTTAGGTAAGACCTCAAGAAAGGTAAAACTATAAATGTATAGTTTATAGATAAACTTGAATAGAGAATTCACCATAGAAAATAAACAGAGTATATATAAATAAGCCATCTATGAAAGATAATTAAAAACTACGAGTTATAGAAGTGGCTCAGCCAACAAATTTAACTATAAATTTTACGACAGAGAACATTCATAAAAGAACCATAGCTTTATGAAATTGACTCTGCAAAATGACATATACATTTTCTTCAAAATTTACATGTAAACTGAGGCCTTAATCCAATTCAAGGGAGTATATAAAAGACAAAAGAACTCTGCTACACGAGTAGCGTATAAACTCTCCATTACGATTCTGCATATAAAAAATGTAAATGGACAAATAGACCTTAATAAAATACGTTGAGAATCCTGTGATAAAAAATCTTCACGCTGGTAGCAAGCAACGCTACCCAAATAAAAAGGAAAATGTAAAGCCCCTACAACCTCGAAACCCTAGGGGTTTAACCCTAAAATTTCTATACAGCAAAACCAAAGATGTAGCAGAGGCATTCCTAGCTCAATCATGGAGGAACTAGAAGAACCGTGCAAGAACCTTGACCCTCTAGCAACAACCCATCAAAAAGTTTTGACACTACCTGGCAAGACCGAAGTATTAGAGCTCGACGAATCCGTGTCACCAACCTGAATTTAAAGACTAAGCTGAGAAAGTAGATACCCACACAAAGACAAGAGATGGGTCAGTATATTTACGAATAATAGTGTGTACAAAAAACCTTGTGAATCACAGATGTTAAAATGAAACAATTTCGCAGAAAAATAGAAGCAATACTTCCCTGTAACCTTGCCTGTAATGGCACGGAGGAAGACAAAAGTCATATAATTGAATACAACAGCTAAGTTGCCAGCAAAGCAAGCAAACAAAGAGTTTGTACATGCCACCTGAGTTTGTAAGTGTTCAAAAAAGGCAACATGCGAGCAAGAAGATGGGCAGAGTTGAGTGCGTATTGGAGGACGACTAAATAAAATAGCACAATCACCTGAAGGTTGACAAAAACACATAAAACACACTACTTCACGGAGGAGAATAACAGAGCGGCAGACTGCCGAGAAACATAAGCCAAATGACAAGCGCCTAAGGGAGTTAGGGGGTAGGTTGGATAACCTAACCACCTCGATCTCTTCTGGATGATCTGATCCAGATGCAAGCACGTTTAAGCACGTTTTACCATGTTGTGAGAGTAAATACAGAGTTATTGCTGACAGATGGGTTCGAAAGGAGGTCTCCAGCCAAATGCCAAAGTTTGGATTCATAGATTAGGCGCATGAATTCCTTTTTTTATAAGTTATCCGATGCAAGCACGTTTAAGCACGTTTTACCATGTTGTGAGAGTAAATGCAGAGTTATTGCTGACAGATGGGTTCAAACGGAGGTCTCCAGCTGTTATCAACTAAATGCCAAAGTTTGGATTCATAGATTAGGCGCATGAATTTCTTTTTTTATAAGTTATCCGATGCAATAAAATACATGTTGATAACATATGATGCTAAGATTCTCCATTGCAATTATATATATATGATGATAACTTAATAATTCTTAGACCTTAATCATATGGGTCAGATAGGGTTTTAAGAATTGGTAAGTAAACACCAAGAATGAAATCCAAGGTACAGAGATAGGTTTGGGAAGTATGTGGATATGTTGTTGACTTGAATATTATGTGTTGTGGTAAAATAAAAAAAATCTACATATAAGATAACTTCAAGAGGAGATTTAACTAAATATTAATAGTAATGATTTGTTATGGCTATATATTGCCTTTCGTTTCTCTTGTTATAGTCCTTCGCTTCTGCTGTTTGACTATGATACTAAACAGAAATGAAGATAACCGGTTTAGAAAATTAAAAATTCGATTGTTAACAATGGAGATATATTCACAATTCCTCTTAATAAATATTATTTGCAAATAATGTTAATGTTTTACAAATTTATTTAACCTAATTAGTTTCAACACATCTTAGAAAAATTAGATGCCATAATCTATGATTTATTATCTTCAACTATATCATTGAACTATTTAGTTAAATTTCAATTAAGAAACACAAATATTAATTTTCAACCACCAACCACTAATTTTGAACATGAATTTTTCATTATTTGTATTTTAGACAACTTTTCTTCTTTTATAGAAATGAAATTTGTGATCATTAAGACATGAAAGGTATTAAATTCTTGTTATTTATAGAAGGCATAAATATTTTAATCATTCCAAGGACTATGTATTTATCATTGTATAAGATTTTTCTTTATATTGAGGCATTCAACGCACAATGGATTTATGCTTTAAGGTGACCACCTAAAAAATTTAATAGAAAGTTTTTATGAATGTTGTCAATTCTTGTTTTTTTGCTTCAACTCTCTTAAATTGCAAACTTAGAATTTTTGGTTCCCCTATGTACACATCCTCTTCTTCAGTTTCTTTACCTTCATATTTATAGTCGCTAGCAACACCTCATTTTACAAAACCAGTTGCATCGTCATGGAAACATCCTTGACCCACAATGGGCTCTCGTCGCTGCTTGCTGGTGGTATCGACCTACAACCAACCCTACAGATCATTACAATCGAACATATACCTTCTGCTCGAGCTACAACGCCTCGCTACCGCATATCGTTGTCTGATGGTGCTCACAAGCACATCGTTCTACTTCCTTCTTCACATACAGAGTTTGCACAAAATGAGGAGTTGCGAATAGGCTCGATAATTCGCGTTAGGAAAAGCTCATGCACGTATGCACATCATTCCATGTAAGATACGTAGATGTCACCTCTCCGCTTCCTCCCCTTTAATGATTCTCCTCTTACGTCCCTTGTTTATCTCAATTCTCATTTCTAACATTTTACTTCCCCTCTTTGCTAATAAATATCTCATTCTTGCAGGTCACTTTGTCTCATCGATCTTGACATACTGCAACGTGATGCACCATTGGTTGGTGACCCAGCCCCTATTATTCTCTCCACTGAACAGATGAACCAAGCCACCTCGGCCTCCTCTTCTTCGTCTCCCTTTTCCTCGCCACCCTCCCTTGACATTCACTCCTTGTCCTCCGAAAACTCCACCCTATCATCTACAACTGTTCTCCCTTTTAAAGCACTCTCCCCTACCCGAAAATCTTGGTCCATCCAAGGCAGAGTCCTTTCAAGGACACCCCTTCGTGAATTTAGCAATGCACAGGGCACTGGAAAATCACTAAGGTTTGACCTTGTCGATCGCGACAGCGATCAAATCCATGTCTCTGTCTTCAATGAATTGGCAGAATCCCTTCATGGTCTCATTAAAATTGGCCACATTTACAATGTTGCAAATGGGACCATAAAGATCCCCAACCCTTCATATAACCATCTCAAACGACCATTCGAAATCCTCCTCTTCTCTTCATCAACAGTGTTATAGGTCTTCGTTGATGACCTTACAATTCCTTCCCATACCTATCAATTTGTGCCCATAAGTTCCCTCAAACATTCACCTCCTAATTCAATCGTTGATGTCATAGGTATTGTCGCCTCCCTCTCTCCTTCGTTTATCATTCGCAAACGCGATGGCTCTGAGACTCCCAAGAAAACTATCACTCTTCGTGATATGTCTGGGAGCAGCATTGATGTCACTTTGTGGGGCGAACACTGCCATGCTGAAGGTCGTACACTCTCCGAAATGCACATGGCTTGTGAGATTTCTGTGCTTGCAATTAAAGGGGGTAGGATTGTCGAGTTCAACGGCCAAACTATCAGCACAATCCCAACTAATTCACTACTTATAAATCCAGATGTCCCTGAAGCACAACAACTAAAAGAATGGTTTGACGGAGAAGGAAATAAAGCACCCTCACCGTCGCTCAGCCGCAAATACAAAAGTACAAACAAGAGGCCTTTGAGTTCGAAAACAATTGCCGACATTTTGGCAATGCAGCCTGACGAAATTATCCCATGGATTTCGCTTCATGCTACTGCTATCTCTATGAAGATGGATGATTTATACTTCCTCGCATGTCCCCTTGTCAATGATGGGATCCAATGCATGAGAAAGGCTCTACGACAAGATGACAACACCTACCGATGCTCGAAGTGTGAAGGTTCGTTCAATGAGTGCGACTATCGCTACATTCTTCGACTCCAATTGCAAGACCACACTGGCCACCTCGACAATGTTGTTGCTTTCGACGAAGCTGCAACTGCCCTTCTTGGCGTCTCAGCAAAGGACCTCTGCCTCCTCTCAATTGATCCTGAAAGTGTTATTGACATATACAAAAAAATCAAAGGACACCATTTCCTCTTCACACTATCTTTAAAGAGGGATAAATTCAACGGTGTTGAACGACTACGCCCAACTCTTATGCACGCAGAAGAAATTGCGTACGCTGAGGCATCAACTACCTTGCTAAGGGACCTACAATCAAGTACTCCCCCCGCCAACCCATTCTAACACAAACTCTAACCGTTTCTTTCTTGCTCTCACTCATCTCTCCCCCACCTCTCATTCAATACATACTTTCCCCATAATAGCTTCCTCCAAACATGTCCACCATCCGCTACAAATTTTCATTTCCTTCCCATTGTTCCCCTTTCAGTCTTCTTAAACCTTGATTGCCATTCCTCATCCATTTTCCAGACATGTTTTGTAATCGTAAGTATATATTTCCATTGCCCTTCTACTTTCTACTACTTCTCCTAAACGCTTCATCGCCCACTCCTTTCTTCATGACATTTTGTATATATGTCATTCCATTATGCTTTAATGGATCTTTCTAATATATGAACATTTAGTCACATATTTTTCCCTTTCCTCCTTCATTGTTTCATCTTCTTTGGAACACACAGTTTCTAAATGTACAGATGAATATGCTATGTTTACTATAAAAAATAATACATAAATTGCTTCTTCTCTTTTTGTAAAATACAAAATATGTCTTCACTTTACTCTAGCCAATACATGCAACATGTGGTTGATTTCAAAATAAATGCTTTCTCAATTTGAAATATGCAACACACATTTCCAAGCAACCCATACTAAATACATTTTCGCTTTAATAATCAGTCGCAATATACTTCATGCATTTGACAGACGTTTCCTTCCTTGCAACAGCTATGCCAACCCGACTAGAAAACAATGTGGAAAGGGAACAACAACGACGCTACTACGCACTTAATAAAGACATCATCAATGCACGTCGTCACCTCCTCTCTTCAAATCGTCGAAGAAACCTTCGCTCTCAAACCAACAATACTCCTACTGCTTCACAAAATTCTGTCCTCCCCATACATCCCACCCAAACTTCCCAATTTCCCCTTCCATCTCCACTTCCTAACCGAACCTTTCCAACCGCTTCAACTCCTTCAAATCTTCCCTACCCTTTACATATTCCACCCCATGTTCCTCCCTTTCCACCTGCCCAACAATTTCTCCCCATCCTTCTGCAACATGCACATTTTCGGTTTCGTCAAAGGATCGATGCACTTTGTCCCATCCAAGTTTTCTCAATTTGTCATGAAGCTTACCCATCCATGAAAACAAAAACAAGTCATGGAATAATTTGTTGTACCCGTTGTGTTGCCGAACGATCAACGCATCGTTTCTCCTCTACAAATAACATGGACCCAGGTATCCAACCACATGTCCTATCCTGCCTAACTCAAGTTGAAGAGATGCTCATTGCTCGTGTCAATCCCGTTCTTCAAGTCACCCATGCACGTGGTGGCCAATTGAAATATTCCGGTCATATTATTAGTTTTCCACAAGATATCACAAATATTGTCACCTCTCTTCCTCGGATGTTGTTAGAACTAGACATCCTTGTGGTAAACAAAACTAGCTATGATGAAAAAAACTATGAATTTCTTGTTAGTCGAACGCATGTCCATGCAGCTTTGCAATTCAAACTACAAAACGACCCATACTACAAAGATGTCCATATTAACCAACTTGCCCTCTCTGCTTTGCCTATTCCACCTACCAACATTTCCAACATGCTACACCATATCAACACATCTTCCATCGCACTCCATGAAGCCATTCCAAAAATTCCTACTTTTGAACTTCCCCACTCATGCCCGTCTGACCTCCACCCATCCTCCTTTGTTTCAACTCTACCAAACTGTCATTCTGAACTTGATGAAATACGTGCCTACATAGATTCCTCCAATTCAACAACCACCCATTCACTTCAATGGCCGACCATTGGCCTTTCCCCAATCAATGAATACAACACAGAGGGCCTATTCTGCATGGCCTTCCCCACCCTCTTCCCCAAAGGATCTCCCATGATTAACCAACCAAGAATTGCAAAAGTGGACATGCAAGAATACGCTATGCATCTAATGCGCTACAATGACAATCGTTTTGCACAACATCCTCGCTTCCGATATTACTTGTACAACCTTATCATGCGCCATCGCAGCCAAGCAACTGCCTCTGTCTTCATTAAAAGGGACCTTTCAAACACCCTACCAGCAACAGTCGTCGACCTCTGCCACCAGCTCCAACAAACGCCCCCTTCCACCATTCCAGACCAAATTATGTGTTTCGGGTCATCCTTGCGTGGAAGCCATTCTTTCTGGAGTAAAGCTAGAGGAGAACTAACAGACATGATCACTCAAATTGGTACCCCTACCATATTCTTCACACTAACTACAGTTGATACAAAATGGCCTGACTTGCATAATTTGATGCCTTCCAACCCTCCATCCAATTCAAATGAGCACACTCGATGGAGAATCCAAAACATTGTTAGAAACCCGCATCGTGCATCTCAATATATCCATTGCAAATTCACAATATTCCTGGAAGAGGTGCTACTTAAAGGATTCCTTGTAAATGATTACTGGTGCAGGTATGCATACTATTCCTTCCTTCTCTTATCTTTCATTCCTTTCACTTCCACACATCCAATCTTACTATCTGTCCCCTTCCTTTATAAGGTATGAATGGCAACATCGCGGCTCCGCACATATCCATGGGTTTCTGTGGCTTCCAAATGCACCTGCTATGGACAATCTCGATTGGACCAATGCCACAGATGTCCGCGCGGCTACAGAATATTTTGATAAGTACTGCACTGCTTGGAATCCTCATCCGGTTCACAGTCGAGCTCCTGGAATAAATCATTCATCTCTACAAGATCCATGCCTCCTTAGCACGCATGAAATATTTACAAGCAATCAGTTAGAAGACTATGAAAAAGTCCTCAATTCTGTTCAAAGGCACACATATTGGCACTCTTCTACATGTTTACGCAAAAGAAATAACACATCAACTTGTCGCTACGGAGCCCCATGGGAGGTTCGCAACACGTCATCTCTTCACATTGATGGTTCTAGCAAAAAGGAGTACTCCCCTTCTAGAAATGATGACAAACTCAACGTGCACAATGCTCAGCTACTTGCAATATGGAGGGCCAACATTGATTTTCAACCAGTTCTCTCACGCCATTCTGTGTTGAACTACATTTCAAAGTATGCAGCAAAATCAGAGGCAAAGTCTGAAAGCTACTACCAAATGCTCTCACGCCTCTCACAATGCTCCCCCCTAGATGCTCCTACTATCACTATCGTCCGCAAAGTCCTCATCGAAATTGTTGCTGATCGAGACATTGGTGCATAAGAAACATGCCACATGCTACAAAAACTCCCACTAACAAAATGTAGTCGTTCTTTTGTCTCCCTCAATGTAAAAAAAAGGAGTCTTCAAACATGTATTGCATGATTTAGATGGTCATCCTCCATCAACACCTTTCATTGCCTCCTACATGCAAAGACCAGTTGCACTTGAAAGTTTGTCTCTTATTGAAGTTGCACGCTCCTGGTCCTTCTCCACCCATCGAAAAACATCACCATGGAAACAAATATTCCCTCCCATGGTTGTCCGCGTTCTTCCTTGTTACACCTCCATTCCATTGAAAGAATCACCATCCTATGTAGACTTCTGCTGGAGCGAACTCCTTCTATACTTCCCTTTCCGTAGCCTCCCGAATGATATTGGCATATCTGATGGAAGAATTGTTGCACACTGGGAAGAAATTAGACACACATATCAACCTTGGCATGTTTATCGCAAACCATCAACCCCGGACCTTTCCGACTCTATCTGTCCATCCCCAAACAACCCTCCCCATGACCCCACACTTGACGTGCATGAATGGCAATTTCTCTCTCAACTCCACCCAGGTAACAACCTCGTCCTCGATGAGCTTGAAATGCTTGGCCATCGTGAGTTTGACACAAACCATAATTGGGGCCACTCTACAATCCCTCCACACTTACAAGAAACAACGATCCACTTCATCGACTCCACTCACTCCTCCACAAGATCCCACCAACTCCTAACTCCATTTGCACATTCCCTTTCCTCCTTGTCCCCAAGCCAAACCATTGCATTCAATATCATCTTCTCGCACTTCCGCAACAACATTGCCAAAAAAAAACTACACATGATAATCCAAGGCACTGCTGGTACCAGCAAGTCATTCCTAATTGAGTTCTTAAAAAATGCATTCCTTGAAAGCTCCACCATGCAAAAATGCCCCCTGCTACTACTTGCTCCTACCGGTGTTGCAGCATTCCACATTAATGCTTTGACGATCCACTATGCTCTTCGCATCCCTATATCCTGTATGGAGCCTTTAGAGGGTCAATCCCTCCTAAACCTTCAAGAACAATTTCAGCATATTCATTACATTCTAATTGACGAAATGAGCTTCATCGGTCCTAAATTGCTTTCTCAAATTAATGATCGCTTGTGCGAGGCATTCCCATCAAATAGAAACAACCCATTTGGTGGACGTTCTATAATCCTTGTGGGAGACCTTGGCCAACTACCACCTGTAAAAGACACGCCAATGTATGTAGGCAATTCTCGTGGCACTGCACTTTGGCAAAGCTTCACTACTGTGGTTACGCTTGCAACAGTTTTTCGACAACAAGGAACAAGTCCTGCACAAATTTCCTTCCGCGAACTCCTCTCCAACCTTCGCAATGCAACACCCACTGTTGCTGATTGGAATCTTCTTATGACACGTTCAAAAACAAATCTTCCTAAAGCCGAAGTCCAATCATTCTCCACTTCAATGCATCTTTATTCAACAAATGACGTTGTTGACTTGCACAATAAATCAATGTTAAAATTATTAAATCAGCCAGTTGCACATTGTTATGCTGCCGAAAAGAGGCAACTAGAAACTACCCAACCAAAAAATGATCAATTATCAAAGAAAATACTCCTTTGCATTGACCAACGTGTTATTCTCAGAAGCAATCTTTGGGTTGGCGTTGGTCTTATTAACGGTTCGCTCGGCATTGTTCATGCAGTCGTATATTCACCAAGTTGTACACCACCAGAACTACCATCATTTGTTGTAGTTGCCTTCCCTCACTACACTGGTCCACCATGGGATCCTTCGAATCCTACATTTGTCCCAATCCCCCCCATCACAAGGGGTTCACGCACACAAATCCCTCTCGGAATGGCATGGGGCTTAACAATCCATAAATCGCAAGGCATGACACTAGATAAAGCAACAATCGACATCGGCAACATTGACCGGCAAGGGCTCACTTTCACAACTATCTCAAGAGTTTGCTCGCTGAATGATCTCTGCATCTCCCCTGCCTTCTCCTACTCACGCTATTCACATATGCAGGACAACCCTTACGTCATGCGTAGGAAACAAGAAGAAGCACACCTTGCATCCAAATCTATTATTCACACTCCTTGAAAAAATCCTATTATTGGTACCTTCTATTCACTTGCATTCCACTTTTACTTATTTCTTCTTGTTCCTCACAATAAGACCTTGCAAATTTCCTGCTTCATTTACATCTTCACTTTCCAATATCATTTCAACTCATATTTGTTCCTACTATTTGTTTCTTATTATGCTTTTCATTATTAGTGTCAAATTTTTACATGTTCACTTATATGCTTTTCCTTCCCTTGCAGCAACTATGGATCGCAGGTACCTTTCTCAGCTCAACAAATTCTATGAAGAAATCACTCAACAGGAGAATGCACTCCTCATTCTATAGCAACGCTTCTTAGTTCGACCTACTCTACCACTATACTGTTTGCGCCCAACATTGAAACTACTCCATAAGATCAAAATATTCATTCGTCGCCTCATTCATGTGCATGAAAGAGATGCACACAGGCAACTTCGAGCATACTATCTTAGTCGTGTCCCGAGTTTGGACGTTAATTGGTGTTGTCGCTGTCGGGCAACCCCCTGTATTTACGACTAGATTGCAACCAAACACCTTTCGTTTATGTTCCAAAGCAATTTTCTTCTATACTTAACAATATCACTCTTACTGTTTTTGCTTGTACCATGATGTAAAACTGCCTACTACTTCGAGTTTTAATAACATGTAAAACCTTTTTACCATTACATTACTTCAAATCAAGTGAATGATGCCTTCGCAAAAATCTATACGATGCACAAGAATACCCCCTCAATGTGCTATGCTATCACTTGCTCCTCCTTTTTGTTCCAAATCTATTCTTTTCTAAATTTAACAATATCACTCTTACTCATTTTGCTTCTACCATTATGTTAAACTGCCTACTACTAGGACTTTAAAAAACATCTACAGCCTCTTTACCATTACATTACTTCTATACAAGTCAATGATGCCCTCGCAAAAAAAAAGAAATACAATGGACAACAAATCTACGGTCTACTATATTGTATACTATCTATTTTCATCATATCAATTATGCCTACATAATTAAATCTAAAAAATTACTTCCTTTATATGCTCTCATTTTATACGATTATAAATTGATTCACAACCAAACCTATTCTTCATTTTCAATTACTTTGCTTCTAATTTAAATTACATTCGTGCAAATATCAGTAACTTACTTCTACTATTATTAACACATAATGATTTAACATAATAACCACAAAATCATAAAATGTAACTCATCGAGATGAAATTACCTACCTTCTTTCCACCTCCAACTTGAGCAAACAACATATTTTATTTTCATCGTTTTATTTTCATCATGTTCCCTAACATGTACCACAAAATGATTCAACTCTCCTCCTTCCCTCCCTTGTAGCAACTATGGATCGCAACTACCTTTCTCAACTAAACAAATTCTATGAAGAAATCACTCAACAAGAGAATGCACTCCTCATTCTACAGCAACGCTTCTTGGTTCCACCTACTCTACCGCTATACCGTTTGCACCCAACTTTTCAACTACTCAAGAAGATCAAAATATTCATTCGTTGCCTCATTCATGTGCATGAAAGATATGCGCAAAGGCAACTTCGAGCATATTATCTTAGTCGCATCCCGGGTTTGGCCGTCAATTGGTGCTGTCGCTGTTGAGCAACCCCTTGTACTTACGAATAGATTGCAACCAAACACCTTTCATGCATGATCAGTCTACTATGCTAACACTTGTTCCTCCTTTCTGTTCCAAAGCAATTTTCTTCTATATTTAACAATATCACTCTTACTATTTTTGCTTGTACCATGATGTAAAAATGCCTACTACTTCGAGTTTTCATAACATGTAAAACCTTTTTACCATTACATTACTTCAGATCAAGTCAATGATGCCTTCGCAATAATCTATACGATGCACAAGTATACCCCCCCAGAATATCACTCTTACTCATTTTGCTTCTACCATGATGTTAAACTGCCTACTACTAGGACTTTCAATAACATCCACATCCTCTTTACCATTACATTACTTCTATACAAGTCAATGAAACACTCGCAAAAAAAATAAAATACAATGGACAAAAAATCTATGGTCTACTATATTGTATACTATCTATTTTCATCATATCAATTATGCCTACATAATTAAATATCAAAAATTACTTCCTTTATATGCTCTCATTTTATACGATTATAAATTGATTCACAACCAAACGTATTATTCATTTTCAATTATTTTGCTTCTAATTTAAATTATATTCGTGCAAATATCACTAACTTACTTCTACTATTATGAACACATAATGATTTTACATAATAACCACAAAATCATAAAATGTAACTCATCGAGCTTGAGCAAACAACATATTTTATTTTTGTAGTTTTAAATCTAAATATTCATGTAATCAATCAATAACAGATTTTACCCCTCATAAATTCACATTCATCATGTTCCCTAACATCTACCACAAAATGATTCAGGTCTCCTCCTTCCGGCGTTCCCTTGCACCCCGGTGCAATTGCTAGTTTTAAATTTTAAATAAATTAATATAACATATTACCAATTCACCATCCACACAGACATGAGGGTTAGAAATACATGCTCACTCTAAAAATATTAGATATACACCCCTTAACTTTTGAGGATTACAAATCCACGCTAATTCACCTTTCACAACGGATAATTACTCTACAAACACATGCTTGATTGAATATTTCTCTCCCCCTTTCAAAAATGAAATTCAGTTCCGACCACAAAAACTACACTCCGAGTTACCCTCACCAAGCAATGCAAAACATACGCAATCTTTGTTTCCGCCCTCAGCCTTCAATTTTCTCCTAGACAAAGTGCTCCGCGGGTTTAGGGTTTAAGATCTCAGATGGGTATATGGGTTTAACTCTGATCAGCCAATTTCAGCAAGAAGCTTTGCGAGCATCGCACTCACGGCAATGGAGGACTCTGCTGAGAAGAAATCCTCTTCCTCTGCTGCATCTTCGCTCCACAGTTCCACTGGCACCACTAAGGAGGAGTGCGAAAGGATGATTCAGAAGAGCCTGAGAAGTAAGGTTTCTTCCACATTGTGCACACATTTTGGTTAAATGTTCGACCCAGAGCTTCAAACCTTCAATTTTTGTGTGTGTTCGGACGACGTGCTTTTCCAATTGGAAGCTTCAAAGTAGAAGCAAACATGCAATTTTTACAAAACTGTGTCCATGAGTATAATTTGTATATATATATGTGAAAAATGAATAACTAGGGTTTAGTGATAACATTTGACAGGTCCCACTGTAAAATTCCTTCGGGAACATCTCGAAAAGGCAGGGTGTTCGGTGAGTCGGAACTTCTTCAAGGCTATTGAATGTGACAAGCAGATCAGTGGTGGATACTTGAGAGAAGAAGGGGTCTGTGGTTACTAAGCTTGTGTATTTGCTGGTGTGCTTGTTTCTTCCGATTCCTTTTTCATCAAATAAAAATGAAATACATTTAATTATTGATATTTACATCAAAAGGTCTTGCACTGAACCACCATGCCCGAGAGTTAAGTCTGGTTTGTGATAAATTTCGTATGTTAATCTTGCAAATATCAAACAACTGCGTTGTTCATAACAACTTCCAAAGGTTGTTTAACATGTCAAACATTGAAAAAACTGAGGAACTTTTAAACGGTGTCTATGATAACAGGTAGAGGGGCGAAGCTTTTATTCGTTGTAACCCATTTTGCAGAGTCTAACTGGAATTTCCCAATTCAATGTGTGAAACTTACGAATCAATGCCAAGCTGTTATACCAGTTACCACATCAGTTGTGCTACATTGTAATTGCCATGTCAACTTTGGCAGTTCAACTTCTAAAACGAATCTTTGTTGAAGATATGTCTTAGAAACTCAGTTGAGGAGATCTAGTGCATGTGATCTTGATGAAATATGATATGCATACGACCTACAAGTACTACAATTAATTAGGATAAGATTTTATACATGTAAACTAGTGAAAAGCACATGTGCAATTATTGGTCTTGATTACATATGATTAGATTATAAAAAGTTGTGTCCAGGTTGCCAGAAATGGGACATTTAGCCAACCTAGACAATTCTGGAAGAAATGGTATACAGGTTAGAAAAACGGTTGGCTGTAAGTCTGCAGAAGAAAACGGCTTTGACCAAGACCCTAACACTAAAGCTACAATCTCTTATATACTCACTAACCTGTCATTTGTTATTACACAATTCTGGAAGAAATGGTATACAGGTTAGAAAAACGGTTGGCTGTAAGTCTGCAGACGAAAATGGCTTTGACCAAGACCCTAACACAAAAGCTACAATCTCTTGTATATTCACTAACCTGTCATTTGTTATCATACAGTTTTTCTGAAGGAAAGTTTGCCAATGAAGTCTAACAGTGACAAGGCCTGTAGCTTCTGATCACTTGTCCCGACTTGAGTCAGGGGAACCTAGAGGTGCAGTAGATGATGGATTACTGGTTACATATATGTTTAAGGTTGAGACCACAGCCCTTGCAGGTATAACCTTATTTTTGCCAACAGGAGTTGTGTCTCAGTCTTCAGGAGTAAACTGCAGCACAAAAAAGTCACCTAGTTCCCAGAATTGCTAACTATTAGTGTATATTAGTGTATTGTGTGGCAACGCTATATGTTGGGGAGTGACGAAGTACTCCGATGTTTTGTTTTGGAGCATGACAGACATGATATTTTGTAGGAATGCCGCAATCAAGCTGCTTGGGGACATTATTGTGGAAATGCCATTGTAGGAAAGTGTTACAGGCAGGACAATGGTGGCCCACAATATTCAAACATGCTTAAGCAATATGTTAAAGCTTGTGATATACAGCTTGAGTGGGCCTAATGGTTAAGAACATGTGTTTCCTCCTAAGAGGTCATAGGTTCAAAACCAGAGGGGGGTAGAGTATGTATGCCTTCGTAAACTTAGCAGTAAAATTGCTATTTGAAGGAATCTCTGGATTATCCACAGAGTTATAAAACTATGGTCGACGTTTCAAATCCCAACGGGGATCCATCTTCACGACAAACAAGGCGGTCTCATACACCAATTTGGTGTTTGCCTCGGCCGTGACCTTAAAATTGGATTATTATTATTGAGTGGCCCACAATGTTCAAAGATGCTAAGCAATATGCTGAAGCTTTCGATGTCTGTTAGAGGATTGGGAGGCCTTCCAAGAGGGATGAGTTACCTTTGCATCTAGTGATAGTAGTCTACCTTTCGAGGAATGAGAAGCAGATTTAATTGGCCTGATTAATCCTCATTCTTGACATGTAGGTCAAAGGTACATCATTACTGCTGCCACTATTTGGCCATGTATGCAGAGGCGACACACTTAGGACTACTCTGTTAAGGTTTTATCTAGTTTCTTTGAGGAGTTGAGTGATCAAGGTAAGTATTTAATGAATGTAATAATTGCAACCTTGACTTGAGAGTGTTTATAAATCAACACCACAGGAGTAATGGTTATCGTCCACAGCCAACAGAGAAGATAAAGGTTACCGTTGTTGCGTTTTATCATAAATTCTCAAGTTAGGCTTGTAATCATTCTGTTCAAAAAATGCTTACTTTGATTATTTCTTAAAATCCTTGTGTAGTGAAAGTAGGTAATGATGTTCATCCAAGATGAACCTCAATACAATCTCAAGAGAGTAATATTGGATAGGTGTTGTTGGTGCCTGTCTGGTCAAATTGTTGGGAGTAGTAATGATGTACCTTGCATTGAAGATTGTAACTAGGTTCTGTCTTCATAAATTATATTTATTGTACTTATCAAAATAGTTAAAGAAACTAATTTATATTATCATTTGACATTTATTTTATTATTAAATGATTTATTAAAGCATGGGTTTCATGCTTGGGTCATATTTAGATTAAGGTCCCCATTGTGGACTTTTGAATCATGTAATTAGGTTTAAATTTGAGTCAAAAATGGTTTAGAGTACCTCCACATTAAGTCGGTCTCAAAGGGACCAATTCGACCTCACCTGAAGCCTATAAAAGCAAGGAAATCGAATTCATTTGGAGCATCACTTCTCAAGCCAGTTCGATATCTACTGCTGCATAGGAAAAAAAGAAGGAAGTTGAAAGGAGTGCGAGTTGGGTCTAGAAGAAAGAGGAAGGAAAAATTGAAATTTTGGTGGTGGAATTTCTGCATTTTGTGCCCTCTGGGAGATCGAAGTCTTTTAGTATTTGCTGCTGCTGCTTCTGTTGGAACTGCTGCCTAGTTGAAGTTTCCGGAGAACAAGTTGCTGCTGCTTCTAGGTCGAAGATCTGGAAGTCTGACTTGGTGTGGAGGGAAGGTTTGGCTTATTTCTAGGGTGAAGAGTCCCAAAGAATACTATTGAAAGGAAGAATTATCTTGACTGGGTTTTCTCATCGAGGGTTTTGCCCTGGCATAGTGCCTACATCTTGTGTCTCTTGTTTTGTGATCTTCATACACACATAATATGGTAATTGCTTGATGAAAGATAAGATAATAAAGAAGTAAAAGAAGGTAACACACTCAAAAGTAATTATCAAGATCTGAGAATCAAACCCTAATACAACTACTTTGATTCTTCAACATGGTATCAGAGGTATGGTCAGGAAGAATTGAAAATCACTTTGTTGGCATGGATTCTCCCTCTCTAATGAACTACATAAGAGTGGTATCAACACTACTGGAAGCTGGATCAAGAAGGTCATCCATTACTTATTCATCAAAGTCAAAAGTCAAGGATTTTTGGCTGCCATTACAGGATCTCTTCATGATGACAATGCATGGATCATTGATAGTGGAGCATCAAGACACATGATAGGAGAAAGTAAACAATTGCATACACTATTAAGGGAGTCATCTTTTCAAGCAACGGAATTAGGTGACAACAAAAGCTATGATGTTAAAGGCTTGGGATCAACATTGCTAGAATTGGAAAGTGGATCGAAGATGCAACTCAACAACATACTATATGTTCGAGCTTTGAAAAAGAATTTGCTTTCTATTTCTTGTTTAGAAGATAAAGGTGAAAGAATTTCTTTTGTTGATGGAAGAGTATTAATTTGGGGCAAAGACTCTAGCATTGACAAAGCTAAATTTATTGGAGTTCATGAAGGAAGTTTGTATAGGGTTACTACTCCATCTCCTCAAGCTTTAGTTCCTATGGAAAATAGTCCTATTGAGCTATGGCATAGGAGGTATGGTCATCTACACTACAGGCTTATTCCCTCTCTTAACCAATTGGTTAATGGCATCCCCAATATAAAGGAAGACCATGAAGGTGTGTGCAAGGGATGCTCTTTGGGAAAACATACAAGAAAGCCATTTCCAAATAATGAATCTAGATCAGAAGAAATTCTGGATCTTATTCACTTTGATGTGTGTGGGGCCTGGGCCATGTTTGATAAATCTCTTGAAGGTCATCTCTATTATGTGACATTCATAGATGATCATTCTAGAAAGACATGGATCTATCTTCTCAAGGCAAAGGACAAAGTATTTGAGAAATTCAAGGAGTTTCGAGCTGAAGTGGAAAATCTCATCGAAAGAAAGATAAAGACTCTAGGATTCGACAATGGTGGGGAATACATTTCCAAGGAATTGATTGCATATTGTAAGGAAGCAGGAATTAAGAAGGAGCTCATTGTTCCCTACTATCCTGAACAAAATGGAGTTGCTGAAAGGAAGAATAGGTCTATTGAAGAAGGCATTAAGACAATGCTCCTTGACCAAGACCTACCAAAATTCTTGTGGGGAGAAGCAGCCATGACAACCGTGTATATTCAAAATAGTAGTCCCCATAGAAGTCTCAAGAATATAACTCCCGAAGAAGCATTTACAGGAAAGAAGTCGAGTGTGGATCACTTTGAATCTTTGGAAGACATACCTACATCCATGTTCCAATAGGACAGGCGAAAGAAGATGGACTCTTCTAGCATCGGATCACTTCGAATCTTTGGAAGCCATGCCTACATCCATGTTCCAATAGGACAGGCGAAAGAAGCTGGACTCTTCTAGCTACAAATGAATATTCATTGGATATAGTCTCTCCTCAAAGGCATATAGAATCTACATCAAAGAAAGAAGGCATATTGAAGTAAGCAGAGATGTCATATTTGATGAGAGCCAAGCCTATAAGAAATCCAAAGATATTCCCCTAGACTCTGATGACGAAGAATCTCCTATATTCGAAGAAGAAGAATCACACCATGAAAACCCTACCACAAATCAAGAAGAAGAAGAAGGACCAAGTGAGCCTATTCAACCGGTGATCATCCCGACCACAAGGAAATGAAGCTCCAATAGGAACCTTCAGGGAAAGTAAAAGATCGAAGAGATACTCTGGCTATGCTGCATATATGACGAAGCTAATTCAAGTTGAACCATCTACAATCGAAGAGGTTGTTCAACAGGATGTCTGGAAGAAGGCGATGCAAGAAGAATACCAATCCATTATGAAGAATGGGGTTTGGGAAATCATTCCTAGACCTAGTGACAAATCAATTGTCACATCCAAATGGATCTACAAAATCAAGCATGCTGTTGATGGAAGCATAGAAAAGTACAAAGCAAGGTTCGTTGCAAGGGGTTTCTCTCAAAAAGAAGGAATAGATTATGAAGAAACCTTTGCACCTACAACAAGGTATACTACCATTAGATCTTTGGTTTCATTGGCTGCTATAATGGGTTGGAATATCCATCAAATGGATGTGAAGACCGCATTTCTAAGTGGGACCGTTGATGAGGAAGTATACATCGAACAACCCAATGTTTTCGAAGTAAATAGCAAGGACTCTCACGTCTGCAAACTCAATAAAGCCCTATATGGCTTGAAGCAAACTCCTAGGGCATGGTACACGAGAATGGATGCATATCTCCTAAGAAATGGGTTCGTGAAGGGTACTGCTGATCCAAATCTCTACATCAAGGTTGTGAATAATGAACCTGACATTATTCTACTATATGTGGATGATCTATTCATCACTGGTGTGGAGCAAAGAATTGAATGTAAGAAAATGTTGGCAGTCGAATTTAAGATGAAGGATCTGGGACTCATGCATTACTCACTGGGTCTCGAAGTATGGAAAGATCTCGGGGAGATATACTTGGGGCAAGGAAAATACATCATCAAGATGTTGCATAAATTCAGAATGATGGACCCCAAGCCCATGACTACTCCTATGATCACCAATCTCAGGAAGTTACAAGGTTCTACTCATGTCTCGTGGATCCTACCTCTTATCCACAAATGGTGGGCTCCCTATTGTATCTGGTAAACACTAGGCCAGATATATGCTATGTAGTAAAGATCCTTAGTCAATTTCAGTTGGAGCCTCATCATGACCACTGGATAGCTACCAAACACATATTAAGATATCTTCGTGGTACTATACACCACTACCCAAAATACAAGAGTAAGGAAGTCAATCTAATTGGCTTCTCAGATTCTGACTGGGGTGGTAATGATTTTGATGGGGAAGGAGTACTACCGGTGGATGCTTCAGCCTGGGGTTTGCTGTGGTTTCATGGATGAGTACAAAGCAATGTCTTGTTGCCGTAAGTAGTGCTGAAGCTGAATATGTGGTTGCATGTGAAGTAGGAAAAGAGGCTGTATGGTTAAGGAAGCTTCTAACAGACTTGTTCAAGAGTTCTCTAAGTCCTACTATAATCAACTATGATAATCAAAGTTGCATCAAGATGTCTGGAGATCTCATGTTTCATTCTAGGACGAAGCACATCAACAATAATTTCCACTATATTAGGAACTTGGTACAGGATGGGATTGTAAAGTTGGAGTATGTTTCGGCAAATGAACATGTAGCAGACATACTGACGAAGGCTCTTCCTAACAAAAAGTTTGAATATTTAAGAGACAAGCTTGGTTTGGTAAATATTGCTGATTGAATTGATGATAATGTTTTGGAAGAGATATGTTGTGGCTTTGCAAGTGAAGCATTGCCTGGAAAGACATCGGGGCGATACCTTATATCGATGTCTGGTAGGGAGGGTGGCATTAGATAGATGTGCACCTAGATCGCTGGGTTGTGTTGAGAATTTGAAGGGCTGTAGGTTAATACAAATTCTCTTCTTGATAATTAATTGTGATACTTATGTCTTCTCTTCTTTTAGTTTAGTTAATATTTCGTCAAGTCAATTATCAAAAGGCACAAGACACAAAAGTTAGGCTCCTAGAGCCAGGGCAAAACCTCTCCCTCTTGGAGAGGAAAACCCGCAAAGAATTCTTCTTATAGATCTTTAATTGACAAGTACCATGACCCAGACATAGACCCTTGACCTAAATATGCTTCCAAGATCTTGATTCCACCTCTTCAACCTTGGATCTTCTCTTCACCAAATTACTTAGATCTACATCAGCACTAGAGACCTTGCATATGTTTGTAGTTGAATTGCTTGAACAGTAGGAAGGTAAGTCATAGGTTTACCTTCCTTACTATTGCTTTCTTTTCTCCTTATGATTACCACAAATTTTCTCTTCAGGTTAACAACCCTTGTACTTATCCGCAATCTAACTTGTATCACTGTTTTAGATTTGCATTCTACAGTGTCTCTTATCCGTACTTATGTTTTATTTTATTTTATTTGCATTGAACCCTTACTTTATCCGCACTGAAGTCTTTAACTTTATTCCCACTGTATCTTAGTATATATCCGCACTGTCTATGCTGTAGGTTCCGCACTATCTCTGTTGTGGTATCCGCACCATCTTTGCTATAGGTTCCACACTATCTCTGCTGTAAGTTCCGCACTATCTTAGCCGTGGTATCCGCAATTACTTCTTGTATTAGATCTGCAAATGCTTCTTGTATTTGGCTTAGACTTATCCGTAATTTCAGCGGAATCCGCAATACCTTATTATCAAATGAGCCGCAGAGCAACTTATATATATAGATGTATGCTTCTTGTTTTAAGGCCGACTCACCAATCTGTCTTTAGGCCGACTTGTCCACAGTATGAAGGCCGACATTAATGTTGCAAATAGGCCGATTTCATCATTTGATTCCAGCATTGAGAAGGAGCTATTGTATTTCATTCTTCCACAAGGTATATGACAAGATCTTGGAGCATTCTACTGAATACTCCATTTACATGACACTAAATATTCCTATAAACAAACCCTAAATAGACATCAAGAAGAAGTCTATTAACCTATAATAAAAATTCTTGCTCATGAAACTCATGAAGCAAGTACAACAAATTATATTTTATAATCTTTGTCTTGTAAATACATAATTACATAGTCAACATGAAGACCAACCTAGTTACACTTTTCAACACTCCGTCTAAACTAAGGAGGTATTCATATAGGTAAATGGTTACTTTCAAACTGAAGGATCTCATAAGAAGAATCAGATTGGTAATCGCATCTGTATAGCATCATATCAACCAACATTGTCCTAGTGCAAGGCCTTGACTAACAGCCCCATCTCTCAACGAGACAAGGGGCTACAATGCTGGCGAGAGACATGACTTATATACACCTTCGTCATTGTCTCTCCAAGGTACATACTCCACTCGGGTGTTCCCAAAGTATGACCTTCCTGGACTATTCTTCTCTTGGGTAGCTAGCCCTCAAAGAATATCGGTCACCGAGTACTCTTATCCTGAATGCCCTAACACATTCTCAAAGAGTATCGAATGCCAGATGATTACCTAATCCTCCATTCTGTCTTCCCAAGTGAAGACTAGAATGATATCTCTCCCTTTCAACCAGGGAGGACCTATTCCACAAGGGAATGTACTCATTCCTATACAAGGAATTTACCTAAGCTCATTCTTAGGAATTACCAAGTTTCTTCCAAGTAAGAAACTTATCACCAGGCTCCCTTTTTAACGAGGGACCTCCATCAGCAATGGTGAGACACCCAGTTGCTCATGAAGAATTCCTGTCCTCGATGTCATGGATTTCGATATTGAGGAATCTTCAACTTTTAGCTTCATAGGGCACAGATCATCCATCACTTCCATCCTGAGTCATGTCAGCTATCAGAGAGTTATTCATCAGAATTTTTTATCTGGTCCACTGTTATGCCATGTTGCTTTCCTTCAAATCATCTCCAAGGATCATATATCCTTTCTTATGATTGGCAGCCCTGCACAAATTTATCTAGAAAAACATATTCATATGAACTTTTAGAACAAAAGTTACCTTAGTGATGATCTTTCACCATGACATCTTCCTATAGGCATCGACATCCTTCATACAGATTGACATGTCTCCTACTGATATGTTTTGCCAAGGGTCTTCTTCTTTACCAGACTTTCGTCAAAGTCTACATATCTTCCCAGGAGATCTCCTAGTCACATATTCTTGGCCTTCAGATGATAACTGCCTCTTGACATGGTTGTACTTCATGATCTCTTCTTCTCTGCACATTCTTCATTCCCAGGATATTACAAATTTTCCAATTTCCTATTTATGTACAACCACCTCATATTCTATGAGGTCATATTATGTTGATTTCATTTGTTAGTGCATTGAGAGATCCTTCTTCATAGATCATACTCCTAAATACGGAGGTATATTACTTGCAACCATATGACATGACTTCACGGCATCCAATATCAGCATATATGTTTGCATACCTCATACCTATTTTCCTTGAGTCATCTTGTAGCGGTTTCTCTTGAATTAAGAGATTCATTCCTTTGACCTGCTTCAACAATATGTCATCACATACCAAAATTTTGTTTCCATGATGACCCTTGATCTGATCACTGCTTTACTTTTAGTAGAGAGGTTTTCCAGAGGCTGTTTCACCGAGAACTCCTTCCATGCTTCTATCGAGATGCTTCTTGATGTTCATTGCAATCATACAATTTTGCAACTAATTAGAGATCACTTACAGAGGAAGATGATCTCTATCATAATAGAGATCTCTTGCTTCCTCCTTCTTAGATCTTTAAGCATCAGGTTCTTCTCTTTCATAAGTGACATGGGCTTCTTCCTTTTTCCTTGTGTTCTTTCCAGATTTAGGACAATCTCTTTTATAATGCCCAAGCTCATCACATCCAAAGCATCACACGTTGTCCATATTTCTTCTTTTATTCTAAGGCCAAACTTTTCGAATCTTCCTTTCTTCCTGTATTGTAGGAATTTACAGGATAAGTTCCGTAGATCAAGAACCAAAGGTCACCGCTCACAAACAGATCACAAATCAGTACACCAGTATAATCACGTGGTTAAAACCCTCAAAGAGGGAAACAGTGCACGGCCTGAGCCACCGCGGCCACTTCAGGCAATTTATTAATATAAAAAGAAAAGTTACATATGTTTCTCTCATAAACGGTTACCGAACAAATGACCCTCCATGCTCTTCAAATAGAGATCATAGATCAATCGGGTGTTAAGCCACGGATCAAGTGTCGTTAATACCGAGGAGAGAGATAACCGTCGGATCACTACAAATCATGACTGTCAGATTGTAAGTTACAAATGTACATGGTAAAGAAACACACTTTACCTAACTCTACACTAGACTAAGTTATTCTTAACTATTTCCTATGTGTCGGAACATCCTAACATCCCCCCTTAAGAAGAACTTGGGATAGGATCGAAGGATTTACAAAGGTGACACAAAAGGAGCCTATTTCCTATGTGTCGAAATATCCTAACATCCCCCCCTTAAGAACAACTTGGGATAGGATTGAAAGATTTAAAAAAGTGACACAATAGGAGAATGAAGGAGGCATTAGAGCCTATCCCCCCTTAATGACAACTTTCCTGAACTCCAAGCATGGATCGAAGTTTGGTAAACTTCGCTTCTGTGAGAGCCTTTGTAAAGATATCGACTACTTGATCATTGGTTGGACAATACTGCACTTCAAGAACACGATCATGAATGAGCTTTATGATGAAGTGTATGTGGAGTTCAATGTGTTTCATACGCTGATGTTGAACTAGATCTTTACATAGCTGAATGGCACTCTGATTATCACACCAAACTTTAGTTGGATGCTGCTGATGAAGACCAATTTCAGACAGGATTTGACGAAGCCACATGGCTTCCTTGCTGGCTTCAACTGCACCATGATACTCCGCTTCTGCTGAAGAAAGAGAGATGGCACTTTGTTTCTTACAAGACCAAGTAATAGGTCCTGATCCAAGAGTGAATACATAGCCTGCAGTATTGTTAAAATTGGACAACTAGGTCCAAACTCCGGATTGTGCTGCTCAGATGATGATCCCAATATTTTTATTGGATTCCTCTTTCGGAGAGGTGTAAGATTGATCTAAAGATCATCTTGATCGGATGAGTAGAACATATACTTTGAATTTATTCCACTTATGTGGTAGGTTGACCTAGAATAAAATATAGACTTAAATGTCTTAAAGGACGTGTCACACACCCGCAAAGATTCCTATATATTGGAGAGACTTAGAGTTCATTTGACACATTGTTGTGGAGGAATTCTCTCTCTCTGGATAGCGTTGGAGCTGTGATATATATATGGACTGTTCTTTGTTTGGGTTGTTCTGGGTTATGTGTGACACACCTTGCTGAATGACCTATTGGAGACTTTGCTGGTAGAAGCATCCTGCTGATCGCCGTAACGCCACCATTTATTATCTCTGTTTTTGGCTTGTCTTATATCGATCTATTGGTATGTTCTATCTGCTTCAATATTATGTGCCCTAATCTGAAATGGCATAGAACATGTTTTCAAATTAACATGGTATCAGAGCGAAGGTGAAGACAAAGTTCAACGTGTGTTGAGAGAAATCACTCACACTTCAAAAAGAGAAAGACTCGTTGGAGAGGTGACATTTTTTGCCCTAAACGCAACAAGGAAAGATAAGACGACGTGTTTTTTTAATCTATTTTAAGGTTATCTTAAAAACCGAATCACCATGAGGGGAGGCTGAGGTAGGAAAGACTGTTTCAACCTACGTAAATGTGCCTTGGGTGCGTTAAATGGCAGCGTATCCTACTGTAGGTGAGCCGCAGTCCCTACCTCGAAGAACAACAAAAAGTTGGACGTGGAAAAGCTCATTTACAATATGACGATTTGAAACCCTGATGTAATTAGAAGTTGCAGAACGCAAGGAGGAGAAAGAAGAGCAACCATGGTGGATCTGCTGGACGATCCAATGGTTTCGACTTTAGATGCAGGGGACTGGGAATGGGACAGCGTTTTGGACTTCTCCCTCGGCTCTTTCCCTAGTCACATTTTGCCTTGGCAATCCGAAGAACTCTCAGATGAACGGTTATTAGCTTCCTAGGACCTTGAAGTTCAGCAGGCAAGGGAGGTGTAGATTGCATCTCCCGAGAATCAATCGCAGGACGCAGATGAACATGAGAAGGTTGTTGCGTCCGAGCGGATTTGCTAATGGGATCTTCGGCTTACCTGTTCGAATTTCTTAGCGGGGCGGGTGCCATGTGCTTGCCCCGAAATGGACAGAATGAATGGAGTATATTTCCCAGCGGCAAGGATTGAAATCGAAGGGTTTCTGGGATTGCGTTATGTTTGTTCTCGGGGTTTCGCACTTCTCTTGCACGTGAAAGTGTTCTTCAGCAAATACAACATCAGAACGCCTAAATTTTGATCAAGGGTTTCGCTTCATGTTTTAATTTTATTTTGGAGTATCGTTGTTCTTGCAGGACTATAACTCACTCCGTTCAACATAAATTTTCTAGGATTTACTCTGCGTTACTGTAATTGAAGGCAAATTCGCTTGGTTCTTTGTTGTGATTTTAATTTAAGCAAAGGAAATATATTGTGCGGCCCCTAGAACCAAATCACTCGCATCCTTCTTGAAGAAAGGGCGATCTGGACTCTGCGTGGAATTGAAGATTCGAAGGTCTATCCTTACATATTCGTTGAACTCTAAAGCAAGCCGAATAAACTCTTCCCTGCTGTCTTGCCTGTAGACCCTTGTTTTCAGAATGATTGGCCTATTTACAGCAATGTGATGAGGGCTTGATCTAATTTGAAAAAGGAGCATTAAAGTACCTGTGGCTTAACTATGGAGAATTTTTTTCCCCGGCTCTTAAAGGATGGTATCTCCAAAGAACATTTGATACATTGAAATGGGCACCTAAATTTCTGCTTGAAATCCTGCTCGCACAATGAGTCAAAGATAACAATACCAAAAGGTCGTGATTTCAGTAACAGTATCTGTGGCCCTTTTTTTCTATTGATACACACATTCGCTGAAGAATATATATATATATATATATATATATATATATATATATATATATATATATATATATATATATTTTATCAGTCAACTCGCAAACCTTTCTTTGGAATGTTTTTAAGCCCTTGTTTCATGGTCAGTTAAGTGAAATGGAATTACGCCTCAAAGCCTTGGCATCTTGTAACATTTATTGTGCATAAATTTGTGGATCAGAACTGGCATGAAGCAGAGCGTCCTAAGCCTTCTGTATAATGTTTTAGTAGCTATACATTTCTGCAGTCCTGATCAACTATCTGAAAGCAATGTGCCAAAAGAGAGACATCATACACCATTTGCTTGATTTTAAGTCATGCTCACTGTATTTTTGAGGCAAAGACACTTCTGGCGCTGTGTCAAGGAACGACCTCCCATGGAAGAGTAGCCGCAACTCAGGGAAACAATTGTGGGCCAGATTTAAGCAATTAAGGTATGTCTTCTATGCTAAATTTGTATGAAAACTATATAGCAGGAGCATGGGATGATAGGAAGACAACAGCAAGTCTTGTATGGGCAAATTTTTTTTTCCTGTTACCCTCAGCATGAAGGAAGAATATCCTTTCTAGCCTATGAACTTAAGGAAGATTAAGGTAGAGCAATTTTTTTATGGCTCTTCCATAAAGGATGGGTAAAGGATGAATCTCCTCAGGGATCATCACAGAAAATTACAGGCAGTTATCACAGTTTTTTTTACTATGTGGTCACTCTGTATTGACCTCACTTCTGGGTAGCCATTGGCCCAAACCAAAGTTGGACATAGACCTAAGGGGTTATTATGTGCAAAGGAAGCTGGAGTATTTATCCCCTAAGGATTCATATCTGTACATTAACATGACACATGTAACATTTTATTGATGACTTGAGATTTAACCTGCTGGATGACTGGGGCTGAATCAGTGATGAGCAGGATTGGCCTGTATCCTTATGGAACTTTGATGAGTAGAAGTATCTTATGAATATGCTATATCTGCATAAGAGAAAGGTTTCACATAAGGTATGGAGTCTGGATTGGCATGAAGAATGGAATATTCTGTGTTCTTTGAACATCTGTATAATTGGTTTCTAGACCTGTGCAATTGAAGAGACAAATCACAAAACTGAGATCTGAAGTCTTGTAGCTCCAGACCCGACAACTGTAGTTGGGCAGATCTGAAATTAAGAAGCAGTGCTGGATAAGATGCCAGATGTAGTAGATGAAGCTCTCAAGTGCAGAATTATGAAAGAAGAAATCATGTTTGGATTCCTAGTTCTGTGGGTCACAGTAAAGAGGGTTGTTTGAGGAAGCTCCAGCAAATCTCCTCAGAATAACAGGACTTCTAACACAAGCTGAGGCTTGTTGATATTTTCTCCCTGTTGGACAGTGACATAGATAGACACCTATGTAGCAGTAAGCATGTGACAGTAGCAGTCTCACATTGAAGCATAATGGTAAAATGTGTTTTGGCAGCTTTCAGACACATTTGTTGGAATCTTGAACCATGATCAGCAAAGCCTGTTGGATGGCTTTGTCTGTGGGAGATTAAGTCACCTTTCTAAGTTGGTGTCTGGGATGACCTCATTTAAAATAGATTTCTTCTCTCTCAAGTAAAGCTGGCATTAAGAGGGAGAATACAACTGTATATGCTCCTGAATGGATACCATTGCTGAACGAAAGAAGATCCTCATGACTCTGGACATATGGCTTCAGAGGGGGAAATTTCGGAGGAAAACCAAGAAGCCATATAAATACCAGGGGTATCTAGCCGCCATGAGTTCAATATGAGCCTAGATCATTTGGAGAAGCTGTAAAGTATCTAAATCTGCAAGGATACGAGGGTGATATATGGGATATGTTTCCTAGACCACAGATCAAAGCTGTTGTCACCTCGCTTCAAAATCAAGCATGGATCTGATGGAAGTGCTGAAAAGTTCAGGCAAGATTCGTTGCCCATGAGGAAGGCATAGACTATGATGTCACACTTGCACCTGTGACTCGATATACCACCATTCGATCAATAATAGCCCTTGCTGCTACGCAAGGATGGAGTCTTCATCAGATGGATGTAAAGACCGCATTTCTACATGTTGCATTAAAGGAAGAAGGTGTATGTTGAGCAACCTCTGGGGTTCGAAGTCTAGGTTAGGGACACCCATGTCTGCAGGTTGAAGAAAAGCCCTCTATGGGCTGAAATAAAGCACCCAGAGCTTGGTACGAGAGGGATAGATAGCTACCTGGTGAAGCTGGGCTTCACTCGTAGTAAGGCTGATCTGAACCTTTACTTCAAGGTTGATAGAGAAAAGCCTCTCATTCTAGCTTTGTATGAGGACAACCTCTTCCTGACAAGTGCTGACCCTCTCATTCATCAATGCAAGAGGGAGTTCGTTGCTGAGTTCGAGATAAAGGACCTAGGACTGATGCACTATTTCCTAGGCCTGGAGGTCTGGCAAAGACCTGGCGAGATTTTCCTTTCTCAAGGAAAATACATTGTGAAACTTCTGGAAAGATTTGGTATGGTGGACTGCAAGTCCGTGTCAACACCAATGGAACTCAACTTCAAGAAGTTGAGTGGCAGTGCTGCTGGGCCCGTATTGTCAAATCCTACTGAGTATCATCAACTCGTAGGGGCCCTGATGTTCTTAGTGAACACCCGTCCAGATATATGTTTTGCAGTGAACACTTTGAGTCAACAAATGGTTGAGCCTCATCACTTTCACTGGGTTGGTGCCAAGAATCTTCTGAGATATCTTTGGGGCACGATAAACCATGGACTGAGACACACTGCTGGGAGAGTGACACTCCTTGGATATACTGATGCCGATTGGGCTGGCAGTGTGGTGGATCGTAAGAGCACTGTTGAAATTTGGTACCGGAGGACAGGTGGTTCCCTAAGGCTTTGATCTTTGGCCTAGGGAAAAGTGTCCAAAAGAATTTAATTTTTCTCCCATAGTGACTTTAAGTGATAAAGTTACTAAAGTGACTTTATAAAGTTATAAAGTCAAATCTAATTTAAAAGTGACTTTAAGTGATAAAGTTACTAAAGTGACTTTATAAAGTTATAAAGTCAAATCTAATTTAAAAGTGACTTTAAGTGATAAAGTTATTAAAGTCTAATTTTAAAGTGACTTTAATAAAGTCAATGTAAAATTAGAAAGGAAAAGTGACTTTGGAAATAAATGACTAAGTGGGTCTTTATTAAAGTGGGGTGAATTAAAAAATAGAAAGTGAGATTTAAATGAGCATTTAATCTCAGCCCTAGATCTCAATCTATTTCAGCCATTGGATTTAGGGATTCCCCAAAAGTCACTTAAGGTTAGGTTAAAGGAGGAAAAGGAGGAAAAGATCATTCATTCTTTCATGAGCATATTGAGAGAAGGAGAAGGAGAGAGCTGGAGATTTTTCTGAGCAATGAGAAGGAGGAGGGCAGCAGCAGTGATATTCAGCAAATCCGTACAGCAAGAGCAGAGCACGAAGTTTGAGGCAAGAGGGCACAAATTTCGAGGGAGGAAAGACGACATTTAATGCTGCACGTTTTTGAGGTCCGTACATCAGTTTGAAGGCACGGAAATCGAGGTCCGTACAGCAGCAGAGAGAGGGTTGTTTTCTGAATCCATACAGCAGAAAAATCAGCGCTGAAATCGAGGCCGTACAACAGATTTAAGGCAGCCGTATAGCACGTTTTTCGAGGTAGCCGTACAACAGTTTTGAAAGGCCGTACAACACGTTTTTCGACGCAGCCGTACAGCACAGATTTCAATGCTGTCCGTACAACATTTAATGCTGGACTGTTTGCTGTAATTTCTGTTTTTTGTGGGCACGGAAACCGAGGTGGAGTTTTGGCACGGTTTTCGAGATAAGTACAGTTTTTGAGGTTGCTGTAATTTTTGCTGTGTATATTTCTATCTCACTGTAAAAAGCATTTTTCAGAAAAATAAAGAGAAGCTTTCAGACTGGTTTTCCCCAAGAGTTGTAGGGGGTTTTTCCAGGGTCACCTTGACCAAAAATCACTGTGTTATCATGTGTTGAATGGCTGTTTGTATCTGCTGATTTTTATTTCTGTATTTTCAACATTCTGTAATTTTTTCCAGAATTTGTGTTTTCAGCAAAATTTATTTTCCAGCTTGTTAAATGTATGGATATGGGAAAGGGCATTTAACTATTTTGGAGTAATAAGGTGAAACTGAAAACGGGGGTGGGAAAACAAGAAATTTCTACATGGTATCAGAGCTTGAGTGCTGAAGAGCAGTTTGGGACAGCAAGGAGAAAAATACAGCCTGCTGATTTTTCACTCAGAAAATTCCAGCAAGCTGAATTT
>CM076580.1:1543177438-1543264876 GCA_034641835.2 Pinus albicaulis | reverse complement strand
GTCAACTTTTCAGCCATGCTTCGTGTGCTTGCTTGAGCCCATATAGAGCTTTCTTTAGTCTGCATACATGAGACTTCTTCTCATGAGTCTCAAAGCCTTCAGGTTGCTCAATGTACACCTCTTCTTCAATCACCCCATTCAAGAATGTTGTCTTGACATCCATTTCATGAATTTCCCATCCCATCTGTGCAGCTAAGGATATGACAGATCTGATGGAGGTGTATCTGGGAATAGGGGCGAAGGTCTCCTCATAATCGATCCCTTCCTTCTGGGTATACCCCTTAGCCACGAACCTGGCCTTGTACTTCTCTATGCTACCATCTGCAACATACTTGATCTTGTAGATCCATCTCGAACTTACAACTGATCTGTTAATTGGTCTAAGCACAACTTCCCAGACATCATTAGTCATGATAGAGCTATACTCTTCTACCATGGCATCCACCCAGACCTCATGCTGCACGGCCTCCTAAAAGCTAAAGGGATCTTCAACCTGTGCTACCAAGCCTTGGTATCTGTTGAGTTGCATACGCTGCCTCTTCTCAGATCTCGGAGCTCCTATAAACTCTGCTGCGTCCCTCAGCGTTTGTCGTGCATCTCTACTGATTCTGCCACTGGTGGTGGGTGACTCAGCTAGCTCTTCTTCCTGCTGTCTTGCTTGCTGTAAATCATCTAAATCTTCCCCACCTGTAGAAATATTGGTGCTGGTAACGGTGCTTGATCCAAATGTTTGTCTGCTTGCTGGTTCTCCCCCCCCGCTGTTGTTGTCCAAGAGGAATATCCTCTAACCTCTCCAGGAGGCATCTCTCGGGATTTCCTGAAAGCTCTATCTTCCATGAACTTTGCATCCCTTCTGACTACAATCTTCCTTCTCCCAAGGATGTAGATAATGTATGCCTTAGAGGTCTTGCTGTATCCTACAAGGTACCTCTTCTCTGCAGTCTGATCTAGCTTGCTCCTATTTTCATCTGGAATGTGACAGTATGCCACACTTCCAAATATCAGGAGATTACTCACTTTTGGCTTCTTCCCTATGAAGATACTCTTGGGAGTAGTCTTGCCAAAAGCCCTATGTGGAGTCTTATTCTGGACATATACACTTGTGTTGCATGCTTCAGCCCATAAAATTCTTGGCATATCCTGATCATACAACATGGCTTTCGCTGCCCCAACAATGGTTATGTTCTTTCGCTCTGCAACGCCATTTTGCTCCGGATTATACGGAGTTGTCCATTCTCTCTTGACGCCCTCTCTTGCGCAGAAATCTATAAATTTTTTGTCTGTGTACTCTCCACGATTATCTTTACGCAAAACTTTTATTCACTTCCCTGTTATGTTCTCATCCAAAGTTTTGAACTCTCTTAACCTATCAAAGACCTCATCCTTGGTCTTCAAGAAGTAGATCCAAGTCTTCCTGGAGTGGTCATCAATGAAGGTGACGAAGTATTCGCCACCACTAAGAGCTCTGGTAGACATTGGTCCGCAGATATTTGAGTGTATTAGACTTAATACACTTGGAGCCCTCTTGTTGCTTCTAGAATATGTTGCTTTTGTGTACTTCCCTAGTGCGCATCCTCTGCACACGTCATCATGCATGGTACTCAGGACTGGAACCCCCGAAACAGTTTCTCTGAGCATTCTCAGAGCTCCATGGTGAAGATGCCCCATTCGTCTATGCCATAGCTCATTCAAATCTTTTTCTCCACTGATATTGTTGCCTATCAGTGCCATTGGAGACTCTAGTTGCAACCTGTAAAGCTTGTTGCTTCGAGTTCCAATCTGAGCCTTTTTCTTCCAGCTCGAATGCTTAACATATACTTTCCTTCCAATGAAGTATACATCATATCCCTTGTCCTGTGTCTGGGACACTAAAAGTAGATTCATTCCCAATTTTGGCACATGCAACACATTTGTGGCCCAGAGATTATCTCATGCTTCTGTCTAAAATACTATGGTCCCTCTTCCTACAGAAATCTGGAAGTTCATCCTTTCTTCTTGATAACTCAAGAAATATTTTCGAACCCCAGTCATATGTGTTGAGGCCCCGCTATCAATATACCAATCATCAGTTGATGGTGAAGTATATAAGCAAGCAAATTCCTCTTCCAACCTGGAAGGTAATTCTGACATGTCATGATCTTCCATCGTGCTTCTTCCTTCTCTGGCAGCCCTGCAAAAAATTGTGTCACCCTTCTAGGATTCTATTTGTTGTTTAAGATACAGCACCACGGCTTCCCTTCAACGCAGATTCTTTTGTGCCTTTTCCCGATCTAGCTCTGATACCATGCGAAATTTTCTAAAATGAAATTCTACTGTAGTATTTGATATTACTTTTCCTACTAATTATTCAGTAACAATTTATTTACAGAAATTGCTTCAGTAAATATTGAAATAAATATAACTGCAGTTATCACAAATAAGATGTTGAGAAAAACATAAGGTAATACAAGCACATCAATAACACAATTATTTTTGGACAATTGTGCATGGAAAAACCCAATGCGAGAAAAGCGATGCAGCAGATGAGGGTTTTATTTATTCTTCAGCAAAAATCTCTTGTATAGAAAATGACCAGCATAACAGAAAGAAAATACTATGAGGAATTTACAACTGAGTTCCTCACTTGCTTCCCAGTGATTTTCTGACCCCAGAGAGCCTCTGCGTCCCTCTGCGTCAGCCCTTGCGCAATGGTTACACAGTGCCAACGTCACAGCCTCTATGCTATCACTGCCTCTGCGCAGTCCTTCCTCTGCGTTGCTTCTCTCTGCCAAGCTTTGTATCCTTAGCCCTTGTCAATCCCTCTCTCTCTCCACCTTGCAACTCTCCCTCTGAATCAATTTCTCATGCCGAACTTCAACCAGTGAGAAAATCAATCTTCTTGGGCAACTGAGTATCTGCCTCGGTGTGTTTTACAAATGGCCTCAAGCCTTCCTTTATAGTCTTCTCATTGAGAAATCAACGGCCCAGATTAGAAGTCTAGTCGATGAATAAGATTAAAATATGACTTTATCTTCGTTTTCTAGAAGATTCACACTATGTTTTATTAATACCCATTAATTATTTAATTTCCCTAAGTTTAGACTTAGTGTCCCCATTAAAATAATTAATTATTTTAATTAAAAATGAACCGAGTGGAATTTCCACAAACGGTTTCTTGGTTCTTTGGAATACAAGTGTCTAAACCTCTCCGCCAAATTTGAGACTTAGAGCACTTTCTGATGCTACAAAAATCAACAGCTCGGCTCCTTGGTTACCTTTTTCAAGATGATGAGACGGTTAGCCCTTATTGATGATTGATGCTCTTGATGTTTCGCAAATGATCTTTTTGTGCTTCGGCCCTTGAGTGTCCTTCTTTAAGTTGCCTTTCCTTGATGTAGTCACCTTAGATATGATACCATGTTGAGAAATCTAGGGCAACTAGATTACGTGATTTCTCTTTATTTTGATAACTACTTGTGATGTATTTTTACTTAGGATGATTTGCTACTTGTTTTTCTTAATTATTATCAGTGTTCCTTATCATCAAACAACTACCAAACAATAAAAGCAATGAGACAATAGGACACAAGTAGGCTATCAGCCAAGGACAAAACCTCTCCTGTTGAGAAGAAAACCCACAAGAATTCTTTTCTTCTTATAGAACCTCAATTGTTGAATTTCAAGACCTATGACCCTTGACCAAGACCTTCCAAGACCAAGTCAAACCTTTTTTTCATGTGCTTCGAGCAACCTCTACAATTTCAATCTCCAGCAACTTCATTTGCAATTTCGACTTCCCAACAGATTCTTTTGCAACTTCGACCTCCCAACATATTCTTCTGCAGCTTTGACCTCCCAGTAATTCCTTTTGCAGAAACCCTAATTCACATGTGTGGCTAGAAGATGGATGGATTTATTTCCTCTCTCCTCCGCTTGTCTTGACTTACCTTCCTTGATACTTCGGCTTGTAAAGGAGACCTTTCCTGACCCAAAACTCAGCCCTTGATGATGACTTCAATTGGGTACTTGTGGTTGCAGAAAGATGCCCTAATTCACTTTGCAAGTGTAGCCCAAAAACAGTCCCAGAAACTCGACTTTCTTTTCTTCTTGGCATCCTCTTCTTCGAACATGTTCTCTCTAGTGTGATCAAACTTGTGTGAGTGAGTGAATGTCTCAAGTGAGGTTGAAGTCTCCCTTATATATAGGTCTTCCACTAGATCAAATTACTCCTTCTAGGCCGACTTGTCCATTTCTGTAGGTCGACTTGATCTTTGCACCATGACGAGGTCTTGGAGGGTCTTTTGACTCTATTTTGACTCAAATAAATTTTCTTTACAATATGTAACATGCTCAAATGGGTCTTCAATACAAGACAATGACTCAATTGACTTGTAGACTAAATAACAAGCCCTAGAAGCACTCAATGGGTGCTTGACCTAAAAATAAATTTCCCTTGAGCATGAAACCCATGTCCCAAGAACAATAATAATAAATTTATTTTCACTTTACATCAAATACATAAAATCATGATTACTTGTCATTATGAAGATCGAACCTAGTTACATATTTCAACAAGAGGGAGTGTTAGAAAAGTAACTAGGTTGTCTTCATTCTTGTATCATTTGTATTTTTATGTAAAAGAAGAAAAAAGATGTTATTTGTTCAAGCATGGGTTTCATGCTCAAGTCTAGGTTAAGCATGTTCTTCATGCTTCTAGGTTTTGATTAAGTCAAAGAATTAAATTTGAGTCAAACTCCATTTGGACTCTTTGTAAGAAAAAGGAAAAAGATTTTTTGTTTAGTCAAAAAAAGTCAAATTGGCCTCCATAAGACCAAGTCGTCCCTCCAAATGGTCAAGTTTGCTCACTCAAAGGGACGTGTTTGTTCGTATGTGAGAACAACTATTTATAGGTGTGAATCCTCCTCCAAAACAGCGGTAGTTCGCTCAGGTTTTGTAATGACATGCGAGTTACAGTGGAAAGGATATGTGAGTCTCTGTGGAAAGATAAACAAGTTATCTGAAGTTTTGATGACACGGCCGAAAATCTGAAGCAGTCTGCAACTTTGTGACAGGGCTGAAAATTTGAAGAAGTCTGCAACTTATGGCAAGGCTGAAATTTCTTTGAAGTTGGTAACAGGACAGTGATCTGGTTTTGCACTTTGACTGAAGTTTGAGGAAGCTTGCCTTTGACTATGACTTGGGAGGAGGGCTGACATGGGGATCTTATGGGGGAAGTTGACTTGGTCTTTGGGTCTTGGACGTCTCATCTTGATCTGATTCTATAAGAAGAGGATTGTTCGGGTTTTCTCCAGTTGTGGGGTTTTTCCCTGGCATGGAGCCTATAGATTGTGTTCTTTATGTTTTGTGATCTTCATGTTTTGGTAATTGCTTGATGAAGAAGTAAAAAATAATAATAATAAATGCCAACAAATATCACAAGCAATTATCAAGTAAGGAAAATCTACAAATGCCTTAATTTTCCAACAATGCCTAGGTAAGTCGATTTGTGTTTGAGTAATATGAACTGGGTTGGTAATTCCTTAGGTTGTTATAAAAAGTTTTTTATGTTGTAGGTGTTGTATTTTGCGCAAAGGAGGGCCAAAGGGAATTGGCCTCAGCCCTAGGTATTTAGTCAAAGGACAGATTGTATTTAACATTGTACTGGTATATAAAGGGTCATTATCCCTCGTAAAGGAGCCTTATGAGTTTTCTTGTTAATGGAATTGTAAGAAATAAGTTTCGGGCATATATGCTATGTATTATACATTGATCTGATTGTTGGTGTAATTTTCTCTGTGTAAAATTGTTTAAAGTTGGGCACCGCTACTGTGTTTATCTTTCTTAACTAAGGCATAGACTAGACCTAGGTGTGTATATTTCTAACATGCCGAGACTGTGAGGAGAGGCCGAGTTTTTGGTGTAGGCCAAGACTGTGAGGAGAGGTTGAGATCTCTATCCAATGTCGTGTGAGGAAGGGAGCTGAGATTTTCCTAGGGCACAGTTGTACTAGTGGAGGACGAATTTTTGCAGGTGCGGGACAAGTAATTTCGAAGGTTGAATGATCTTCCATAGCAACCATTCTTAAGGGGATGGGGGGCAAGATTTTCCTTGGGCTAAAAATCCTAGGGCCTATTCCAAGTTCTAGTATTGCTATATTCAACCAAAAATCTTACATCCTGTTCCAAGTTCTAAAATTGTTTTATTTTGTGTGTAATTTCTTTCTGTTTCATTGGCACTAAATTTTCCATATTTCAATATAAAGTGAAGGGAGATTTATTGGGCTAAATTTCAGTTGTCTTCTGTTGATTTCATATTTATTTTTCTGCTGCAAATTTACTGTTTAAAAGTTGAGAACACCACCTTATTTATTTTCATAATTTCAAATTTCAATTTTGGTAAAAAAAAAATCAGTGTATAAATAATTGTGAGAAAAATAAATCAGATAAGGTGTTTAAATTTCAACATCAACCTTCCTCCTAATCTTACCTGGGACCTACATCACCAAGGTCATATATTTGCTTTACTTGGATTTTTGTTGTTGAATTGGTTTGCAGTACAATATCACTACCTTTTGCACATTATGAGGCATATTACTTTGTATATGGAGGATTGCTTTCTATTTTTCGATGATGTAAGTAGACTCAATTCTTTGTTGGCATGTGTAACATATTTGTATGTTTATATTAGGATATTTCTTTCCGCATAAATGAGTTTTTTCAGATATGGTTTGTCGGTGTTGAATGGAGTTGGAGTGTCAATAATTATTTAATTTATATGGGACAACAATGTGACATTTTTGTTATGATGGTAAACACGTCATTATTTTAATGTTTCATCATTTAACTTCCTTCTTTTTCTTATTCTCGTGTATGCAAGAGGTAGTCATAAGGAGGAAATAGGAGGGTTAAGGGTTTTCCCAAGAGTAATAATGTGAATGCAAGCTTTGAGAGTCGACAGCCTATGGTAGCTTTGGTATCTTACAACATGTTTGGTGGTGGCTCACCCCCTCATTTGAGTTTGTCTAAGTCATGAACTATTGATATTATCATATTTTTATTTGACCTCTCATTTTCCTTGAAACCCTAAAGATCGATTATGTTTTATTAATTATTATTTTCTCAAAAGTAATGCATAACTAATTACTTTTTGTCCTCCAAATTACTATAGAGTGAATAGATGGAGAGACACCAGGAAGAAGTGCAAGGTATGTTGAAACTCTATTGATTTTGTGATTAACTAGTTGCCATTCATATCCATTCCTTGTAATGTTGGGGGTCTAATGGTGTCAAATGATGACATGAATACTTTCTGGAGGTCTAGGCACTAAGTGGTGAAACCTTTCCCTTTTAACAGAGGTATAGATATTGTTATAGGGCTCTTCTTTAACATTGATTATGGCACTATGCAATGGCACCATACTTGTCTTGGTATTGCCAAATCAACAAAATAATGGTTGAGTTTCTTCCGAATCCATCACATTGGTAGTTTTTGTGTCGCCGTTTCGAACCATCAAGTGTGATTCATCTCTAGGACAAGTGAATGATCGTTGTAAATTTTTTTATTCAAAATAAATAAATGATACTACATTTTTCCTCAAGAAATGATATATATGTATCTTTGTCCCTACATATCGTCCTTTAATGATTAACATTCTCTCTTTGTGGATGTATGACCTCAAAAACAATTATACTTCTATTATTCTCGTAGATTTTACAATGTCACAACACATGGCTCTAGGGAGAGTCGTCAACATGTCAGTTTTTAAGGAGTTTGTTGTTAGCACCCTACAAGATTGTGCATGTTGTCCTCACCAATTGCCACTAATTTTACAAATTTACTTTTACCATTGTTTTTTATTTTTCATATCATCTTCCCCTATGTTTTAAACATAGGATTTACAAATTAAAACTCTAATAAAGATCAAATACCCAATCAATTCACAACTTATCTTATAATTTGTAGTGTCGTGCCCTATCTTTGGCATTTGAGCCTGTGTTTTAGTTTAGTTTTTCTGTCTTCAAATTCGTTTTCCCCATCTATTAAACTTCATGACTGTTGAGAATTTGGTAGGGCATAGTTTAATTCAATTCTCTTACTTGATAACTGCTTGTGTTATACTTGTTATGCTTTTATTACTTAGATCTTGTCTTCATTAGCTTCTTATGTCTTTCATCAAGTGAATTATCAAAACACAAGAGACACAAAATTTTGGCTCTTCAAGCCAGGGCCAAAACATCTCCCTCTTGGAGAGGAAAACCAGAAAGTAATTCTTCTTCTATATCTTCAATTGACAAGTAACATGGTCATGACACAAACCCTAGAAACCAGTATGCCTCCAAGACCTTGTCACTACTCTTTGTTGATCTCCCTTTCTGCACCGTTCTGCACCAACACTCAAGAACTCAGTCTCTAGACAAGTTACTGCCTCCCTCGATCCATTCTTGATCTCCTAGAGATGACTTCTTTCCTTCACACTGTATATCCCTTGAACTAATATTGTCTTGTTGTAGAGTCTCCCTGCTTATGCTATGCATTTCCTTCAGAGATATCCAAAGTATATTGGCCCAAAATCTTGCACACCTTGCAGACCCTTTGTCCTCGTTGTGTGATACTCCTCCACAGTTTATTACATCACTTGATAACAATCCTGAAGTGACCCTCGACTTACCTTATTCTCGCACTATTTGTAGTCCTTACTATTTTTGAGATTGTGGATCCTTTACTGAGGTAGATAGACCCAAGACCAAGTAGTATGTGAGCCCTTTCGTTGCGCTATAATAAGACCCTTCTACGCATCCATTTCAAACCTTAACTCACACTTCATTACAGAGCTTGATCCGAACTTGATTGTGTACAATGAGGCTGCAAACTTGTCTTATTTATAGGGACAGTCTTACCCTCCTAAGTCAACATGATCAACTATTAGTGAGCCGCCTTCTTCCAGCATCTTTTAGGCCGATTTGTTTCAAGGGTATATGCATCACATTGAGCCAACTTCCATGACCATATTGACAAGGTCTTTGAGGCATACTTTATATCAATGAATGTCCTTTACAAGTGCAACAATCCTTCATATACATGACTCTAAATTATACATTTATGACAAGATGAAAACCTCTAAAGACATGAAGAAGAAGTCTTTGACCTATAATAAAAACTTCCTTGCTCATGAAACCCATGATGCAAGTTTTACAAAATACATTTTATTATCTTTGTCTTCTTTATTACATAAATTCATAATTACAAGTCATTATGAAAACCCAGTTACACTTTCCAAAATCTTTTAGGCCGACTTGTTTCAAGGGTATATGCATCACATTGAGCCAACTTCCATGAGCATATTGACAAGGTCTTGAGGCATACTTTACATCAATGAATATCCTTTACAAGTGCAACAATCTTTCATATACATGACTCTAAATTATACATTTATGACAAGATGAAAACCCCTAAAGACATCAAGAAGAAGTCGTTGACCTATAATAAAAACCTCCTTGTTCATGAAACCCATGATGCAAGTTTTACAAAATACATTTTATTATCTTTGTCTTCTTTATTACACAAATTCATAATTACAAGTCATTATGAAAACCGAACCCAGTTACACTTTCCAATAATGACAATGTTCCCATGTTGAAAAAAAAATTATGGGCTCTAGTTGAGCTTCAAGCGAGAGGTCTCAAGTGTTAAGGCCCTAAAAAACATTCATTATTAGTTTATTAGTTATGGTTAGGTTGACTTAGTGGTGTTAAATTTGGCAAATAGGGCCAAACTCCACTTTGGACTGCTCAAATGATGGAGATGATATTTTTGCTGGATTCCTATTTCCGAAAGGTATAAGATTGATCTAAAGATCATCTTGTTTGGATGAGCACAAGTTGGATTTTGAACTTATTCTCTCACACGTTCAAATTGTCAAGGTCGACCAGAATTGTAATGTAGGCTCATAAGCCCCAAAAGATGTGTCTCCACCCCTCATTGATGGATATAAATTGGAGAGACTCATTCCTCATTTGGACATCATCTCATCACAAATTCTCTCTCCCTCTCATTGGTTTGTACAGCCTAAAGGAGTCTCTCTCTCTCATCTGCATGTGTGAAAGGAAGGACAGATTTTTGGACTGTTTTTAGGGCTTCTGCAGCAGCGTTGACCAACGTTGACTTTGGGTCGACTTTGATGATTTGTCTTCGTTTTCTTGGGTAGAATTTCAATCTTGCTACGCCACAGCTCTGGGCACAAAATCTGAGAATTATGGGTAGTTTGATTTTTGGGTTGACTGTAGCTTTGACCGCAGAATTTGATCGTTGAGTTGACCAATGCGTTGAACAAATTTGACTGAATATTTAAAGGCTTTCACTGATTTTGAAGGTCGAGTTTGACTGGGTTTGACCGAGCTTCATTGAAGGAGGATTTCAGCTGGTTTGACCAGCGTTGACTTTGTTGGCTAGGGCATCCTATTGATTGTTGTTTGACTGAAGGAATTTTGTAAATTGTACTTTCTCTCTCTGTTGAATTTGAAGAATAATAAGAAGATTTGATCAAAGGGTTTTCCCCACATTAGGGTTTTCCCTTGCCATTTGCCAAAATATTGTGTCCTCTTGTCTTGGCTTGTCTTCTGGTTATTTGTTTATGTTCTATTACCATTTACTGTCAATGTTAATATGATTGCTAAATAGGAAATTGAATTGGGCTTGTAAGAAAGATTTAAGTAAATTGCTCTAATCATAGAACATACCATCGTTAAACTAAAATTAACATGGTATCAGAGTTGAGTTGAAGACAAAGCCCAAGCAAGAGTGAGAAAAGCAATCATTGAAAGTTGATTTGACAAGAACAAGGGTCAATGGTTTCCTCATCATACTTCAAATCTGATGACAAGCTCAATGATCAGTTTGATTATCATGCTTGGAAAATGTCCTTGTATCTGACATTGGAGGAACAAGATGTTATAGATTATGTGCAGGGAAAGATCACTGAGCCTCCATCAAATGCACCAGTTACCACTAAAACAAAGTACAAGAAAAGGGAAAAAAGGTGAAGAAGATCGTCGGGGACTCGATTCACAAGCACTTGATTGCTTATATCTCCGAGTTGGGCACATCTAAGGAGATGTATGATAAGTTGGTTGGCATGTTCAGGGCTAGCAATGCTAATCAAATTCTCCTTTTGAAGAACAAGTCGAAGGACATCAAGTTAAAGGATCACCAAAATAAAAAATGCTCTCTTATCTATTGGAGAGGTCATAGCTGACCGAGAGCTCACTCTCATCGCTCTTGGAGGTCTTCCCCGGGCATGGTATGTATTCAATACCACCATTCTCAATAATAACATAATTCCATATTTTGATGAATTGTTGACGAGATGCACTCAAGAGGAGGCAAGGATGATGGAGAGAGAAAAACCTTCAAATAGAAATGGAAGTGAACCTACTGCCTTCTCTGCTCATGCAAAAAAAAGAATAATGTTGGTCCAAAAAATCAAGGTCAAGGAAAAGCGGGACCCAAAGGAAGGAAGGGTAGATGTTACAATTGTAACAGGTTTGACCACTATGCTAGAGAGTGTCCCAATAAAACGGATTCACCCCGAGATGATGACTACAACAATAAAAACAACTTCAGGGGAAACAAAAATCAAAGGAACAACAGTTTCAACCACAAAGGAAAGAGAAAGGCTCCCTCTACTCAAAATGGAAATGGAAATGGTCAACCATTCAAAAGGTCAAGGAACTCCAGGTATGATGAATCCAATGTTGTAGATAACAAGAAAAATGAATTTATTCTTATATCTGCCCTCTCTACGGCATCTCCTCCCGACACCCTGGATAATTGGTTGATTGATAGTGGTGCCTCAAGGCACTTCACTAGATATAAAGAAGCCCTCTCACATTTGATTGAAAATGAAACTAATTTGGAGATCGTGCTTGGAGATAATGCCACCTATCCCGTGAAAGAGATAGGGATTATGACTCTTCATCTAAATCAAGGTCAAGTCCTTCATTGGCAAGATGTGTTGTATGTACCTGACTTGAAGAAAAATTTGGTGTCTATCTCGACGATGGAAGATAAAGGATTCAAGGTGGCATTCATTGATGGAAAGGTACGCATTTGGAAGAAGAATTTCAGAGAAGCATTCACTCTTGGTTTCAAGGTTGATATGCTTTATCAGGTTGGAGGAAGTCCATTAGGAGCCATGACATGTAACACAACTCTTCAATCCAAACTATGGCACTGGAGGGTTTGCACACCTTCATTATAAAGCTCTTCCCGAAGCAAGGAAGGTGGTCACAGGTATGCCCAATTTTAAAGTTGAACATGAAGGTGTGTGTCAGGGTTCTGTTGAAGGGAAACATACAAGGGGACCATTCCCCTCAAGTGTCACCAAGACTATTGACGTTCTACAATTTATTCATTCTGATCTAACTAGTATGTTGCCCATAACATCCTTGGGAGGATGCTTGTATTATGTCACTTTCATAGATGACTTCTCCCGCAAGACATGGATACACTTCTTGAAGAAAAAGGACGAAGTATTCAAATGGTTCCGCTCCTTCAAGGCCTTGTTTGAAAATCAAACATGGAAGAAGATCAAAATTTTGAGGACCGATCATGGAACTGAATATGAGTCAAATGAGTTCAATGATTATTGCAGGGAAGTTGGCATTAAGAGGGAGATCGCTATTGCGTATACTCCCGAACAAAATGGAGTTGCCAAAAGGAAGAATCAAACCATTCTTGAAGTTGCCCGTGCCATGCTTCATGACCAAGGCCTTCCAAAGTTCCTATAGGGAGAAGCTGCCAACACCATTGTGTATGTTCAAAATAGATGCCCACATCAAGCATTAGACTCCAAAACTCTCGAAGAAGTCTTCACTGGTAAGAAACATGATGTTTCTCATTTTAGACTTTTTGGAAGTCCGTATATTTTCATGTGTCAAAAGAAAAGAGGAGCAAGTTGGATGCATATGGAAACAAGGGTTCTTTTGTGGGCTACAGTGAAACCTCGAAGGCATATAGAATTTATGTGCCTGGTCAAAGAGAAGTGGAGATAAGTCATGATGTCACCTTCAACGGAGATGCTACCCTTGGGAAGGTTACAGATCTTCCCATCTCCAAGGAAGACAAAGAAGAAGAAGCAGGAAAGCAGGAAGAACCGAAGGATGAACACCGATGCTGAAGGTCCGATGGATCCTATTGATCCACCTTCTAGAGAGTCCACTTCTTCAAAAAGAAGACCCTCATGGCTTAGATATACTCTCGAAGATGCTGAGAGACATATTGCACCAAGAGGTACATTCTGTGAAAGTAAGAAGCCTAACAAGTACCAAGGGTACTTAGTAGCCATGAGCACCATTGTCCAATCTGAGTCTAGAACGTTTGAAGAAGTTGTGAAGCACCAAGTTTGGAAGGATACTATGAACGAAGAATATGAGTCAATCATGAAGAATGATGTTTGGGATGTGGTCCCTAGACCAAAGAACAAGTCTGTTGTCACCTCGAAATGGATCTACAAGATCAAGCATGGAGTCGATGGAAGTGCTAAAAAGTTCAAGGCAAGATTTGTTACTCGAGGCTTCTCGCAGAAAGAAGGAATAGATTATGATGAAATATTTAAACCTGTTGCTCGCTACACCACCATCTGTTCGATTATTGCCCTTGTTGCATCACAAGGATGGAGTCTACATCAGATGGATGTCAAGACTACCTTCTTACATGGATCGATCAAAGAAGAGGTCTATGTGGAACAAACTTTGGGGTTCGAAGTTCGAGATAAGGATACACACATATGCAGGTTGAAGAAAGCCCTCTACGGGTTGAAACAAGCCCCCAGGGCTTGGTATGAGAGGATTGATAGCTACTTGATGAAGTTGGTCTTTACTCAAAGTGATGATGATCCAGACCTTTACTTTAAGGTTGATAATGACAAGCCTCTCATTCTGGTTCTCTATGTGGATGATCTCTTCCTGACAGGTGCAGACCCTCTTATTCATCAATGTAAGAGGGAGTTGGCTTTTGAATTCGAGATGAAGGACCTAGGACTGAAGCAGTATTTCCTAGGCCTGGAGGTCTAGCAAAATCCAGGTGAGATTTTCCTTTCTCAAGGAAAATATATTGTGAAGCTACTGGAAATATTTGGGATGGTGGACTGCAAGTTTGTGACTACTCTGATGGAACTCGACTTTAAGAAGTTATGTGGAAGTGCTGCTAGACCTGATTTGGGAAATCCAACCGAGTATCGTCAACTCGTGGGGGCCCTAATGTTCTTAGTGAACTCTCGTCCGGACATATGTTTTGTTGTGAACACATTGAGTCAATATATGGTCGAGCCTCATCACATACACTAGATTGCTGCCAAGAATCTCCTGAGATATCTTAGGGGCACAATCAATCATGGACTGAGATACACTACCGGGAATGTGAGGCTCCACGGATATACTGATGCTGACTAGGCAAGCAGTGTGGTGGATCGTAAAATCACATCTGGATGTTGCTTCACTCTAGGTTCTGCTTCGATATCTTGGATGAGTAGGAAGCAAAAATTAGTTGCTTTGAGCACTGCCGAGGCCGAATACATTGCAACAAGTATGGTCTGTTGTGAAGCTGTTTGGATGAGGAAGCTCTTCAGTTTGGGCATGTGTTGGATACCACCGTGATCCATTGCCACAACCAAAGTGGGATTCGACTTTCAAAGAATCTCGTGTTCCACAATCGCTCCAAGCATATTGATATCAGGTACCACTTCATTCGAGATATGGTGCAACGAGGTGCCATAAGGCTCCATCACATTGGAACTGATGAGCAGGTCGCAAATATTCTCACTAAGCCCCTAGGGAAGGTCAAATTCATAACCTTACACGAGAATCTTGGAATCGTAGACAAACCCTCTTATGAGGGTCTCGCTTGAGTTGGACTTCGAGCTCTGGGAGCTCCAAGGGGCTTGGGGATAGCTTCTTGGAGCTACAAGCAACCACAGGGCAAGGTTCGCCTTTTCTTGTTGGTGTGCTATTTCGTCACCGTTATGATATTAAGTTGGTTCACCCTCTCTTGATCTATGCCCCACATATATCCTACCCATGTAGTTCGAGACAAATGGGAAGTACCTCTCATATGTCCAATGAGTTGGGAAATGAGGATAGAGACCATAGCACTATCGATGGACGGATCGTGTATTGTTGTACTCTCTATGTCTAGGATGGGTTGTGTCCAACAACTTGATTTGGGATCAAGACTGGTTGAGGTTTTTACATCTAAACTGACTTCGGGTCAGTGGATAGTGGCAAGGTCTTGTGACTCACTCTCGATCAAATCTTCGTTATTATTTCTTCATGATTCATCAAAGCAGAGCCGAGCAGGGTACAGGGGCAGCAAGATGACAGGATGATACATGATTGTACAGGATGACAGAATTGCACAGGTTGACAGATGGATTGATGGGTGGAGTTCTCCCTAGTTGAGAGGGAGTGTTAAATTTGGCAACTAGGGCCAAACTCCACTTTGGACTGCTCAAATTATGGAGATGATATTTTTGATGGATTCCTCTTTCCGAGAGGTACAAAATTGATCTAAAGATCATCTTGTTTGGATGAGCAGAAGTTGGATTTTGAATTTATTCTTTCACACATGTGCAAATTGTCAAGGTCGGCCAGAATTGTAATGTGGGCTCATAAGCCCCAAAAGATGTGTCTCCCCCCTCATTGATGGATATATATTGGAGAGACACATTCCTCATTTAAACATCATCTCATCACACATTCTCTCTTCCTCTCATTGGTTCGTACAGCCTAAAGGAGTCTCTCTCTCTCATCCGCACGTGTGAAAGGAAGGACAGATTTTCGGACTGTTTTCAAGGCTTCTGAAGCAGTGTTGACTTTGGGTCAACTTTGATGATTTGACTTGGTTTTCTTGGGCAGAATTTCGATCTTGCTAGGCCGCAGCTCTGGGAACAAAATCTGAGAATTCTGGGCAGTTTGACTTTTGGGTTGACCGCAGAGTTGACCAGTGCATTGACCAGGTTTGACCAGATATTTCAGGACTGTTTTGGGCTAACTTTGACTGATTTTTGAGGCCGAGTTTGACTGGGTTTGACCAAGCATAATTGAAAGAGGATTTCAGCTGGCTTGACCAACATTGACTTTGCTGGCTAGGGCATCCTGTTGACTATTGTTTGACTGAAGGAATTTTGTAAATTGTACTTTCTCTCTCTGTTGAATTTGAGGAATAATAAGAAGATTTGATCAAAGGGTTTTCCCCACATTGGAGTTTTTCCCTGGCATCCAGCAAAATATTGTGTCATCTTGTCTTGGCTTGTCTTCTGGTTATTTGTTTATGTTCTATCAGCGTTTACTGTCAATGTTAATGTGATTGCTAAAGAGGAAATTGAATTGGGCTTATAAGAAAGATTGAAGTAAATTGCTCTAAGCATAGAACATACCATCGTTAACTAAAATTAACAGGTAGGTTATATCATGCTCACTTTATCTCCTATTTATAATAAATGAGATTCATAAGGTTTTCATTATCTTGCCAAAAGCAGGTTTTGGGACAAACTATACCAATGCAAATGAAACTATCAAAATTAGATAAAGAAGGGAAGTTGATTCTTGAACAAGAAAAGCAATCACACAGTGCCCAAAAATTTCTACCCTTCTAGATCATTCATCATTCAAAATTATCTTTAGAACTTACAAGAGCTCCCTTACAGCAAAAAATGTTTCTGATAAACTAATCAAACGAACAGAAAACCTGAAAATTACATTCTGCACAAAAATCGAGCCAGCCTACCCTCAAATCTATATGGTTGTACAAAATGCATACGGACAGCAATACGGCCTACTCTGTTTGGTTGTATGCCTGCTATTTTCCTTCCCATTGATTGGTTGTTTGTCCTTACTGAAGACTAGCTGCCTTCTCCTTGCTGAACTACTGTTGAAATCCTCACCAATGGCTGAAAATCAGATCTTTGATTTTCTCCTTCACTCACGTGACTTGTGAAACAAAGCTTTGTGTGTCTTTGTCATTTGCCCTCTCTTTCTTTTATAGCTTTGACATGAGCCAAAAACCTAATCTTCAATGACTAAGATCTAATCGTGAGATCAATGGCCCTCTTTTAATTAAATTATTAAGTGGCCCATTTTAGTTAGTTTATTAATTAAAAGTCTCTTTAATAAAAAAATGTTCACTTTAAAAATTAATTAATAAATAAAGTGAACTTCTGAAAAAGCATTGGATACTTTTAATGAAGATTTCCATAAGTGGACACCCTCATGGAAATACCTGTTTGAGCTACAAAGACTAACATTTTACTGAAGGGGATTCATTTGTATGGGCATCTTGTCCTCTGCATTGGATTCACCATAAAAGGTGGTTTCCCCCTCGAAGTGGATTGTTATTCATTGACTTTTTATCATTCTCAATATCTTATTCTTGCTATTCTTATACTATTTGTGTAGTTTGGTTCATAGCATCTGTTGAGAAATCCAAGGAGTGGCAATTAAATGATTTCTCTTAATATGACATTATCTTGTGATGTTTTCATTATTATTATTTGTTCTTTCAATTTATCATTTCTTATCATCAAGACTAATGCCAAGCAACAAATAAAAGAGGACACAAGGTGTAGGCACACAGTCAGGGCAAAATCCCACTCGAGGGGAAAACCCGATCAATATTCTTCCTTCAATAGATTTAGAACAAGATGAGACAACCAAGACCTTCACAACTTAGACTCAAGACTACCTCCATCAAGTCAACCTTGCATGTTCTTCTTCAGCTGAGCGGTAGCTTATTCTTTTACTTTCTTCCTTGCAACATTGAGATGCTCCGGTTCTTCTTTGGTCTTGAAGTTCTTCATCATTTTCCTCACCATGCTTCCTCAAATACCCTATGCTAATAATTAAATTTTGACTATCCAATTGCCAACAACCTTTGGCTCCAAGGATGTTGACTCAATTCTCTCATATGCAACCCTTGGTTCTAATATCATATTAAATTATACACAACATCTATCTAGAATACTTACAAAGAGGGGAGGAGAGAGATGACACCATATTAAAATTATACATGACATATATGTAAAATACTCGCAAGGACGGAAGGAGAGAAATAAAAATACTCAATGTGAGAATGAAAATGTAGACAATCACTTATTGTTAAGTTGAAATATAACAATCCTAATTAAATTTATATGTGTATGTCATTCACTTTGTTATCTAACACTAACATCTATGTAAGTAATATATTTATTCTTGAGGATCTATCTGACTGAACAACATGTATGGCGAAATTGTTGGGGAGAGCGATGGCAGCATACAGTAGGTTAGGTTTTGCTGGTCCAGGAACCCAGGTGGCGCGGCAGCGGATCCCCATGATTGTGACCCTGATCGGAAGACGATAACGGCCACCATAGTGCTCAGTCACCAGCGTTGTAGATGTACAGACCCAGCACCTGGATCGGAACTCAATGAGGCTTCGAGCGGAGGGCTCTCAGTGCAAACAGATGCAAACCCCCAGCACGATTTTGCCCTCTTCGGCCATGAGCCCAAGACCCTGTTGGCAGACCCACACCCTCACAGGGTTTCAAAGTGGAAAGGCGTTTCATGCAGGCGAGCATGCACTCAAGAAGGGGGAGGCGTGGAACAAACCTTAGGCCGGAAGACAAGGCCAAGGCATGCATCGGCGGCACTAGGGTGGGGACGGAGCCACGTCTCCTCATGGGGCTCTTTGCGAACACAGGGGTTCTTAGGACGCAGATCCATTCACACTTTGTTCTATAAGCTAGAGAGAGGTGCCCAGCCTCATGAAACAGTTGAACACTATGGTTCATTGAATCAAGGCACCCACATAATGCTTTTAAAGCAAGCAGGCAAGAACCCCATAGGAGCCAACAAAAGGATCTCAGAAAACGAGCAACAGGTAAGATCGCTTTGTTTTCAAATCTTCATAAAACCTCTTGTTCGCAACGTTTTTACAATATGGGTACAAGATACAGACAGGGTAATAAGCCTGAAGCAAAATATTAGGATTTCTTCAGGATACCCTAGCCACATGCAATCATTAATTTATGGTGGGAAATCCTTACAACACTCCTGCCTAATCTAGGATTAGGCTATAAGCTTTGGATCCACTATAAATCTCAATCTGAGACTAAGGGGAGGCACAACAGAAAAGAATAGAGCTCATGGATTTACAAGGGGAGCCAGCACATCCAAATACGACAACCCAAAAAGTCCCTCTTACAAGAATATACTACAGGGGAAAAACAAAGTAGCAACACAACCCGAACCAACTGAGAATATTCCCAAACCATACATTGTGGAGCAATTGAACTGCGTGCCAGAGTTGAACATAGACAAACCAGAGACCAATGAACATCGATCCACTTTTGAATCACAAGCAATTATCTGCAGATTTAACTGCTTCTGGCCCAAACCTATGGAGCTTTTCCATTAGATATTTACCAACTGGACCATGGATTGTGAAATCCATCTCTATTCTAAGGGGTACTTTATAGTCAAGTTCCCTTCCTCAGAAGCTAGAGACATCATTCTCAGAGTGGGACCGTCGTTCTGGGGCTCCACCAGACTCTTCATCACACCATGGTTCCCAGACTTTGATGCAAACACGATGGAGATAACCAGAATGTCGGTTTGGGTCCGGCTGTATAATCTCCAGCTTCATTTTTTGAATGAAAGTGTTTTAGAAGGAATTGCAAGCATCATTGGGAGATACATCAAAACAAACATCCAACAATTGGAGGAGAGAATCTTCACCTTCGCAATAATATGCGTGGAAGTGGATCTCAATAAGGGGCTACTAGAAAGCATTCAACTGATCCATAACCAGCAAAAATGGACGCAACACCTTGATTATGAAAACACTACATTTAGATGCAGAATATGTAGGAAAACCGGTCACCTACAAAACACATGTCTAGATGAAAAAAGAGAAAACAGAAAAAAGAAGAAGTCAGGGAAAGTAACCAAAGGATGGCAATTTCCCTCACAGGTGGACCAGAGCAGGAGACAGAAGAAGCGGATGTATCCATCCCAAATGAGAGTAAATAGACAGCAACCGATCCGAGGGTACAAGAATATCCTAACACGACGTTTCAGCCGGTATACTCCACAGTGGATCCTACGCCCACTGAAGATCGATCAGTAGTAAGCTCAGGTGCAAACAAAAAATCGCATGTGTCTAAAAGTTCAGACTCCGACAAAGAAAATACCACCAGGAACAATGAGCTGGCCTTGGTTCCTTCTTCCCTGCATTCAGAGACTTGGCAGATTGTCCAAAAGAGGAAAGGCAAGCATTAAAAGCCCAGCCCTGCTGGCAATCTGTAATTTTTTTTAGTAGCTTCACTACAATGTGTGCTTTAGCACACGGGCCCTTTGGGTGTCTTGAATGCTTAATTGCATTTACAAAATGTAACTTTCCTTTATTTTAAAATAGAAAGCTGCAGATTTTTTCTTTGGGAAAAAAAAGTAATATATTTATTCTATCCAATGTAGTTTAATGTATATAGCATGATACTTTCGAATTAGTAGCAAATATAGTGACTTCTGAGTTATTTCATTGCATAATGTAGGTTGTTGTCATAGTTTGTCTCTATAATAAGACATGAGTTTTGTATCTTACTCCCATATTGAATAATGATGATGATGATAAATATCCATTGTGACCAAATTGGTCTACTGAACCTTAAAAAGGTAAAGGATTACTTGAAATTCTTTAAAATTTTATTTATATGCTTGAAAAGCATTAAGAAAAGCATTCCAAGATCACCATAGTTTTGTTGAGTTAAAAGGTTAGCAAGGTCGGTTGTGTCATAAATCTTTTGAAATTGAAATCTAATCTCAGTATATGTAGGACATTTTAGGATAAAATGTTTTTCATCTTCAACCCACTTAGTGTCACAAAAGTGACAGATGCTTTCATCCCAAGGCGTTTCTGGAATTGATCAACACTTAGTTTTGCTATGGAGCTCATGAAAACTAGTTATTATTTTAGCGATGCTTATTTCCTCTTTACAATTGTCAACAAAGAGATGTTTTCAACCTTCTAGATTAGGGTCGATCACCTCCTTATATATCTTAATTTTCCTTTTCCCTCTAACATTTTATCACGCCACATTTTTTCCTTAAATTTTGATGTAATATTATTTTTAATATTTTATCCTTATTCTGCAAAATGATCTCTTCCTTTATCCCCAATGCTTATGCTATCTACTCTCTCTCTCTCCAGAAAATTTCATGTTACAATGTGTCCACATATTTTTATAGATAAGCTCATCAAAATAACTACTTGTGGGATTGTAGGGGTGGAGAAATTTTCTTTGGAAAATAATTATACAAGTAACTAAATTAATGTTGAATGCCATGATTCCCGTTTTATCAAGTCACTAGAAGACAAAATAGACTTCATGACAAAGTTAATTTAAGTGACACATCTAGGATTAACACTAAAATTGTAAAGGCCACACCTACATATGGATAGTAAGGGGTGCAAAATTTTCCTTTGGAAAATAATTATATAACCAACTAGACGCATGTTGAATGCCATGAGAATCCATTGTTTTCAAGTTTCCCGTTTTATCAAGTAACCAAAAGACAAAGTAGACATTGTGACAAAGTTCATTTAAGTGACTCATCTAGGGCTAACACTAATATTGTAAAAGTCACACCGACATATGGATAGTAGAGGGTGCATAATTATCCTTTGGAAAATAGTTATATAAGAATCTAAACTTACATTGAATGCCATGGGAATCCAATGTTTTCAGATTCCCATTTTATCAAGTCACTAAAGAATAAAGTAGACTTATGACAAAATGCATTTAAGTGACACATTTGGGGCTTAACATTGTAAAATCCACAATGTTCCTCCATAACTCATTTGCAGGACTTAATTTCCTAGTAAAGCAATGAAAGAAAAAAACTTTGAGCAAAAATCTAGAAAATGATGAACTGACAATTGAATAAATTGCAAAGCTGGAGTCAATCTGCTTCCATTACCCAAAAAACTATTTTTCCCTCATATTTACCACTTCACTCGGTTCGCTTGATGAATTATCCAATTTACACCATGGCAATTCTGGTGTGCAGTTTTCTTTTTTTGAGAGAGAGATGGAATTGGATTACGGCAACAGAAAAGCATTCAAGAATTCTCAACTCCATATCATTAAGAAAATAGTTGGCACAGTTCCTAAAAGTCAAAAGGATTTTTACCTCAACCTGTCACTTTATTCTTATTCAACTTCTGAATGAAGCAATCTGAAACCACCAATCAGGCAGTTTAAGATTCCATTGTTATGACCTCATTTCCCCTGTCCTTACCATTGAAATAAATAAAATACAGCAGAAAAATGAATCCATCTCCCCAAAATAATGCTCCACGTTGGTGAAGCAATTGAAACTAACAAAAATCAAATCTAGAAATGTCTCTGACTTATTTTACAAGCTGTGACTCTAAAATAAGCAACCTTTTACTTCTTGGATTCAGAGAGTGAACTCCCAAAGTCCCAGTGCAGAGGGCCAAATTACAATTCTGAAGCGTCAACATGTTTCCAAGATTTCAGAATGCTGATCCCAAGGAAATGATATACACATCCATACATATACATACGATAGTCTGGAAGGATCCATGATATCTTCAACATAAGTTGATCCCTATTTTACTATCTTCAACACATTGTGCACACAGTTGAATAGACCACCCATGTTTCAACATATTCAATATAATATAATCACCTATATTTCCCACTCTTCAGCAAAAACTAGTTATTCTTATTCACCCTAAACCAAAAATGTGTACCTGAACAATTTTTCAAAAGCAGTTGCTTCTTCATGAATATCTCGAGAAACCCATGACAACAGTTTATAGCAACCATATAAACATTTGCACATAGAAAGAACATAGTCATTCAAGAATACAATTTGAGCTTAAGAAACAAACTTGTTGAAATTGGGTAGCATTGGGAGGTATTCTCACATGCCACTGATGCATGCTAGGCTTGTGAGAGAGGAACACTCATAAAGTGTGATTTTATGAGTGTGTGGGCTTTGCACCCAAGTTGTGGGCCTTGTACCCAAAGTGATGGGGTTGTGTGCCCAAGGATAACATTGAATATTCTAATTTATTGTTGAGTTTGATGTTGGAGAATTCTTGAAGGACAAGGGACATTCCAAAGGGGCCTTTGGTCTAGTATATATTTGAGTCCAATGGAGATGGTTGAGGAACAACTCACATGGACAAGAAGTTATGGATTCTTCTTGACTTGAGCTCTGAAATTTATTAAGGAAACTGCAGACCTGCAGCAAAGGCAGCAGGGTGTTTTGGGGGCATCTTTTCTATGGTGGATAAGGGCTTTGGTTCCGCTGCTTGTGGGTGAGAGGGCAAAGAAAAAGCTAGAAGAAACCTAGCCACTGGCCAAAAGGGAGAAGGTCGTGCACTAAAGAAGGGCCGGCATGCTAAAAGAGGAGGCCTAGCCCTAGTTTAAGGGTTGGTTGATCAAGTCGCTGCCTCAGCAAGCAGGCCGAGGAGGAATAAGGGCAGCGCACTGCAAGCTGAGGCCTAAGGAGCAGGCCACAACGAAAAATAAGGGCAGCCGAGTGAGAGCTGCAGTCTAAGGAGAAGGCCACAGGCCTGTCCAGGCTGGCCGCAGCTAGGAGAGGCTGCACGAAGGTGAGAAAAAGAGGCTGCAGCCTGTTTGAGGTTGCTGGAAGGGTTCGGCAAGGAGGCCACGACCTTGTTTAGGGTTGCTGTAGGGTACAGAAGCAGGTCGCAGCCTATTTAGGGCTGGAAAGGTGGAGAAAAGGGTACAGATGGACTGTTGAATGTACAAAGGTCATGCGAGGAGGACTGCCAAATCACTAAGAGCAGTCCAAGATGTCCAAGACATTGGTTGTTGGAGCTGCTAAAGGAACAGCAGTTTATACAGAGCTAAACAGCTGTAAGACAATGTTCCACCAAGACTCCGAGATGTGGGGACGCGAGTGCGGGGAGATGTGTGGGAGTACCCTCAAATTTCAGGATAATTTAGGGGGGATGGGGGGACATCAAGGTGTGTATATGTATATATATATATATATATAATGAAATACATTAATCCATATTCATCGTTCTAGAATCTACATTGATTTAAATAATAAATTCAGCATTTATCATTCTCGTTTCTAAATTGATTTAAAATTTAAATTCATCATTCTAGAATCTAATTAGTACTAAGCAAAATAGACTATAGTAAACATTGAAGTCCGAAGACTAGAATAGTAAATTGAAATAACTCAAACTCAAAAATAGTAAAGAGTGACGAATTAAAGAATCAGTCTAATGTCATCGTTATCTAGAGTCAAGACTTGAAAGTTAAAACTGAAAATTAAAAATGGACAATGAGCATTTAAGGAGCGTAGTGTGGAGGAGAGGCAACAACCGGTAATTTAGATAGCACTGCATGGTAAACGAAGTAGAGGTAATCTTGGTAAGTCGAATGAGTGAGTTAGGAATTGCAAATTAGTTTAGTTTTAATATTTGTTATGTATTTTTAATTTTATTTTTATTTTTTTTTAATTTCAAGGCTTATTAGACAATCGAGGGGGACATGTCCTCCCTCAAAAGGGGTGATTCTGGGCTTAGTGCTCTTGATTAAATGCTAGTTACAGACACTCATACATGATAGAATCCAATGGAAACATTGCAATCCCCTCAATCCTTAATTCCTGAAAACTGTTAACTCTGCTAAATTTTGAATGGGATATGAAATTCTATTTTCTCCACATGAAGTCCGATGATGTTGGAAGTTGGAACCACTCTCAAACATCTTGATTCATTTCATGGTAATGTTCAAAATTTACGTTAAAGGACGACAATGGAAGATAAAGGAGAATGTCACTTTAAGTTTTCCCACTCATAAATTATTGTTTTCAAGAAAACTTAAGGAGGAATGCCTAGCCCTTTCTAAGGGAGGACACCCAGAAGCACCCTTTTTGGGGATTCGTGCCCCCCACACTGGGGAAATGTCCCCCCTTTTGTCTCCCCGTGTCTTCCCAAAAGGGGGACGTGGATAAATGTTTCCCCAAACGTCCCCCTGTCCCAGCGCACCCCACCCTGGGGGTCTCGTCCCCATGGAACACTGTTGTAAATATTGTATTATATCTTAGTCTCTACAAAGGATTGTAAAAGAGTCAATATCCCTGGTACAGGAGCCCTGTGGATTTTCCTATTATTGCACTTAAAAGAAAATGAGCTTCGCAAATTAAATACTGTGCTTGATCTAATTGATGATATGATTTCTGCTGTGCAAAATTTTTAGGAAGGTAAGGTATTTTAGTGTGTTGTGTTTTCTAGCTAAAACATAGACAAGACCTGGGGTGCATGGAATTTTAACAAAACTTACTTGCTCGTGTCCACGAAGAGAAAGAAATCCTCGCAACAACTCACGTTTGTAATGGCAATCACCACTTAGATGACCTGCACGAATCTAACCCATCAATAAACAAAATTAGTAGACCTCAAGTGTGAGCTGAAAACTCCAAATCATATGAAAATTAAGTTGAAGATTGTATTCAGTCCATCTGTATGTCTAATTGATAAAACTTTCAGACCATTACAAATCCAATGACATCAAATGACCCAAGAAATGGAAACGTTGATCAAACAAGATACATAGACATCTCAATCTAAGTCCAACAAAATAATGATAAGAATGCCCTTCAACTGTTTGCCAAAAAATAGTATTGAATAGTTTAGAATGTGTGTCTATGGGGGACCAGAGATTTCTAAGAGACATACAAGGGACCAGTTCCATCAGAATGGCAGACAATAACACAGAGAATTTCAAGAATGAACTGAAAGCTAGGTGTATTAAAACAGGATTTGGGAAGAGCAACGACATCAAATCAAAGAAGCCAAACTAGGCTCAGCAAACCACTCAGCAAGGCTGGAGAGTAAGAGTATACCTTGGACTTGGAAAACAAACAATTTGAAAACATACACCAAAATTTCACCAAACAATTTCTGAGCTCTCCCAGAGAAACTCTCCAGTCTGGAAAACTTGCCAGCCCATATTTGATTCACGGCCAGCAAGATTTTTCTGGACCAGGTCCACTCAGCCCAGTTTTGGCACTGATCTAGGTACGACTCATGAGTCTGAATCATACCCAACAAGTCCTGATAATAAATATCAAACACAACATGTAATAGCATCATGTGTAAATGTGCAAAAGGAACTCATGCAAGAAAGAGCAAGGATCTGTTCCTGCTAACATTTTTGTAAAAAAAGGAAAAAGAACCTAGGAGATGGATCGATCACTGTGAAGGCAGCAAACTGAACATACTATACAGAATCACCGCACGTAGAAAAACATTTTGGAAGAATCATAGTATCCAAAATAGTTTGGATGATCTACTCTCCATAGGTATTCATTAAATTATGCAGGACAATTATATCCTGCAAGAGAGAACAAAGACACTAAAAATCAAAGTGGAAGAATTTTCCTTTAATGAGTGAAGACGTGAATGTACTGCGGGAATTTCTAAGGTGGAGCAAGGAGAAAAGGACAGAAGACGTAAGAGTCTTGTTTAATGTGATGGTCAACCAAAGCCTTCAGGTTTTTACAGTCTTGTTCTAGAGGTAGTTTTTACATCTAAAGGTAGCAGTCCATAAAAAACTCACCCACATATCAAGTCAGATAAGATATGGATTTGCCCAGAAAGAAACCATTAAAATCAAACCCTAAAAGATGGGAAGGAACTTAGATAAAAGCAAAAATGTAAATCTTAAAAAGTGGGAAGAGACCAAGCAGCTTGATCAAAAGGAAAGGAAGAACTCAATGCTTATTTCCAAAAGAAACTCAGATTTGTGTGAAATACAAACACCAGAAAGAATATTACCCGACCGTTATAACTATAAGCACATGGTATAAAGTTATAAACATATGTTGCATGTGAACAAAATCTGATGGGAAAATAAAATGACAGCATGACTAATGACAGTTTCTAAGCAATGTTTCTGCAAAGGTGGAAAGTGGATATAGTTGACAGGAATAGGAAGAGCAAGCATGCAAATTGCTATATTCTAGCGAAGTCAGAAGACATTATAATGCAAACTGATGAATGAGAAGTTGTGAATGGGACTATAACATTAGGAATACAGTACAACAAGTGTAGATTAAGAAAATAAAAGAGGCACATTAACATGTAATTCTAGAGGATGCCAAGACAACTACTATAGATACCCGTACCACAAGCTGCAAAGAAATCTCCTATTTGCAAATGCAGAGCTACAATTTCAACAACATAAATTCAACCAAAATTTAACCAATAGTACATATTTGTGTATGACTATCAGTAAAAACTTAAAAGGCATCTAGCAAGGTCTAGTTGACACAATTCTTGTCTCTAGAATATTGTTGTCTGTAGCTCGGGCAGGTACTTCTGCACTGTAGAGAGGCTTAGACACATGTATTCCAGATAACCCAAAAATCGTTTAAGGAAATTCCACCCGGATTGTATTTTATTAAAATAATTAATTATTTTAAAGGGACCATAAGTTTAAACTTAGGAAAATAAAATAATTAAAGTGAATTAATAGAATATGGGTGTGAATGTTCTAAAAAAGGTGGATCAAGTCAAAAGTTAATCTTAGCCGTTGATAAGATATCTAATCTGTGTTGTTGAAGTTTCAACGGGAAGACTATAAGAATGGCTTGAAGGGTCATTTGGAAATTACATTGACACAAGACTGTGAAAGGATCAAGAGATTGATTTCTTTAGTGAGCAATGCTAAGGGAGAAATATCGATCGAGAGCTCTTCCACAGAGAGGGGTAGTAATTCCGGTTGGAAGCATTCCTGAGCCGAAGAGTGCATAGCAAAAGAGACAGTGAAAGCCAATGACGCAGAGCCTACACAGGCACTGTGGAGAGCCTAAGAGGGATTCATACTTTTGCTGAGGAGACAACATTGGGCCAGTGCCAGATCCCGAAGAGATTTTCCGGAGGCCAAAAGGCCCCAGGTTCCAGCCAACAGAGAGACCATTGTAGAGACAGAGGACAGTCGTAGCTATGATGCAAAGACTGCGCAGAGTGACGCAGTCACTGCATAAAGGCAACGCAGGGCAATTCATTTTGGGTGTTTATCAGTGTCGGGTTCCTATGGAGGAGTGAGGTTTGTCTCACAAGATCTTTCCTGTCAATTTCTCTGCATGATTTGACAGATCAGTCAATCATAGACTTGTACTCAGAAATTTATTGCGTAATAATATAGATCCTCAACTGCTGCATCGGTTTTCCTACATTCTTGTTCAGTTTTGTTTCCGCACTTGTATTTTTCCGCAATTTATTTAGTGAAGGTTGCAGTGTGTTTAATTCGATGTTGTTGTAGCAATAAATTGAATAATTAAATTTATCTGTTAGAAGGATTAATACCAGTCGCTGCAATAGGATTCCAGATTTGAGGAATTTTCACATGGTAACAGAGCTTGTTTAAGCTGAGTGCAGGAGGAACAGAAGAACAGATCCAGCGTTGAAGGAGAAGTCGCGGATCAAAGAGCTGCGTAAGCAGCAAATTGATCTCCCAGGGGATTGCGTAGTCCAAGCTAAGAGGGCCAAAACCAGCAAGGAAAATCTCTCTCTGAGTGAGTCAACAGAGAGGAAAGATTTTTTCCAGATTGCAGTTTGGCAAAGGCAAAGGGAGCAGCGCAGCAGATCAATGCAGATCAACAACTAGAGGGACGCAGTTTGTTGTGAAACAGTGATTGTTGGTGCTGAAGCGTCAGGAAGAGTAGTTGAAGACACTTTTTGGGGATTTCCGACCTCAAAGAGTTTCTTACCCAAGAAACTAAGATTTCCCGTGCAGAAGCAACAGAGTTTGTGGCTTGCTCCAGCAGGGAGTGCGTAAAGCCAACTGCGCAGAGGGTTAGAGGCAGCAGATCGACAGTAGTTGGGTGAGATAGCTACCAGTGGATTGCGTGACCAGGACCAGTTGGAGGGTTCCTCCAACTACGTAATCTGGAAGGAAAGGGTTTTCTTCCTTCCAAATGAACATGACCTCAAGCATTGTATCGGCAATGCTCAAGCTGAACCAGTAGATGTCGCACCATTAAGAGCCTTCAAGAAGAACGTGGCTAAAGCCAAGCAGTTAATCCTCGACGAAGTGAAGGATCATATTGTTTCACACATTTCTGGCAAAGAGACAGCCAAGGAGATGTGGGATGTGTTGGCCACGCTATATTAGGGGTCTTCCGAGCAAAGGAAGATATTTCTGGAGGAGAAGATGCCGACCACCAGGATGCAGAAGGGAGAGCGCAATGATCCATTCCTATCAAGACTTCAGGAGAGTCGATACCCGCTGGCAGCTATGGGAGTAGCTCCTCAAGCCACAGAGATGGTCAGACTGGCCCTTAATTCAGTGTCTGAAGACTATCAAGTCTTTGTCCAAAGCATCCTGGGTAGAGAGAAGTTATCAGACTGGGTAGTGATGTTAGGCAACTCTTCAGCAGGAAGAGATGAGGAGAGATCTACTCAAGTGCAAACTTGATGGCAACAGCAGCAGTGGGTCGAAGCCCAAGATGGAGGAGGAGGAGAATGCAACCCTTGCATCAAAAGGGCAACAAGAGCAACGCAAGAGGAAGAAGGATCTTTCCAAGATCAAATGCTTCCGGTGTGGCGAGATGGGACATTACACCACACAGTGTTCTCTCAGGAAGAAGGACAAAGATGAGAAGCATGATCCTTAGGTCGCAACTACGAAGATAGAGGAGGAGGAATTCGCGATGATTGCCCAGATATCGCCAGGAGAGCGTTGGGGTGATTTGGAGCTGTAGTTTAATAGAACTGCAAATTGGGCAGGATCCTTCCAGAGTCCACCTCTCAGATCATCACCTTGCTATGGGAGCCCAAATCAGAAGTAGCAGGATGGACGGGTGCCAGTTGATGCAGAGGAGTGCAGAAGTGACAGTGCAGTAGTCAGCAGTGTCAAATTCTGAGCAGCGCGGAGCAGAGTTGGCAGCAGTGCAAGAAGGCACATTGCAGAAGTCAGTAGCAGCGCAACAGCTTCAGAGGGACAACACAAAGGCTAGCAGCAGTCAGATCTTCATCACCAAGATGCATCATACTTGTCCAATTTTGGATGTTTTTCAGTTGCAGTAAGAAATTGTGTTGCAATGCAGTAGCAGTTGAGAGTGGTAGGTCAGCAGTAACACAGATGCAGAATTGAGAGGGAGTTGCAGTACGGATGCAGTGTTGACAATAGCAAAGTTAGCAGCAGTACAGATGCAGCGTTTGCACAGATTTGATGGGCAACAGTGTCAGACGTCAGCAGCATAGAGGTAGATGTTACCGAGTCAGAGCAGTACTCAGAGGGTGTATTGCTAGAGCACATTCCTCGCTAAGAGGGAGTTTTGATTTGGGGTAGCATCGGACATGCTCTAGGACTCAAATTTTGCAGAGAGGCTTAGACACACGTATTCCAGATAACCCAGAAATCGTTTGGGAAAATTCCGCTCAAATTGTATTTTATTAAAATAATTAATTATTTTAAAGGGACCTTAAGTCTAAACTTAGGAAAATAAAACAATTAAAGTGAATTAATAGAATATGGGTGTGAATGATCTAGAAAAAGGAAAATCAAGTCAAAAGTTAATCTTAGTCATTGATTAGAGATCTAATCTGGGTCGTTGAAGTTTCAATGAGAAGACTATAAGAATGGCTTGAAGGGTCATTTAGAAATTACATTGACACAAGATGGTGAAAGGATCAAGAGATCGATTTCTTAAGTGAGCAGTGCTCAAGGAGAAATATCGATCGAGAGATATTCCACAGAGAGGGGCAGTAATTACGGTTGGAAGCATTCTTGAGCCGAAGAGTGAATAGCAGAGGAGACAGTGAGAGCCACAGAGGCAGCGCAGAGCCAATGACGTAGAGCCTACACAGGCACTACGCGGAACCTGAGAGGTATTCGTACTTCTGTTAAGGAGACAGCGTTGGGCCAATGCCAGATCCCGGAGAGATTTTCCGGAGGCAAAGGCCCCAGTTTCTAGCCAGCAGAGAGATCAACTCAAAGACAAAGTACAATCGTAGTTGTGATGCAAAGACTGCGCAAAGTGATGCAATCACTGCGCAAAGGCAGCACAAGGCAGTTCATTTCGGTTGTTGATCAATGTTGGGTTGTTGTGGAGGAGTGAGGTTTGTCTCACAAAATCTTTCTTGTCAATTTCACTGCATGATTTGATAGATCAATCAATCATAGACTTGTACAAAGAAATTTACTGCATAACAATATAAACCCTCAGTTGTTGCACCGATTTCCCCGCATTGGGTTTTTCCGAGGACATTGGTCCAAAAATAACTGTGTTAGATGTGTGTGTGATCTACTCTTGTTCAGTTTTGTTTCTGCGCTTGTATTTTTCCACAGTTTATTTAGTGAAGGTTGCAGTGTGTTTAATTCGATGTTGTCGTAGCAATAAACTAAATAATTAATTTATCAGTTAGAAGGATTAATACCAGTCGCTGCAATAGCATTACATATTTGAGGAATTTTCACATGCACAGGCCTAAGTGTCTAGGCATGCAAAAGTCACCCACAGTCTCCTTAAGACACTTGCTCAAGGATGAGAAAGTTGCTATTGTAACTTAACCCAAGTCTAACTTAGGGAAAGAACATAATTAATTTTGTTAGCTAATTGTGATAAGTGAGGCAAGATCTAATCTCAACCATCAATCACTTTGAAGATTAGAGACAAAGATTTAGCTCGATGTAAAGTTATAAAAGCAAGGCTAATAAAAGGAGAAAGAGACATCATACTGCAGCACAAACATTTTGAGAGAGGGATTTTTTCAAATGAGGAGTGTGATAATCTAGTGTGTCAGGTCTAAGGAACTACAGAAGTGCAGCATTGGATATTCATTTCAGCCAAGGACATCGAAGACATATCTAAGGCCTAATCTAATAGATCAAATCCAGAGAATGTTGTATCTATAATTTTCTTCAATTGGGCCATCGTCTCAAGAAGGAATCCCAAGTAGATTCTGAGTTTTCAATGAAGAATTGTAGATTGGGAAAAATCTATGTGTCACTTGTGATTGAGATATGTGTAATTTTTCTTTCGTTAATTTTGTTGAGAACTTAGTCATGCATTTATTCAATAGATCTACAATCTGCTAGCTTAATAAATTGTCGGGTGCTAGGTTCAACAGAAATTTAACATGATATTAGAGCAAAAACTCTAAATTTTAAAAATTGATCTCTGAATCATGGTGCTAGGTTCGTACAATCATACAAGGCATAGATTTACTTTTCAAGGTCTAGGATCAACCATATGCAGGCTGAGAAAGCAAGTCATAAAACGATACGACATAGGAGCAGTTGAAGATGAAATCCGTTCATGCAGGGTCCCAAATCCGGGTTGTCTGTGAAGGTAAAAGGATAAACAAAAAACAGGGAGGTTGATGATTGAGTGGGCTGCCAACTAGTGTTGGCTGACAACCAAGGGGTTGTCAGACCTGCCCAGCTAACGTTGAGCATCAAGGGCCCACAATCAAGCGCAAGGGTGACAAGACAAGGAGATAAGGGTAGTGAAGGAAGCCCACTAGCCGCAACCAACAACCGACAATGAAAGAAAGCGTCGAGATAGACGCGGCTCAGAGGTGGTCACATAGCAAGGACACATGCACAAGGAACCGAATGCAACAAACTACAATGAAGTGGAGCATCGTTGCCAAAACGTAATGCCAGCCATGCCACAACCACCACTGAGATCACAGCAGGGAAACAACAATAAGGGTGGGGCAGTCAACACGGCCAAAGACCTCATGGAGACAAACCTAGATGTTGTCCATGAACTCTTGGAAATTTTGGTGAGCTGACAGCAAAGGTTTTTCGTAAATTTGTTGGAATCAACAAGCAGAAAGGGAAATCTGCGAGTGGATACGTCAAGAGGAGGATAACTGGAAACCAAAGCGAGCAAAGGCAATGCAAGAAAGTTGTGCCACGGTAGGGCTGACATGACAAGTGAACAGGGCCATTAGGCGCCACAAAGGAGATTCCTACATCCACCAAAGTGCAGGAACCGTCAAAGGTGATCGAAACTCAACATAAGGACTTGCTGACACACTATGCATGGAAATCATTGGGTGAACAAGTGTGTCAAGCATCAACATGCAGAGAAGACAAACCATCAAGAGGGGTAGCAGAACGCGATGCATAGGCATCAAAATATATAAAAATACATATTTTATAAAAATTCACTCCCGAAACCGGGAGCTTTGAAAATGTCACTCCCCGCTCCCACTCCTGCTTCTACTTCCACTCTTTCTCCCAAGTAACCTTGATCCAATGTGTCGGACACGATTCTCAAGGGACACGTGTATGATTCATAGCTAGAGCATGTCACAAAATCATGATTCGTGTCCATAGGAGTTTGATTTTCCCCCACAACGAATCGAGATTTTCTAACACGTGCCCGGAAAAAAGCAACCCACGGGCTTGATAAAAGTCATAATTGGGCCGTTTTTGCTCATTTGCATTTGTGGTTTTGCTGCTGTGGGACTATGGGCGCGACCATAAAAGGAGATAGACATGTTTTGGAGATGATTCAAGCTACGGGTATCTGGATTTCCCTTCCATTTTTTTTCTAGTTTTGCTACAGCAGTCTGCCTGTCATTTTGTTTACATTTTTTATTAATTTTTACAACAATCATGGCTCAACCAAGGGCAGCAGGGAAGGGGCAAAAAACGAGAGGAATATCCCCTTTGGCGATGCCCCGCCCCCCTCCCCCAACCGGGGGGTCTTTCAATTTCATCAAGGGTTGCCAGAGTTCAATCTGTTGGAAGTGGGGTTGCAATAGCAGCATTAAATGTTGAGAGAAACATCAATTTAGCAAGACAACAAGCTCAAGAAAATATAAGGATGCACAATATATGGGTGAGTTGTTCATTAAAGTTATTGAAGATGTAGGTGTTGATTCTTGTGTGCAAATAATTACAAACAATGCACTTGTTTGCAAGGTTGTTGACATGATTATGGAAGCTAAATATCCACAAGTATTTTGGACACCTTGCATTGACCATTCCTTGAATTTAGCACTTAAATCTATTTCTTTCGATATACCTTGGATTGGAACTCTTATTGAGGATTCACAACATATACGCAACTTTGTACAAAATCATATCAATGCCCTCACAATCTACAAAGAGTACACACATCTATCATTGTTGAAGATTGCAGATACACAGTTTGCCTCTACATTCATCATGCTCAAGAGGTCGATGGAGGTCAAGACCATTCTTGGGTCCATGTTTATTTCAGAGTTTGTCTTTTTGGAGAAATACAAATCAAGCAGCCTCAAAAAGAGTCAAGGACACAATATTGGATGAGGCTTAGTGGGAGAGGGTAGATCTTACTATTAAGATCATGGACCCTATCGTTCCTTTGCTGCAATTTGTGAATACAGACCAACCCATCATAGGAAAGGTTTATGAGGGATGGGATTCCATGATTGAGTCTTTGGGGACCATTATTTTTCAGAGTGAGTGCCCTAAGTATGAGACATCAGCAGAGGCCTTCTTCTCCACCATACAGAGATTCTACTCAGCAGGTGGGACAAGAATTGCACACCTTTGCATTGTTTGGCTCACTCATTGAATCCAAAATACTACAGCCATGAGTGGCTGAATGGTGGACCTCCATGCAAATTCCCTCCTCACATGGATGGTGAGATCTCACAGGGGAGGAAGGATGTATTGAGACGAATATTTCAGGATAGAGCATCCCTTAATGAGGTGAAGTGTGCCTTTACAAAGTTTTACACTAGCACTGGGCAATTTGCAGGTTATGATGTTATTTGAGACACGAGGGCTAAGAAGCCCTATTCTTGGTTGGCAACTCGTGATGCAATATGCCCTCCTCTATAGCAGTTACCCATGAGGCTCCTCTCTCAAGTTTATCCTCTTGTTGTGAGAGGAATTGGAGCATATATGGGAATCTATATAGTTTGAAGAAGAGTTTGCGCAGCATTGGCACAGAAGTGCTTGCGCAAGGGTTGGACGGCCAGTTTTCTGAGAGGGCCAAGCGTCGAGATTGCAGGTGGAGAGTGATTTTTTCTCTCTGAATACTTTTGTCAGATATTTGCTGATTGGATAGCCAGTTGGGCATCCAGAGATTGTACTCAGAATTTCTCACCACTGCATAATAATAAAACCCTTAGTTGCTGCACCGATTTCCCACATTGGGTTTTTCCGAGGACAATTGTCTAAAAATAATTGTGTCATTTTTATGTGTGCTATAGTGTATTTCTCAGTTTCCAGCATTTTATTTTCCGCAACGTTTTTATGGTGAAAATTGCAGTTGTGATTTTATTCATTGTTTGTCGTAACAAATAAATTAGATAATTAAATTTATAGCCAGAAGAATAATTTCCAATTGTTGTTGTTGAGATTTGTGTATTGGGGTAGCTGTAGCAACAAAACTTGTACGTTTGTTGACTTAATAGCAAAATACACAAGAGGTATTGTAATAATAATTTATTAATAAAATATGATATGATAAGATAAGATGATTGAAAGTTACAAAGAGGCCCTGCTTATATACCTATGCAAGTGGCCTTTCACAAACAGGCATGTCTTTTAGGCATGCCTTTTCAGCTAACTAACAACTACTTAACATAATCACTATTTGATTAGTTAGGAATTATATTTATTCTATTTATTCTATTTTATACAAATTATATTTGTTACATTGCCTCTTCCTTCAGAAGCTTTGTCTTCAAAGCTTAATTTCTGGCAATTTCCTTCATCTGGCGTTCATCATCTTGGGTTATGTATAATTCGTCACTCATCTCATTACTATAGCTCCTCAGTAATATGGATTTTTATTTTTTTTTAATTAATTAAATTACATAATCAAATTAATAAAATTAATTAATTATGATTATATAAATTTACTAATTATGAATATGGGATTAACATTGAAATTATCATTCGTCCTCTGGCCGCCGGGACAGGAGTGATCCGAAGGAAAGCGATGTTTCAAGCACGTCTTCGGACCGCAAGATTTGCACACATGTGAATTCGCAAACGTTACGATTTCTTTGCAGCATTTAACTGGGCAAGACTGTGGTTTCTTAACCGTATTCTTCACATTACAGTTGCCCGACTCAGCGTGCCTCCAAAGGGTGAGGGAAGCATCCTCATTGAGACCTTGCAATACAGAAGAGGAACAAGTGGGACAGATGTGAACCACGCGGTCGCGGATATTCTCGTTGGGGCACCTGTAATTTCTGTAGGGCTGGTGCTCCGCGTAGAAGAATTTGTTACAGCCGTCGCAAAGGAATGGCAGGAAATCCAGCTGATTGCACGATTCCTCGCTGCAGTTCTTTCCCAAATCCGGAAACAAGGGCATTCCATTGTTTGCACACAGTAATAAATCTATACAGATATTCTATTGGTAGCCATGCCAATATTTCTTCAGTAAAATTGCCTGGTACCATATATATACCACCACGAATCGTTTTATTTTTTTAAACAGCGTGACGTTTGAAAATCGTCTGATAGGTTTTAGGGAACGTATCGCACGACACCTGTGACTGTATAGAAGAAAACACAGCCCTCCAAGCGTAGCCTCACAGGCCCTAAAAGCCCCGACGCTGTAGACATCGTTGCTCATTCAGATGAGTGTGGCATGTGACCGTGATGAACAACATTGACCCGCATATGACTGATGGAATCCGCAAACTGGAGGAAAAAATGTTCGCGATGGTTGGTTAATGAAAATTTTGCAACAGGCACGTTGACAGTCAGCGGATGGTGGAATCGTGGCTGACACTGTGAGTTGGGGCCGACGGTAGTCAGCGTGTTGTCGAAACAACGGCACCGAGTAGGTAATATCATAAAATAGTTTAAGGGTTTCTACAGGGCACATCATATCCACAGCGTTTGAAGCCATTACTACTAGCATGTCTGCACTTTTAATTCCAATGTCATAGTATAAAATGAAGGGCAGCGGACAGTTAGCGGCAACAAAAAATGTACAGCAGAGACTCGGACAGGAGCACGACAGACTGTTTGTGATGAAGTCTTTGATCTTGGAAAGGCAAATGGCGATTGTTGTTTGATGGAAGATTTCGCCTTTGATGCGAGGACCCCATGCACAAGCTGTCACCAGGGCATTTTCTGCAAATTTAAGACTAGTGGTTTCTATATCTAGCACTTTTTCCTGAATTTTCTCCCTACAAGATATCGCTCACAAGTAATGCTCATTCAATGTAATGGTTTTCAAAACTTTTGATTCGTCTAGATTATCAAAGAGTTGTCTCAGTTCTGAAACATCAAGATACCAAAAGTATTGACCCCCAAATGCATCAATATCCTCTTTCTTCTTCTCCCTGGATAACTCTGAAAAGCTCAGAAGGTACTTTGGTTGTAATGGCAAGAGGGCCTTTTCTATACAACAATTTATCACCCAAGAGTAATGAATGCCATCTCCATGCTTAACAACAGCGTCGTACTTGATTCCTCTTTTATCAGTTGTAATACTGTAAATAACGGAGTCATTTAAGTTCATCGAGAATGAGCTCCCATGTTCCCCCATCATTTTGTGAAACTACTCTAGTGAAAAATCTGAAATTGACATAGTCTCTTCCTGGTCTTCTACACACTATAGTGATTCTTCAATATTATCATCAAAAATATCTTCTTTCTTTTTCTCTGATTCTTTCCTGTTGTTCTTAATTTTTTGTGTGATCTGAGAGATTGCTTCTTTCAACTTGAGGAGTTTTGGTTGCTTCTCATCAAGTTCAGTTTTTTGCCTTGTTGTCTTCTTTTCATAAAGCAAGACCTCCTTGAGATATGCAGCCTTCCCTTTTTTATTATCCTTGATTTGAAGTTCAAAGTTATTTTGTGATTTTGACACATTGTCGAGGTTTTCTCTCTCCACTTCAAGCTCTCTTTCATTATTCTCGATATTCTTCTCAATGTTAAAAGATTGCCCCAAAAGATACTCGGTTTTCAAATATTTCAGTGGTTCCTTTAAACAGAGATGTTTCTCTACTTCTTCTTTTTGTTCTTCCACATTTTCCTCTTCATCATCACCATTGTCTTCTCCAGCATGTTCCTCATTGTTATGATATTGTTCAACTTCTTGTTTCTCAAGATAGTCCTCACCCACATCATCATTTATATCAAGACCAGCTTCATCTTCATCCTTATGAAGGATTTCTTCATAAATTTTCTTAAGACGGGATGTAACTTCTGCACATGAATTTTCTAATTGCTGAAATACTTCCTGAATTTTTTTAGTCTTCTCACTTTCTTCAAGTTCTTCACGTAATGGCACATTGTATGGTAAACAATGTTCATAGGCTCGTAAACTACGTTCATAGGCTTGTAAGACGATGTTGTACAACATGGCTCTGATACCACTGTAGCAACAAAACTAGTAGGTTTGTTGGCTTAATAGCAAAAATACGCAAGAGGTATTTAAATAATAATATTTTATTAAAAATGTATATGATAAGATAAGATGATTGAATGATACAATAAGGCCCTGCTTATATACCCCTGCAGGTGGCCTTTCATGACTGGGCATGTCTTTTAGGCATGCCTTTTCAGTTAACTAATGACTACTTAACCTAATCCCTATTTGACTATCAGTAATTACATTTATTTGTATTTATTCTATTTTATATAAATTATATTTGTTACAGTAGCATCGGGTATGTTTTAGCCCTGAAACTTTGTGGAGGGCTAAGAAACACATCACCTCCAAACCCCAATAAAGCGTTTGGAGAAATTTCATATGGTGTTGAAGTTATTCACATAATTATTTTTTTTTAATGAGGACCCTAAGTCTAAACTTAGGGAATTAGAAAAATTAAAGTAAATTAATTAAACACGTGATGAAATGTTCTAAGTGACGCGGATCAAGCAGTCTTTTAATCTCAGCCGTCGATAAGAGATTAAATCACGGTCGTTGATGTCTCAACGAAAAAGTATAAGAGAAAGGCTTGAGGGTCAGTTGGTAATACACACACGGAGGCAGAGCTAAGAGACTAAGCTGGAATTCTAGGGCAAGTTTTGCTAAGAATTTCCAGAAGAGTTTCCTGCAGTGAAGGGTAATATTGGCTGAGGGGATGATCTAATCCCGATGCGAAGAGTTAGCAAGAGGCAGACGAGCAGTATTCAGGAGTAGAGAAGAGAAGCAAGGGCAGCAGTAGCAACACAGAGAGCTTCAGCCGCTACGCAGGTGATACGTAGGCCCATGAGGGCTAGGATCCTATTAGTCCTGGATGAATACGACATCAAGAACCATGCGAAGAATGTCCTAGCTGAGCTTGCAGATACCGATCCTCTGAAGATATTCAATGAAAATCAAGCGCGGGCTAAGCGTTTGATTATGGACGAAGTAAAAGATCACATGGTGCCACACATTGCCAGGAAGAAGACGGCAAATGAGATGTGGACCGCATTGGAGGCGATGTATCAGAGACGCTCCGTTCAACGAAAAATGCTTCTAGAGAATCATATGAGGCTATTCCAGATGTAGAAGGGTGAGGAGGTAGATCCATTCCTTTTCCATCTTCAAACTATCCGGGATCAACTGATTGCCATGGGTGCACCTACAGACAAAGGGCTCTTGGTAAGGACTGCCCTGAATGCAGTCACCGAGGAGTGGGAAATGTTTGTCCAAAGCATATTGGGCAGGGCAGCATTACCATCCTGGGCGGAAATGTGGGCAATCCTCTGCCAAGAGAGATCAAGAGAATCACCAAGAAGTAGAACAACAGTAGCAGAACTGTCAAAGTGAAGAAAGAAGAGGAAGATAATGCAGCTCTTGCATGGAAGGAACAAAGGCAGCAAAGGAAGAAGAAGAAGGACCTATCCAAGGTCTGGTGCTTTAACCATGGCGAACTTGGACACTTCGCCAGCACTTGTCCTAAGAAGAAGGACAAAGGAGCTTTTGATTCCAAGGTTGTAGCAGCAATGAACGATGGGAGTGATAATGACGTAGCCATGAGTGCTCATGAGCCACGTAAGTGGGGTGACATGGATCGGTAGAGCAGCTACAGATGGTAGTGGCAAGATCCTTGAGTAAGCCCAACTCTTGGATCACATACAAGCTATAGGAGCCTAAAGACGGTAGCGGGACAAGTAGATGGATGCAGAAGTTCACAGTGAAGCAGAGGGCAGTGCTGAGATGTTGTAGAGGGAGCAGCGCAGTGCAGAGGCAGTAGCGCAGAGGTTGACGGGACTTCAGCAGCACAGAGAGGCAGTGCTTACGCAGTGCAGAGTTGCAGCAGCACAGTGGCTTCAGGGAGACAGCGTAAAGCGGCAACCAAGGGAGTTTTCAGTGATGGGATGCAGCCTGACTTGTTTGTCAACGATTGGGCAGGAGTCTTTCAGTTGCTTGATTCTCGGCAACTGAGTTGCAGTGCAGCAGTTAACAATGGCAATGTTATGGGTAGCATGATGCAACAATTTGAGAGGGAGTTGCAGTACAAATGTGGCAGTGTCAGTGGCAGTGACATGGGCAGCAGTACAGAGAGCAGCAGCGCAGTGGATGAAGGGTAGCAGGCCAAGCATCAGCAGCGCAGAGACCAATGCTAAGATCTTGCAATACATGGTGTAGATGTATTGCTAGAGCACACTCCATGAGAAGAGGGAGTGTTGAGATTTTGTGTATTGGGGTAGCATCGGGTATGCTCTAGCTCTGAAACTTTGTGGAGGGGCTAAGAAACACATCACCTCCAAAACCTAGAAAGTGTTTGGAGAAATTTCATCTGGTGTTGAAGTTATTCAAATAATTAATTTTTTTTTATGAGGACCCTCAGTCTAAACTTAGGGAACTAGAAAAATTAAAGTGAATTAATTAAACACATGTGATGAAATGTTCTAAGTGACACGGATCAAGCAGTCTTTTAATCTCAACCGTCAATAAGAGATTAAATCACAGTCGTTGATGTCTCAACGAAAAAGTATAAGAGAAAGGCTTGAGGGTCAGTTGGTAACACACACACGGAGGCAGAGCTAATAGACTAAGCTGGAATTCTAGGGCAGGTTTTGCTAAGAATTTCGAGAAGATTTTTCTGCAACGAGGGGTAGTATTGGTTGAGTGGATGATCTGAGCCCAGAGCCAAGAGTCAGCAAGAGGCAGAGGAGCAGCATTCAGGAGTAAGCAGAGAACCAAGGGTAGTAGCAGCAGCTGCGCAGCGCAGAGAGCTTCAGCCGCTACACAAGTGCTACGCAGGCCGAGGAGGGGCAGCACTGCAACATCAGTAGGCCACCAGGGTTACGCAGAGGGCTTCCAAGGCAGCGTAAGGACTGTGTCACCTAGTCTGGGGTTATGCAGTCCCCTTCTGAGCAGCGCAGGGACACGCAGAGCCTAGCAGCGCTGACGTTGGGGCTTCAGGGGCAGCACTGGGGTTTCTAGGCCAGAATTTGGCTGAGTCTTGTAAATCCCGTTTAAATGTGTGGATCAGTCAAGCTTTTGGTCTTAGAACAGCAGGTATTGCTGCAGATCTATTATTTTCTCTATCGGGTTAACCAGTTGGGTGCCCAGATTTGTTGTACTCATAGTCTACATAATAATAATAACCCCTCATATTTGTTGCACCAGTTTTCCCGCATTGGGTTTTTTCCGGGGACATTTTGTCTGAAAATTTTGTGTGTCACTTTGTTGAATGAGCGTAATTTTCAGTAAATGATATGTATGTGTGTAAGCTGTTAGTTGTGTTTACTTTGGTATTTTCTGAATATTTTTTGGAAATAACTTGTATAATTTTAATCACAAGTAGGAGAAGTAAACAAAGATACTACAGTAGGATTTTTGCACTAATGCATTCAGAAATATTCACAGTTGCATTAGTTAAAATTTTCACAGCTGAGCAATCTAGGGCAAAGACAATGGTGTATGTGCAAACCAACCTTCATCTTATTTACAGGAAGAGGGAGGAGTGGTTGAAGGGAAAGACAAAGATGTGAGATGTGTTTCTTGATGACATGGGTTTGGACAACAGTGTTGAGTTGACATTGGCCAACTTGGATCTTAATGACCCAATGCTAGAGCCTGTCACTTTTGATGATAGCAATACTCTTGAGGGGTCATCCTCCACACCAGTAGATGCAAAGATTACATTGGATACAGAGGAGGATGCAGAAGCGAGCAGTGGTGGTACTGATGTTGATTTTGATGTTGATAAAATTGAGTTATTGGCAGCAGGTCGCATCCTATGAGATTCTTCCTTCCTATTCTATAGTTCTGAGTTCTAGTGTCTACCTTGTTTTGTATTTGCTATTTTCCATTGGCATTCCTCCTCAAGAGTCCTCATGACTCAGTACCTACATAATACATTTTGATTTTGATGACTTGATGAGAAAATTGCAGTTTATGGTTAATTTCTCGTGTTTATGGTTGATTTCTAGTTGTAAACTTGTATCATTGATGAATCATGATTGTATACATAATGTTACAAAATTACAATGTACATGTATGAATCTATGATTGAATTTGTTACTTGTATCATCATGAGAATTTGTGTAATATCATAATATGATGTATCTATTAATTTTTTTAATATATTAATAGTATATATATATATATATATATATATTATGGTATACAATGTGTCCTACGTGTCTTGTTCCGGGGGGTCTTCATGTCCTGTGTCGGGCTCTTGTATTTTTGGTCAAAGACCAGGGCACAAACCCCACATGGGGGAAATCCAAATCAATTCTTCTTCTTCTTACTCAATCAATGTTCAACTTTAGATACATAGTCCAATTTGCACATCAATAACTAGTCAAAGTCAATCCTTTGACTACGAAGAGAATGAGAGTCAAACAAAGTCAAATCCAGTCATACGAGAGAGGGAGAGTCAAATATGGTCAACGCATATAATCAAAATAGGAGGGCTGAAATTCAGTCAACAGACCCTGCATTTTTCGATCAAATGCCACAGTCAAACAGTCTGCAATTCTCAGTCAAAATCAGTAGTAAACGCCCAAAAAACAGTGCAAAGATTTGGTCAACACAGAATATTCTAGTCAGAGATTCAGACTCCAAGCACAGTGAAAATCTTGGTCAAAACAACAGCGGAAAGCTTCCACTAACAGAAGGTCAACGCTAGTCAGTGCAAGCGTAAATAGATCAAAAAGTCAACTCTCGGTAAACAGAAAAGTCTGTTAAAATTTGGGTACCAGAGGACAAGTGGTTCCCTAAGGCTTTGATCTTTGGCCTAAGGAAAAGTGTCCACTTTATTGTACTTCTTCTCCTAAAGTGACTTTATAAGTGGTAAAGTCACTCTAATTTAAAAGTGACTTTATAAGTGATAAAGTTACATTCTAATTTTGAAGTGACTTTATTAAAGTCAATGAAGAATTAGAAAGTGAAAAAGTGACTATGGAAATAAAAGACTAAGTGGGTCTTTATTTAAGTGGATGAGTTAAAAAATAGGAAGTGAGAATTAAATGCACATTTATTCTCATACCTAGATCTAAATGAATCTCAGCCATTAGATCTTAGGGTTGCTCGAAAAGTCATTTAGGGTAAAAGGAGAGAAGAAAAAGAAAAGATCAATTCAGTCTTTCATGAGCATTTGAGAGAAAGAGAAGAGAGAGCAAGGAGAAAATTTCTGAGCAGGGAGGAAGTGAAGGAGAGCAGCAAGGAGGCATTCAGCAAATCTGAATAACAGCATTTATTGGCATGCATCCTAAGGCAAAAATCCGTACAGCAGAGATTGGCACGTTTTCCAAGGAAGAAAGGCACAGAAATCGAGGAAGAGAAATAGCAGCTAAAGGGACGATTTTCGAGGCAGATTTTGGGGGCACGAATTTCAAGGAGGACTATTGTATCGTTTCTATATAGTCCATACAGTTCCATACAAACTGTAAGCATCACTTTTGGGCACATTTCCCGAGGCAGCCATACAACATTTAATGCTGTAATTTTATGCTATTTTTTCTGTTTGCTATTGGCACGATTTTCAAGGTGGTGTTCAAGCACAGAAATCGAGATAAGTTGTAATTTGTGAATGCTGGAATTTTTCTATGTATTTCAATTTCTCTGTAAAAGTTTTTCAAAAATAAAAAAGAGCTCTCAAATTGGTTTTCCCCAAGAGTTGTAAGGGGTTTTTCCAGGGTCACATTGACCAAAATCCCTGGTGTCATTTTTTGTGTGTGGCTGTTATATTTTTACTGTGTTTTATTTCTGCATTTTCCAGCAATAGTAAAATCTCCAAATTTGTGTTTTCAGAAATAATTGTCATTTCCAGATTTTAGTGTTTTTATCATGCTTGGATTTAACATTAAATGCATGGAGTGATAAGGGAAAACTGATAACCAGACTGGGGACTGAAATTTTAACATGGTATCAAAGCTTAGTTGGCTGGAAATTGCATTTTGGGATAGCAGTGTGAAAATTACAGCAAGCTGATTTTTACACAGAAAACAGAAAACCTTTACGCAGATTTGAAATTTCAATTTTATAGGACAGTGAATCATGTCTTTGGGATTGAGGGTTGAAGACAGGTTAGATGCGTAGAGTAACTACAGTGTATGGAGGGAGAGAATCCAGAGTATCTTTGAGGAAGCAAAGGTCTGGGGCATTATGGTACATACCACACAGCACCCAATAGCAGTACCTGCTGACCCTGTACAGTTAGCAGAGTTCAATAAAAAGAATGCTAAGGCCAAAAGACTAATTTTGGATGGAGTCAAAGATCATGTCATTCCTCATGTGAGAGGAAAGACTTATGCACATGAAATGTGGACAGCCTTGACTGGGCTTTCCCAAGAGCACAAATGAAAACAGAAGATGGTCTTAAAGGAGAAACTGAAGGCCATAAAAATGGTTAAGACTGACAGTGCTACAGCATACCTCACCAAGATCACTTCCGTGAGAGATGAGTTGGCAACCGTAGGTGAGACCATTGCACCCACTAAGTTGGTGAGGATAGCTTTGAATGGTCTTCCCAAGACTTGGGAGAGTTTTGTAGATGGTATTGTTGCACGTGAGAACCTTCCCGGATGGGAAAGGTTGTGGGATGATTGCATTCATAATGAGATCAGGAAGAACCATTTAGGGGCAGCCAAACAGGGGGAGGAGGATGACAATGTGGCATTGTTGGCAAGAGGCAAGAAAGGCAAAGCAAAGAAGGGAGCTTCCACTAGTGGAGGCAAGGGAAAAGGTAAAGGCAAGCAGCAGAACAAAGAAAAGGACTATTCCAAAGTCAAATGTTGGAATTGTCAAAAGATGGGACACTAGATCTAGCAGTTCAGAGTTGTGTGAGATTTGGCATCGCAGGATGGGTCACATGTATCATGGGGCCTTCAGGACATTGCAGGAGATCACCATTGGTGTGCCCAATTTCAGTTCTGATCACCTTGGTGTGTGCAGAGGATGTGCTATGGTGAAGTTAGCAAAAGCCCCTTTTCCAGCAGTGACAGCAAAGCGACAAGGATCCTTGACTTGATTCATTCTGATGTGAGTTGTCGGATGTCTCATGTATCCTTGAGTGGCTATGAGTATTATGTTTTATTCATTGATGACCACTCCAAGAAGACATGGATTTACTTCTTGAAGACCAAGAGTGAGGTCTTCAATCGGTTTCAAGAGTTCAAAGCTCTTGTGGAGACCCAGACAGGTAGGAAGATTGAGGTACTCAGGTCGGACAATGGAGGTGAGTATACCCTTGGTGAGTTTGTGGATTTTTGTGTTGAGGCAGGCATTAAACGGAGTTCACAGTTCCTTACAAGCCCCAGCAGAACAGGGTGTTCGAGAGGATGAATAGATCCATTGTAGGGGTTGCCAAAGCCATGCTTCACGATCAGGGGTTACCTTTATTTTTGTGGGCAGAGGCCTGCAACACTGTTGTTTACTTACAGAACAGGAGTCCACATCGTACCTTGGGGAATGTGACTCATGAGGAGGCTTTTTCTGGGAAGAAGCCTGATGTGGGGCACTTTTGTATCTTTAGGTGCCTTACATATTCTTATGCCCCAAAGAAGAAGAGGACCAAGCTAGAACCTATTGCAGACAAGGGCATCTTTGTGGGTTATAGCAAGACCTCGAAAGCTTACCGGATTTACATTCCTGCAAAGAGGAAAGTGGTTGTCAGGCGGGATGTAAAGTTCGAAGAGGAGAGAGATTTCAGGAGATCACGGGAGTTGCATTATCTAGAGTCACCAAACCCTCAGCAATAGCTGAGTCAGTCACAGGGATCCAGTGCACAGAGTGCAGGAGGTCAGGGATCAGGAGGTACATCTATTACAGTTTCAGGTCCATCAGTGAGCAGTGGCTCTCAGAGTCAAGTGAGGGGATCTTCAGGCAGCATGCAAGGCAGTCTGCAAAGCAGTTCACAGGATAGTCCACTGATGGACAACTCGCATGGTACTTCAACTTCTACAGGCACAAGTATAGGTATGAGGTCAGTTGTTAGGCCTTCAGGAGTTCAAGCTTCTAATGATGATGAGGATTCTTTCACTTCGGTGGAAGAAGTAGGCTCAGGGAAGAGGAAGCCCAAGTGGCTTCAAGACACCTTACGTGAGGCCACATCAGTTGCTCGGCCAAAGAGATAGGTCAGAGAGAATAAACCACCTGAGCGGTTTTGTAGTTACATGGCATTGGTAACAAGCATTGTTGACTCTCAGCCTTCTAGTTATGGGGGGGGCAGCCAGCCAGCAAGTTTGGAGAAAGGCCATGATGGAGGAGTATTCTTCTATTATCAAGAACGATGTTTGGGAGGTAGTGCCTAGTGTAATATTCCTAATTAGCTATGGCTAATTGGAATATTCGAAAGTTCACTCCCTAGTAGCACAACATTGTAACTTAAGTGAGCCGAGGGGGCCAAAAGACCACGCAAAGAGGGGGCCCACGTAGACAAATGGAGGGACTGCGCAAGCCAAGAGGGAGCACGTGGCAACGTTGGAGGAGATGAGCATTAGGGTTGAGAGGGGCTCATGCTATATAAAGGGGAGAGCCTCCTCATTTTGTTCATTCGTTGTTGATGATATTGAGCTGGTCGTTTTGACTTCTTGAGCACGCTGGTTGTTTAGCCTGTCTGCAGCACTGTTTAGTGCGTTGAGTGTCTCCAATCGGAGATCTCGCCCTTAGCCCCAGGGGACTTCGAGTGCCTGCTCGGGCAAGGTAGTTTCTTCAGCATTTTGTGGGAGGATTGGTGTTTGGGTTTTGTTGCGGAGCTATGCATTCAGAGATTGCGCAGTCATTGAGAGGGAGGACGCAGTTCATTTAGGAGGAGCTCCGGATTGGGTTTCTTGCAAGGGTTTTGAGCCTGGAGATTGAGCAGAGGATCAGCCTTTTCCTTTGGGAGGATTTTGGTGGAGTTTGAGGCCGTATTTCAGTTGTTCCTATTCAGCCTCTGCGCAGAGCCTTGGAGGGCAGCGTAATTCCCCAAGGGGGTGATTTTCGGGAGTCAACAATTTCTGATATGATTTCTGGGTTTTGCTGGGGTTGATGAGTAGAGGTGGATTCCAGGTTTTCAGCTCATTCCGGTGAGGGGAACAGCCCCAAGTCATCAATTCATTTCAGCAGTAGCAGCTACACGGCAGTTTCCCAGCAGCTGGGACGTAGTTCAGAGAGCAGCCATTTCCTGGTTATTCTGAGAATATTTCTTCACTTGCCTTGAGCAAGTCTAGGTGCCATCATTCTGATCACCTATTGTATTTCATTATATTTCTCAGTATAATAAAATGGCTTAGCATTCTCTCTCTATTTCTGGAGCATTTGTTATACATGTTATCTATGCTATTGTATGCTTGCATTACTGTTATTTTTATATCTTCGGGCATTCTAGTTCTATACCACTTGGTGTGTTTTTCTTCATACTCTTAGACAGAGTCTGGAAAGGGCCAGGTAGCCTCCAAATCTCACCCTCTTCTCAGAGGTGAAATATCTGATAAACGCCCTCCCAGTCCATCTTTGGTTAGAGTTTGCTGTGTTTTAGAGATATCCCCCAAAAAGGGATATTGCACCTAGGCCTGAAGGTAAATCAGTTGTTACTTCCAGATGGCTCTACAAGATAAAGCATAGAGAAGTTCAAGGCTCGGTTTGTGGTGAAAGGGTTCTCACAGGTAGAGGGAGTTGACTATGAGGAGACCTTCACTACCGTGGCTCAGTATACATCTATTCGCTCCATTATATTGGTTGTAGCAGAGATAGGTTGGAAGATCCACCAGATGGATGTGAAGACCGCCTTTCTCAATGGCTTCATTCAGGAGGAAGTTTATATTGAGTAGCCGCAGGGCTTTGAGGTGCATGGGAAGGAGACCCATGTATGCAGATTGAAAAAGGCACTCTATGGCCTGAAGCAAGCTCCTAGAGCTTGGTACTCTCGGATTGATACATACTTGCAACAGTTGGGTTTCACTAAGAGTGAGGCTGATCTGAACCTATACTTCATTGTGGTAGGCGAGGATACTCTCATCTTGGTGTCGTATGTTTATGACTTGGTCATCACTGGAGCAGAGAGACTCATTGAGGGCTGCAAGAGAGATCTTGCTTCAGAGTTTGAGATGAAAGATATCGGCTTGATGCATTATTTTATGGGATCGGAGGTGTGGCAGGAGGAGGGGCATTTCTTCCTAAGACGGGGGAAGTACATTGTAGATATTCTTAACAGATTTCACATGGAGGACTGCAAGCCCATGTCTACACCTATGATCACTAACTGGAAGAAGCTTCACGCTTCTAATTCCGAGTTGGTGGATCCTACACTATACAGACAGCTTTTTGGTTCATTGATGTATTTGGTCAACACTTGACCAGATATATGTTTTGCAGTACAACTATGAGTCAGTTCATGTGTGAGCCCAGGAGAGTGCACTGGGTGGCTACAAAACACATTCTTCGTTACTTGCAGGGTACTGTGGATTATGGTCTAGATTATAGACAGGATGATGGAGTGAGATTGGCAGGGTACACAAATTCATATTGGGCAGGTTGTGCTTCAGACAGGAAGAGTACTTCAGGGTGTTTTTTTGGGTTGGATTCGACAATTGGGTCGTGGTTCAGCCGGAAACAACAGTCAGTTGCATTGAGCTCCGCTGAGGCAGAGTATATGCCTACTAGTTTGGCTAGTTGTGAGGCCATATGGCTGCTAGTTTGGCTAGTTGTTTGGTCGACCTTCTGTGATTTATAACGATAATCATAGTTGCATCAAACTCACGGAGAATCTAGTTTTTCATGACAGGTCGAAGCATATTGGGATCAAGTATCACTTCATTCGAGACTGTGTCCTAAAGGGACTAGTCAAGCTTGAGTATATTTCCACAGATGAGCAGGTAGCGGACGATTTCACCAAAGCCTTACCACGGGGCATACATGTCTACTTCAGAGACAAGATGGGAGTGGTGAGGAACCCTTTCCTCGGTAAGAGGGAGTGTTAAAATTTGGGTACCAAAGGACAAGTGGTTCCCTAAGGCTTTGATCTTTGGCCTAAGGAAAAGTGTCCACTTTATTGTACTTCTTCTCCTAAAGTGACTTTATAAGTGGTAAAGTCCGTCTAATTTAAAAGTGACTTTATAAGTGATAAAGTTACATTCTAAATTTAAAGTGACTTTATTAAAGTCAATGAAGAATTAGAAAGTGAAAAAGTGACTATGGAAATAAAAGGCTAAGTGGGTCTTTATTTAAGTGGGTGAGTTAAAAAAGAGAAAGTGAGAATTAAATGCACATATATTCTCATCCCTTGATCTAAATGAATCTCAGCCATTAGATCTTAGGGTAAAAGGAGAGAAGAAGAAGAAAAGATCAATTCATTCTTTCATGAGCATTTGAGAAAGAGAAGAGAGAGCAAGGAGAAAATTTTGAAGGAGAGTAGCAAGGAGGCATTCAGCGAATCCGTACAGCAGCATTTATTGGCACGCATCCCAAGGCAGAAATCCATACAACAAGGATTGGCATGTTTTCTAAGGAAGAAAAGCATAGAAATCAAAGAAGAGAAACATCAACTAAAGGCACAATTTTCGAGGCAAATTTTGGGGCACGATTTTCGAGGAGAACTATTGTATTGTTTCCGTACAATCTGTACAGTTTCGTACAAATTGTATGCAGCACTTTTGGGCACATTTCCCAAGGCAGTCGTACAACATTTAACATTGTAATTTTCTGTTGTTTTTTCTATTTGTTGTTGGCACGATTTTCGAGGTGGTGTCCAAGCACAGAAATCGAGATGAGTTGTAATTTGTGAATTGTTGGAATTTTTCTTTGTATTTCAATTTCTCTGTAAAAGTTTTTCAGAAATAAAGAAGAGCTCTCAAACTAGTTTTCCCCAAGAGTTGTAGGGGGTTTTTCCAGGGTCACATTGACCAAAAATCCCTGTCATTTTTTGTGTGTGGTTGTTATATTTTTACTGTGTTTTACTTCTGCATTTTCCAGCAGTAATAAAATCTCCAAATTTGTGTTTTCAGAAATAATTGTCATTTCCAGATTTTTAGTGTTGTTATCATGCTTGGATTTAACATTAAATGCATGGAGTGATAAGGGAAAACTGATAACCGAAGTGGGGACTGAAATTTTAACAAAGTCCTCCTTCACACATGTGATGTCTCTCTGCTATTTTCAAATTAGATGTGTTGTGATGTGATGGATGCCAAATGAAAGTCAACAATGCTCTATTTATATGAGTATCATGAGGTGGCTTTTCCACTTGTGGGGCCAACTTGGTCAAAGTCAAAATATGAATTGTCTCCAATATTTTGCTAATGAAAATTTCGACGAAGCTGTTATTTTCAACACGGTGAGCTCTTCCCCTGGACCCTGGGTTTCGCTCACCTGGCTTTCTTAGTGCTCATTTCTTGGCCTCAATTATTTCTCTGGCTTAAAAAGGAAAACTGAAACTATAACACAGAGAATATGTAGACTTCTAGTGGTCATGGTGCATGCTCCCTCTGCCCGCATCTCCCTGTCAATTCATAAGTGAACTTCAGCGCCTTTCGACAGTAAATTCTTCAGCGATCCACTATGATCCTAAATTTCGACGAAGCTGTTATTTTCAACACGGTGAGCTCTTCCCCTGGACCCTGGGTTTCGCTCACCTGGCTTTCTTAGTGCTCATTTCTTGGCCTCAATTATTTCTCTGGCTTAAAAAGGAAAACTGAAACTATAACACAGAGAATATGTAGACTTCTAGTGGTCATGGTGCATGCTCCCTCTGCCCGCATCTCCCTGTCAATTCATAAGTGAACTTCAGCGCCTTTCGACAGTAAATTCTTCAGCGATCCACTATGATCCTGAATTTGAGCGAGGAAATGCAGTGGCTACAGGCGCAACTGAATCGGCAGAATAATGAAATTGACGTTCTCCATAGTCAACTAGTCAAATTGCAATATCTCAGAAATGGCAGAAATTACTCCAGTCCAACAAGCAGCTCCTATGAAGATCAGTCTGAGAAAATGTCCATTGACTCTCCCACTGTTGAATGATAGCATTTTGTAAAGTTGTACTTCTTTGTGGTCAATTTTGTCGACTTTAGTTGTCGTTCTATCTGTAGTATGTATGCCAGAAGTAGTCTGTTTGTAGAAGATCTTGGTTCTTCCATTTTGTACCTTCCTGAAGAACTTGCTCTCAGAACTCCACTTTAAAATCTCCCAGGTATTTCGCTCAATATTGGTAATATCAATATCGGCAAAATATCGGCGAGGGTCGAGAAAACATCTTATCAACAATATCGGCAAAAATATCAGCAAGCATAAAAAATGCATAATATATTCATTTTTTTCATATTTTTAAACATATAAAGCAATAACAACATGAAATAAACACAGCCCCACGGGGGTAGGCGAGTTGGTAATCGGAATGCGGTGAAGTTCGTTTGTAAGGCGAGCCCGACAGGAGGTCACGAGTTCAAATCCCCCGGACTAAAGCGGAGCGTGTGGAGAGGGGCGGGCGCATGTTCCCAGTGGGTATAGTGGTAGCGGTCAGAATCGACCCCGTGTAACGCAAGTCGCGAGGCTGCCCCAGTGGCCGATCCCACTGTAAAAAAAAAAAAAAAAAACAACAACAACAACAACAACAACACACATTGAAACATTAATATAAAGAAAGCACTGATATATATGATGTGGTGGATGTAAAATAAAAATGATATATCAAAGTCGATACCAAATCCTGTTGATCCTTGACAATTGTCCAATCAAGGACTCAAATGTGCAGAACCAATACAAAATAACATCACATATATAGGACTTAAAAGTATCTCATCATCATGAGTTATACGCAGCAAAGCTGCAAAACAAATAAACTAGCAACTATCTATCTGAGATCACGATTCAGTTCCCTCTCCCTAGCAGCTATCTTTCTGTCTTTTTCAGCAATTGCTTCAAGAGCTTTTTGTACAATTTCCGCACAAGAAACTGTACAAGGTATAACATCATGCCCAAGGAGTCTAGCCAGATGGTGTTTCAATCGTGTAACCCCTCCTGCCATCTTGGTCCCACACAATCTGCATGATAAACGTGTCTGATTTGTCCCACCATCAAGCTCCTCATACTCCCAAAATGGGTCCAAGGATTTAGGCATATTTGCAGTGAACTAATTCAAATTTAAAACCTAGGGCACCAAAAAAACAAATAATTGGCATTAAACACACATACACAAAAAATGGCAATAAGAGAGTGCATAAGAAAGTAAAAAAAAATGAAACTTGTTGTCCAAATATGGAGAAAACCCTTGCATTGGCTCATGGGGATGAAAATCATAGCAAATGGAAAAAAACAAAGAAACAAAATCTTGGTAGGCAAAGAGGCAAGCAAGCATAACCCTAAATCTATGAAAAAAAAGCAATAACATAGGGGTTTTTAAGAACATACCTATTAATGGAAGAAATGAAGTTTCTTTCCCTGTTTTTCAATCTTTGATCAACAAAAAATTCTAAATTGATAGTGATAATGGCTCTTTGATCCTCAATCCTTCCTTGACAACAACCACAAAGCTCTTCCCTTCCTTCTCCAAGCCTCACAGAAGAAAATGACAAAAATAAGACAAATTTTCTTTTCTAGCCACGGCCCAGGAGTGCCCGGCGATATTTACCATCGTCGTGCAATATTTTCCCAAAATATCGGAGATATTTCGGAAATATCGCGATATTTTCTCGGCAATATTTCGTCTCGCCGAAAATATCGCGATATTTTCGAATATCGCCGATATTTCGGCGATATTATCAACACTGATTTCGCTGCGACCAGGCACACAGATTTAATAGAAACTTACTCATTATTGTCAAAAAAAAAATATTCGTTGCATAATATGGTATCTTCTTCCAATTATGTATCTACTTTACGTCTCTTAATATGTCTTCCATTTAAACATTAAAATAGTTTTGTATTAGAAAGTTCCTTTTAAGAAAAATAGTTCTGCATTGAAAAGTTCATTTTCTCTAATAACCAATCATCGTCTCTTTATTCATTTAACAAGGACCAACTATTTATCTGAGGATTCTCGCTGCTATTTCCGAAAAATTCTACAAATAAAACCACATGAGTCATGACAGATAAAACCAGTTGAAACATATACAACTAATTTAAAGTAAGAGAATGTAAGAGAACAAATTTACATAGATGCAAAAAGCAACAGGTTCTACAACTTTTCCAAGTACCAGACGACAACAACAACAAATTAATTCATCAAGAAACAAAGAAGCAAGCTTCATCATTATTGGCCCTTGTATTTTGCAGACCAAGAAATGTACACCTAAAGTGCAAAATATGACCAATATCATTCACAGCAGTGGCAGATTAAAATTTTTCCTGATGCACTTTAGACTAAAAGAACATAAAATCCAAATAAAGTGGGGATCATAGCCAGCAAATGATACTGAATAAGAAAAATTGAACTTTATGAAATTGATATGCAAGTTAATCCACTATGCTTAGCTTAACAATTATAAATTTGTAAAGGATGTCAATCAACCATATTGCTTTCATTTATAATGTGCCAACCATATAATATTTCTCAGCATCTCCAGCCAATAGAAAACCAAGCCCCAGATTTTTTTTGTAGTGACAGGTCTAAAACATTACATTCCTGAAACAACCTGTTAACTGCCAATGGCTCAGAAACAATCTTCTTTAAAGATGAAGAGTTATATCTCAATATCGAGTGAATAACTCAAAGCCTCCCATCTTAGAAAGCACCTATTACGTCACTACAGTTGTTCATATCGAACATTGGATTAATATCAATGAATGGAGACAAGAAATACAAAGAACCAAGCCAAAATTCAACCTCAATCAACATATGCACCTGTAGAAACCACGCATTTCAAATCATTCTATGTAGTTGAAAGGAAGCAATGCTCCCCCCCACTCACCCCTATGTTTTTCTTCGCTTTAGACTTCTAGCAAGAAGTTCTTTATTTTTGGTGTGTGTTTCTATCCAAAGTATTCTCTTCAATACCTCTAGTTATAAGGAGTTTGTCTGGTGATTAAACAAACTTTAATCGAATGACTCATGAGTCAGGACGACAAACAAGGCCCTTGTGTAGCCAAGATTCAAGATTTTCTTGTTAATTCTTTATCAAGTGCCTAAAATGCATGCCAACCCCTTCCCAGCTAATGTGTATGACTGATACCTTGTTTAATCTTGTTGGCAGAAGAATGCAGAAATAATACAGGCAAGTTAAATAAATATGCACAATTGCTTATCAATTTGATATACTAACCTCACTGCAAGCATGATGTGCACAATTTGTCCAATCCAGGTTTGCTGCTCGGCAATCATCATATGCATGAATCAGCTCATGAATTACAACTTGATCTACTTCATCTTGAAAAGTCATATGGTTACTACACACCATAATCTGCCACAATAAGGAAACACAAATAAGTACATCAAAGGTTATCTTTCTAGCTGACATGTAGTCAATAACATCTACCAAATCCTTAATTCGAATTAAAAGTATACAAATATCTATGCCTTAACATTTATACTAGCTTGCATTTGATATATCCCTGCAAAACATACTCAAAGAGCACTACATAGTATAAGATGTATATTTCCATTGAACAGAGAATAAAGGAACATGAGAGTACCGCTTGCACATGGAAACCCTTCAAGAAAACTGGGCAAAACTTAACCTTGACAGGTCGACTAGAGGAAATTTGGGGTCTGCTAGAGAATCAATCTGGAGGATATAGTAATGTTAAGGTATTCTATTTCAAATTCCTAGGGAGATCTACAAACAATAGAGCAGAAGTGGATGCCATGGTGGAAGGAATAAAATTAAGTCTTAATTTGGGCTTCAGGAATATAGAGGTTGAAGGGATTCCAAAATTATCATTGATCTACAACAAGGTAAAGGTAAGGACTCATAATATTTACAAAATAAAATTGAATGTCTTAAACAGGCAATAGCAGGAGGACCATTTTATTTATACATACAGACAAAAAAGGAGCGGAACAATGTATTGGTTAGCCAATGTGGTGACGGATAAACAGAGCGGGCTTAAGATATCCAATGTCATTAAGCATTTCAAAGGAAAAGGGGTGCGAGGCAGCTTTGAAAGCCCTGTGCTAAATCCTAAGTTACATCCCCAGGTGACATCCTAACCACCTCACTCGTCCTTATTACCTTTGTCCATATCATATTTATTATGCATTTATCTCACAATTGTCAGCTATCTTTAGTGTCTCCTCAAAGTAGAGAATAATGTACTTCCCAAGATCCCATCAACGTGCAAACTTAATAATCCCAGTAAACCGGCAAGTGAGGGAGAGAAAATCAGCAGGTGGGTTCATTCTCCGGGTTTATTCCACAGTCAAAAGATAAATATCTCAGAGCCTGCAGATAAAAAGCATGGAGAAGGCATGGCAGAAGGCAGTCCCGCACGTCCATCATGTTTGACAAGCTGAGGGAGGAATTTGGATAATGTATGGAGACACGAGGCCAAGACTGTAATTTGTGGGGTGCAACAGAGTTTAGTAAACGAAAACAAAGATGCCATAGAAGATGGACTAGGATGCCATGACAGATAAGTTGCATCAGGTTACGGTGGCTCTAAAAAATGTAGATCTTAAAATGGAGACTTGGGCAGCACTGTCGAGGAGTATGGGATATCATCTGTCAAAATAAAAGGAACTTCTAAAGGGTGAAATATGAAACACTGCTTCTCACCAGCTTCCTCCAAAGGATCAAAGATTCAAAACAGACCAAAGCCTGACTGTTAATTTTAGTTAACAATGGCATGTTCTATCCTTGCAACAATTACTTCAATGTCCTTTAGATATCCCAATGAAAATTTCCAATTTAATTTCCAATAGCAATCACATTGACAGTAACTGTAGATAAAACATAAACAATAAACGCAGAAGACAAGCCAAGACAACAGAACACCAGGATTTGGCGAATGCCAGGGAAAAACCCCAAAATGGAGAAAACCTTTTGATCAATTCTTATTATTATATCAAGTGTTCAGCAGAGAGAGAGAGAGTACAAAAGTCAAAATTGACTTGCCAAATCAAAGTCAAAACAGCCCTGTCAAATCTGCAGTCAACACAGTCAAATTCTGCCCTAACCAGAAAGTCAATGTTGGTCAACACAGCAGTAAACAGTCCACAATGTAGCTTGGTCAAACCCAGTCAAACTCGGCCTTATTTGCTGGTCAAAGTCAGCCCAAAATATTCAATAAAACAGCAGTCAAACTTGGTCAAAGTCTGCACTTCTATCCTACGGTCAGCCCAGAAAACCTCGATTTCTGTGCCAATTAATGTGGCCCTCCAAAACAGAAATTCTGGCATAAAAAACACAGTCAAAGGAAGTCAAAAGGTCCATGATCAACTCTGATAAAACCCTGCAACAGATCCTGAAATTCAGCCCTCCAATTCGTCCTCTTTCAGCCACGTGTGTGAGAAAAGAACAGTTGCTCCTGTAGTTTGTACGACCCAAACAAATGAGGAGAGAGAAACGATGATGTGTGATGATGCCAAATGACATTTGAGGTCTCTCTTATTTATACAAGTCACTAAGGGTCAAGAGACATGTTGCTCCTGTAGTTTGTACGACCCAAACAAATGAGGAGAGAGAAACGATGATGTGTGATGATGCCAAATGACATTTGAGGTCTCTCTTATTTATACAAGTCATTGAGGGTCAAGAGACATGCCCATTGGGCTTCATGAGCCTACATGATGATGTGGCCGACCTTGACAATTTGCACATGTGTGGGCTTGACCTCAAAAACATATTTTTCCCTGTCCAAATTTGATGATTTTTAGGTCGATTTTGGTCCTCTCGAAAAGAAGAATTCAATGCAATAATCATCTCCATCAAATGAGATGTCCAAAGTAGAATTTGGCCTTAGTTGCCAATTTTAACACTCTCTCTCAACTAGGGAGAATTCCACCTGCCAACCCCTCCATCATCATGTCATCCTGTCATCACGTACTGCCTTTGCATCTCATCTCAACTTTGTTGAACACTGATGTAATAATGAAGAAGAACCAATCAAGAGTGAGACACAAGACCTTGCCATTCTCCAGTGACAAAAGTCAGTCCAAGGGTAGAACCCCAATCCGATTTGATCCAGAACGATCAAGTTGTTGAACACCATACATCTCAGACATAGGGAGTACAGCAATACACAATGCGTCCATCTGCAATATAATGGTCCCTATCCACTTTTCTCAACTCATTGGCTAGATGAGAGGTACTTCCCATGAGTCCCGGACTACATGGGTAGGATGTATGTTGGGGCATCCACAGGAGAAGGTGAACCACTCATCTTGCTCATATGCCATAGGAGAAGATGAACCACTCATCCTATGCATGTATCATCAATCGTAAGGGAAGGTGAACCACTCACCTTACACACGTGTCATCAATCATAGGGGAAGGTGAACCACTCACCCTCACACATGCCAACCATCAACGGGTACCACAAGGGAAGGTGAAACACTCACCCTGTACACAGCATACTTATACGAGAAGGTGAACCATTCAACCTATGGTCGCTCATAGCTCCAAGAAGTACCGCAAGCCCCCAGGAGTTCCCAGAGCTCAATGTCCAACTCAAGCGGGACCCTCATGGGAGGGTCCTTCCACGACTCCAAGTCTCTCTTAGAAGGCTAAGAATTTGACCTTCCCCAACGAGCTCGTGAGGATGTCAGCAACCTGCTCATCAATCCTAATGTGTTAGAGGAACTTGGAGCCTTAATGCTCCCCATTGTTACATATCCCTGATAAAGTGGTACGTAATATCAATGTGCTTGGAGCGGTCGTGGAACACGAGATTCTCTGAAAGGCGAATCCCACTCTAGTTATCGCAATAGATCACGGTGGTATCTAGCACGTGCTCAAATAGCTCACTGAATAGCTTCCTTAACCAAACAACATCACAACATGCCATACTAGCTGCAATGTATTCAGCCTCGGTCGTGCTTAGAGCAACCGATTCTACTTCCTGCTCATCCAGGAAATCAAAGCAGACCCCAATGAGAAGTAACATCTTGACGTGCTCTTTCTATCCACAACACTGCCAACCCAGTTACCCTCAGTATATCCATGTAGTCTTAAATTCTCGGCAGTGTATCTCAGCCCATAATTGATTGTGCCACATAGATATCTCAAGAGATTCTTAGCAGCAATCCTATGTACATGATGAGGCTCAACCATAAATTGACTCAAAGTATTCACAACGAAGCATATGTTTGGTCAAGAGTTTACCAAGAACATCAAGGCCCCCACAAGTTGTCTATACTCGGAAGGGTTTGCCAATTCAGGCTCAGCAGCACTTCCACATAGCTTCTTGAAGTTGAGTTCCATCAGAGTAGACACAAACTTGTAATCCACCATCCCACATCTCTCTAGCAGTTTCACAATGTATTTTCCTTGAGAAAAGAAAATCTCACCTGGCTTTTGCCAGAACTCTAGGCCTAGGAAGTAATGCATCAGACCTAGGTCCTTCATCTTAGATTAATAAATGAGAGGGTATGAACCTGTTAGAATGATATAATCAACGAAAAGGACAAAAATAAGAGGCATGCCATTTTCAAACTTGAAGTATAGGTTAGGATCAACATAGCTCCTAGTAAATCCCAGCATTACGAGATAACTGCCAATCCTCTCATACCAAGCCCTAGGGGCTTGCTTCAACCCATAGAGAGTGTTCTTCAACCTGCATACATGTGTCCTTCGATCTTGTACTTCAAACCCTTGAGGTTGCTCCAAGTAGACTTCCTCCTTAAGCAAGCCATGCAAGAAAGCAGTTTTAACGTCCATTTGATGTAGGCTCCATCCTTGACTGGAAGCGAGAGATATAATAGATAAGATAGTGATATATCGGGCAATTGGTGCAAATATTTCGTCATAGTCCACTCCTTCCTTTTGAGAGAAGCCACGAGCAACGAACATGGCCTAATATTTTTCAGCACTGCCATCAACTCCATGTTTAATTTTGTAAAGCCATTTAGAAGTGACAATAGACTTGTCCTTGGGTCTAGGCAGCACATCCCAGACATCATTTTCAATATTGAATCATGCTCCTCATTCATCGCATCTTGCCAAACTCGGTGCTTTACGGCTTCTTCAAACACACAAGGTTCAGCTTTAACAATAGTACTAATAACAGCCAAATAACCTTGATACTTGTTCAGCCGCTTACTTTTACGAAATGTCCCTCTTGGAGCAATATGTCTTTTAGCATCTTCGAGAGTATCTTTGCACCATAGGGGACGTTTCCTTGAGGTAGAGGGATCACAAGGAGGTGGATCAATAAGATCCATCGGGCCTTCAACAATGGGCATAGGTCATCAAGCATCTCTGGCTTTCCCAAGGGCAGTATCTTCATCAAAGGTGACATCAGGGCTTACTTCCACATCTCTATGACCAGGCACATAGATTCTATATGCCTTTGAATTTTCACTGTAGCCGATGAATATACCTTTCTTCCCAGAAGCTTCCAACTTATTTCTTTTTTCTTTAGGCACATGAAAATATACCGGACATCCAAAGATTCTAAAATGAGAAACATCAGATTTCTTACGAGTGAAGACTTCTTCGGATGTCTTGAAATCCAATGTTTGATGAGGGCTCCTATTTTGAACATATACAGCAGTGTTGGCAGCTTCTCCCCACAAGAATTTTGGTAGACGTTAATCATGGAGCATGGCACGAGTGGCTTCCATGATTGTTCGATTCTTCCTTTCAGCAACTCCATTCTGCTCAGGAGAGTATGGAACAGTTGTCTCCCTCTTAATGCCAACCTCTTTGCAAAAAAGTCATTGAATTCATTTGATTCATATTCGGTTCCATTGTCGGTCCTCAATATCTTGATCTTCTTCCCTATTTGATTCTCCACCAATGCTTTGAAAAAATGGAACCATTTGAACACTACATCCTTCCTTTTCAAGAAATAGATCCATGTTTTGCGTGAGAAGTAATCCACAAAGAATGTATAATATGTTTATCCTCCCAATGAAGTTATGGGTAGGGCACCAGATAGGTCAGAATGGACCACTGTAAATTTATGTAGATGTTCTATGCTTGATGCAACTTTACTTTTATTACAGCAATCACACAAATGGTTAAGTAAAATGCTGATAGAACATATCAGTGGATCTTATAGAAGACAAACCAAAAACGGAAAAATGTGATGGTGCGTTACGGCGGTCAACAAGATGCTTCAACCAGCAAAGTCTCCTTGATCAGCCAACCCAGAATGTGTCACAACAGTCCTCCAATCAGCTACCGAGTCAACCCAAGTCAACTCCAGAAAAGTCAACGCTGTCCAGAAAAGTCAACGCATGGCAGCAAGCTAAAAGTCAACGCAGCAACAGTTTGGTCAACCCTTTGACCTCGATTTCTGTGCCAAAGTGTACGGCCTCTTGAAATCGAACTCTCCAACAATTTTCAGCCCTTTCGGACCATGCATTGACCAAAGTCAACGCTGGTCAAACTACCTTGAAAACCCTAGTTGCAGAATTTTCGTCCTCCTTCTTGGCTGTACGGATTTGTCCTTCTTCTTCACACGTGTGGGCTGGAATTGTCCTCCAAGGAGCTCGTACTAAATCAGATGAGAGAAGAAGATGTGTGTTGAGTTGTTGTGAAATGCTCTCCAACTTTGCCTGTATTTATATCCATCATTGGGGTGTGTGACACATCTGCTGGGGGTGTGAAACCTTAAGGCCGACCTGCACATATAATTTATTATAAATAATAAATTCAAAATAAATGTTCTGCTCATCGGATTAAGATATATTTTATATGGATTTTACACCTCTCCGAAAGAGGAATCCAACAAAAATATTAGCCTCTTAATCCGAGCATCACAACATGGAGTTTGGACCTAGTTGTCCAAATTTAACACTCCCTCTCAACTAGGGTGAACTCCATCCATCAGTGCAATCAAACATCGTGCGTCATCCCGCCGTAACTTGCTTTGCTGGCCTCTTTATTTCAGAACAGAAGTGGGTCAGTCACAAAGACATCATCCCCTGACTGACATAATCAGTCCAGAGGTTCGAAACCTCTATCAAACTCATAAAGAGTATCCAACCAACCCAAAGTTGGTTCATCTGACCCGAAGTCAGGCAGAGGTCCCAGACCTCACTAAACTTGATCCCAGATCAAGTGGTTGGACCGTGCTATCCTAGATAGAGAGTACGGCAATCTCTGATGCGTCCATCAGTCTTTGCTAATAGTCTCTAGCTTTTCCCACCTCATTGGCCAAATGAGAGGTACTTCCCATGAGCCCCGAACTCAATGGGTAGGATGCATACGGGGCACAGATAAATGAGAGGCGAACCAGCTCAATAATCACAAGGGTGGGGCAGAAGCATTATGAGTGCTTATAGCTCCGAGAAGCTATCCCCAAAGCCCCCCAGAGCTCCCAGAGCTCATCGTCCAACAGAACCCACATCATAGGGTCTTTCCACGACACCAAGACTCTCACGGAAGGTTAGGAACTTGACCTTCCCCAGGGGCTTAGTGAGAATATCCGCGACCTGCTCATCAGTTCCTATATGATCGAGCCTTACGGCGCCTCGCTGTACCATATCCCGGATAAAGTGGTACCCGATATCAATATGCTTGGATCGGTCGTGGAACACAGGATTCTCAGTCATACGAATCCCACTCTGGTTATCACAGAGTATCACAGTGGTATCTAGCACATGTCCAAACAGCTCACTAAAGAGCTTTCACAACCAAACTGCTTCACAACAGGCCATACTTGCTGCAATGTATTCGGCCTCAGCGGTGCTCAAAGCCACCGACTTCTGCTTCCTACTCATCCATGAGATCGAAGCAGAACCAAGATTGAAGCAGCATCCCGATGTGCTCTTACGATCCACCACACTGCCAGCCCAATCGGCATCAGTATATCCACGGAGTGTCACACTCCCGGCAGTGTATCTCAGCCCATGGTTTATCGTGCCCCGACGATATCTCAGAAGATTCTTGGCACCAACCCAGTGAAAATGATGAGGCTCAACCATCTGTTGACTCAAAGTGTTCACTGCAAAACATATATCCGGTCGGGTGTTCACTAAGAACATCAAAGCTCCTATGAGTTGACGATACTCAGTAGGATTGGCCAAGATAGGCCTAGCAGCGCTGCCACTCAACTTCTTGAAGTTGAGTTCCATCGGTGTTGACACGGACTTGCAATCCACCATACCAAATCTCTCTAGAAGTTTCACAATGTATTTTCCTTGAGAAAGGAAAATCTCTCCAGGTCTCTGCCAGACCTCCAGGCCTAGGAAGTAGTGCATCAGTCCTAGGTCCTTCATCTCGAACTCAGCAGCGAGCTCCCTCTTGCATTGATGAATGAGAGGGTCAGCACCTGTCAAAAAGAGGTCGTCCACATACAGCACCAGAATGAGATGCTTCCCCTGGACAACCTTGAAGTAAAGGTTCGGATCGACATTACTTCGAGTGAAGCCCAGCTTCATCAAGTAGCTATCTATCCTCTCGTATCAAGCTCTGGGTGCTTGCTTCAACCCATAGAGGGCTTTCTCAACCTACAGACATGAGTGTCTCGATCCTGAACTTCAAATCCCAGAGGTTGTTCTACATACACCTCTTCTTTTATTGCACCATGCAGAAAAGCGGTCTTGACATCCATCTGATGAAGACTCCATCCTTGCGTAGCAACAAGGGCTATGATTGATCGAATGATGGTATATCGTGCCACAGGTGCAAATATGTCATCATAGTCTATTCCTTCCTTTTGAGAGAAGCCACGGGCAACAAATCTTGCCTTGAACTTTTCAGCACTCCCATCAGATCCATGTTTGATCTTGTAGAGCCATTTTGCGGTGACCACTGATTTGTCCTTTGGCCTCGGGACCACATCCCAGACATCATTCTTCATTATGGACTCATATTCTTCGTGCATAGCATCCTTCCAGACTTGATGCTTTACGGCTTCCTCAAAAGATCCAGGTTCAGATTGTACAATAGTACTCATGGCAGCTAGATACGCTTGGTATCTACACGGCTTCTTGCTTTCTCGGAATGTCCCCCTTGGGGCAGCATGACCCTCAGCATCTTCGAGGGTGTCCCTGAGCCATGATGGTCTCTTTCCCAGTGAAGGAGATGGATCAATAGGGTCCATTGGTCCTTCAATATCAAGCATTGTCTCATCCTGCGGTTCTTCTTGATTTCCAGGCCTTTCTTCATGATTTTCTTCGGATCTTGGAAGATCTACTACTTTCTTCAGGGAAGCATCTTCGTCAAAAGTGACATCATGGCATATCTCTACTTCCCTTTGACCAGGTACATAGACTCTATAGGCCTTAGAAGTCTCACTGTAGCCCACAAACATTCCTTTCTTCCCAGAAGCATCCAGCTTACTTCTCTTTTCTTTCGGCACATGAAAATAAACAGGACATCAAAAAATTCTAAAATGTGAGACATCAGGTTTCTTACCAGTGAAAACCTCTTCGGGAGTTTTGGAGTCCAGAGCGGAATGAGGGCATCGGTTTTGAATATACACAGCAGTATTTGCAGCTTCTCCCCACAGAAACTTCGGTAGACCCTGGTCACATAGCATGGCACGGGCAGCTTCCACAATAGTCCTATTCTTGCGTTCAGCAACACCATTCTGCTTAGGAGTATATGCAGTGGTAGTCTCCCTCTTAATGCCGGCTTCTCTGCAAAAGTCTTTGAACTCATTTGACTCATATTCAGTGCCATTGTCGGTCCTCAAAATCTTGATCTTCTTTCCGGTCATATTTTCCACCAAGGCTTTGAAGGTACGGAACCACATGAAAGCCTCATCCTTCTTCTTCAAGAAGTATATCCAGGTTTTGCGAGAGAAGTCATCGGTGAATGTCATGTAGTAAGAACATCCTCCCAGGGATGTCACGGGAAACATACCAGATAGATCAGAATGGACCAGTTGCAAAATATCAGATGTCTTTGTGACACTTGAGGGGAAAGGTCCCCTTGTATGCTTTCCTTCGGCACAGCCCTTACATACACCTTCATGATTATTTCCAAAGTCAGGCATCCCTGTCACCACCTTCCTTGCTTCGAGAAGGGCCTTGTAATGAAGATGTCCAAACCTTCGGTGCCATAGTTCGGTTTGTCGAATAGTATCACAAGTCATTGCTCCCAGCGGACTTCCTCCAACCTGGTAGAGTGTGCCAACTCTAAAACCAATCGAGATAGCTTCCTTGAAGCTCTTCTTCCACATGAGCACCTTTCCATCAGAGAATGTTACATTGAACCCTTTGTCTTCCATGGCTGATACAGACACAAGGTTCTTCTTGAATTTTGGTACATAGAGTACATCTTGCAAATGTAGGACTTGTCCTTGAGACAAGTGGAGGGTCACAGTCCTTGTCCCTTTCACGGGGTATGTGGCATTATCTCCAAGGATAATTTCTAGATTAGTATCCCTCTCAACCATGTCAGAGAGTGCTTCCTTGAATCCAGTGATGTGTCTTGAGGCACCACTATCGATTAGCCAGACATCCATAGTGTCGGGCGGAGATGTAGCAGAGAGAGCAGATACAAGAATATACTCATTTCTTTTATCAACAACATTAGACTCCTCATACCTGGAGTTTCTAAATCTTTTAGAAGGTTGATTTTTTCCACCAGAGGGAGCCTTCCTTTTTCCTTTAGATCTGTCGTTTCTTCGATTCCCATTCCTCCGGTTGTTGTTGTTATCATCACTATCAGGAGAAAAATTCTTGAAGGGACATTCTCTAGCATAGTGACCAGGCTTATGGCAAGTGAAACACTTACCCTTCTTTTCTTGAGTCCTTGTTCTTCCTTTGTCCTTAGGACCACCAGAGTTCTTCTTTCGAGAATGAGCACCATAGGCAGCGTTTCTGTCATTTTCGAATTCCTTCATCCTTGTTTCTTCTTGCATACATCTAGACAGAAGCTCATCAAAGTTAGGAATGGTATTATTATTGAGAATGGTAGTTGTGAATACTTGCCATTCATATGGGAGTCCTCCAAGTGCGGTGAGAACCATCTCACGATCGGCTATTGTCTCCCCAATAGCTAGCAGATTGTTCCTTGTTTCGGTCAATTTCAGAAAGTAAGCTTGAACAGACTCATCCCGGCCCTTCTTCATATTCTTCAATTTATTCTTGAGGAATAGCACTTGGTTTACATTGTTTACCTTGAACATAAGGATCAATTTATCATACATCTCCTTGGATGTGCCTAGCTCGGATATGTAGGCAACCAGACTTTTATGTATGGATTCCCTGATCATCAGCTTTGCTTTGATCTCACCCTTCTTATACTTGTTTTTAGCAGCAGCGGTAGCATTGGATGGAGGTTCTTGAATCTTACCCAGTACATGATCCAAGAGATCATGGTCTTCCAATTTGAGATCTAATATCATCTTCCAGGCATGGAAGTCATCCCTTCCAGTCAGCGTGTCATTCTCCTTGAATTCAAAACTTGTGGAACCCATTTTCTCAGATGGTGATTGCTAAAGATAGGGCTTGTCTTCACCTCAGCTCCGATACCATGTAAATTTTTGTAAATGTTCTATGCTTGATGCAACTTTACTTTTATTGCAGCAATCACACAAATGGTTAAGTAAAATGCTGATAGAACATATCAGTGAATCTTATAGAAGACAAACCAGAAACGGAAAAATGTGATGGTGCGTTACGGCGGTCAACAAGATGCTTCAACCAGCAACTCCTTGATCAGCCAACCCAGAATGTGTCACAACAGTCCTCCAATCAGCTACCGAGTCAACCCAAGTCAACTCCAGAAAAGTCAACGTTGTCCAGAAAAGTCAACGCATGGCAGCAAGCTAAAAGTCAACGCAGCAACAGTTTGGTCAACCCTTTGACCTCGATTTCTGTGCCAAAGTGTACGGCCTCTTGAAATCGAACTCTCCAACAATTTTCAGCCCTTTCGGACCATGCGTTGACCAAAGTCAACGCTGGTCAAACTACCTTCAAAACCCTAGCTGCAGAAATTCGTCCTTCCTCTTGGCCGTACAGATTTCATCCTTCTTCTTCACACGTGTGGGCTGAACTTGTCCTCCAATGAGCTCGTACTAAATCAGATGAGAGAAGAAGATGTGTGTTGAGTTGTTGTGAAATGCTCTCCAACTTTTCCTGTATTTATATCCATCGTTGGGGTGTGTGACACATCTGCTGGGGGTGTAAAACCTTAAGGCCGACCTGCACATATAATTTATTATAAATAATAAATTCAAAATAAATGTTCTGCTCATCGGATTAAGATATATTTTATATGGTTTTTACACCTCTCCGAAAGAGGAATCCAACAAAAATACTAGCCACTTAATCTGAGCATCACAACATGGAGTTTGGACCTAGTTGTCCAAATTTAACACCAACTGAAGAATATCGGTGGCCAGCCCAGTCAACATACCCAGAAAACCTCGATTTTTGTGTCAATTAATGCGGCCCTCCAAAACAGAAATTTTGGCATAAAAAACACAGTCAAAGGAGGTCATAAGAGCCCCGGTCAACGTTGATCAAACCCTACAACAAATCCTATAATTCGTCCTCTTCCGGCCACACGTGTGAGAGATGAAGAGTTGCTCTTGTAGTTTGTACGAACTAGTGTTATCGGAACCGAATAGGTTCTGAAAAACCCACCGGTCCGACCGGTTTGGAGGCAAAAAGGGTCCGAACTGGCTAGTTTCGGCACCGAACTGGCCGGTTCAATACTGAACCGCCCCAGACCGGTTCCACCAGTTCATAAGCATGGGCATTAAAAAAAAACATTTTTTTAATTTTCTTTTTTAATTATTATTTTTCCTAGTTACTAATGCTACCCTAGCCCACACGCCCCCCCCCTCCCCCCCACCAAAAGCTACTTAAGCACCCTCACCCCCTCTATTCATTTGAGTCTTTTGCAATTCTTGAGTTGAGTTCGAAGAGAACTCAGAGAGTTTTTTGCAAGGCTGTTTTGAGGGAGATTTTTTGCATATTTGAAGACTTGATTGGAGTCTTGGAGAGTTGATGGGATAGCAAATTTTCAAGCTACTTCAATTTTTTTTTTTCCTAGAGATCTTTGGGTTTTCTCCAGTGGTTTTTGCAACTGGTGGAAGATTTTTATGTTTATTTTGTTGGGACTGCTATATAGTTGATTTCAGAGGATTTTGGAGCTGATTTTCTCCAAAAATTTAGAGGGTAAATCAACGGCCAGGGGAATCAAGCCATAATCCCATTGTAGACTTGGCTGCTACTCATTCTTCAGATGAGGACGAGGAGGATGATCAGGATGATGATTCTGATGATGAATGATAATTTGATCATTGATTTGTTGTAGTTGTAGCTTGTAGTATTGTAGGTTGTAGTATAATACTATGATCTATGATTTTATTTTGGACTATAAAAAGCCTTTTAGAACCTGCTTCTTGATGTATGTAACATTTTTGGTTCAACGATGTTTTAGACTAAGTGCTATTTTGGTTATATGCACTATTACTTGCTATATAAATGAGAACTTTTGCATATGTGTATAAATGGTTTGGATTCATATGGGTGCACATGAATATATCTGTTTTTTCTTTAAAATATGAATATTTTGTGTTTTTCGTAAACCGGTTTTTTTCCAGTTTTGGTCCATTTCTAACCAATTCCCGGTCCACAAGGTTTTCCGGTTCGATGACCGGTGCAGTTCTGATAACATTGGTACAACCCAATCAAATAAGGAGAGAAATGATGATGTGTGATGATGCCAAATGACGTTTGAGGTCTCCCTTATTTATACAAGTCGTTGAGAGTCAAGAAACATGTCCATTGGGCTTCATGAGCCTACATGATGATGTCACTGACCTTGACAATTTGCACATATGTAGGCTTGACCTCAAAAACATATTTTTCCTTGTTCAAATTTGATGATCTTTAGATCAATTTTGGTCCTCTCAAAAAGAGGAATTCAATGCAATAATCATCTCCATCAAATGAGTTGTCCAAAGTGGAATTTTTCCCTAGTTGCCAATTTTAACACTGAAAAGAACCTGTATAAGACAGATAAAGGGAGTTGTATACAATATAAAATCTTCTATAACCAAGGGGGAATAACTCTAGACCTTACCTTCAGGTGTCAACACACAGAGGGACTTCAGACTTCAAACCAGCACATCCCCAATGGGTCACTAGTCTCCAGATGAGCTTTGATCATAGAAATTCCAGTACATCTTAATTTTCTATTGTGTTACAAAATAAGTTCTAAGAAAACAGAAAAGCTGGTTGGAAGTGGTTTTCTATTTGCAGTCCATATTGTCCTGTATGTAGGATGTGTTGATTTTTGTGTAGCATCATGAGGTATTCCCACATGGCTAAGAGGTCTTTAAGTTGGCATAGATAAAATATGTAAATTTTATTTTTTATTAAATCAAGTCGGCCGAGGAAAGTCAAGTCGGCCAGTCCCTTGGGTTGTCACAGCCCATTCGACATGTATAAATAAGACATTGTGATGCTTCATTTGACCACCAATGAAGAAGAAGTCTGAGCAACAAGAAATCTGTTTTGGAGATCATCCTTTCTTTTATCCCTCTCTTGGTCGCACGTATGAGAAGACAACCGAAATCGACTGCAGAAGTTTGACTTGATTTTTACCATAGGGCATTGACCAAATCTGACTGCAGGCTGACCACAGGAGGGCCACATGTGCGGACTGTTAACCGCACGGCGCAAACTGCAGGGTTGACCACAGGGCCTAAGTTTGACCACAGGGCTGTTTGAACAGGTTGAGTTGACGAGCATTGAATTTCTGATTTTTTGGCTGATTTCACCAGCGTTGACCAGCAGATGTTTTGACTAGGTTTGAATGGTATTTGACTTGGATTCTTGGCACACATTTCTAGACAAATTGTTGATTTGTAAACCTTGCTGAAGAATAATTTCTCCTGGTTTCACCAGCATTGACCAGCAGATGTTTTGATTAGGTTTGATTGGTATTTGACTTGGATCCTTGACACACATTTCTAGACAAATTGTTGATTTGTAAACTTTGCTTAAGAAAACTTTCTCCTAAAAAAATTGTCGGGTTTTCTCCCAAGCTTGGGTTTCCCAGGGTAAAAATATTCTCTATTGTGCATGGCTCTCTTTCTATGATCTTTACTGTTTCCACTGCATTTACTATTAAGATTTTGCGTAATTGTTCAATGATATCAATGGCATAAGAAAATTGCTTGGAAATCAATAGGCAGCAATTGTATTCTACTGCACATCTGGTAGAATTTCAACATGGAATCAGTGCATTGTTGAAAGAACAGTCATTGAAGTCGACCTCAGATACCAGTATTCAGTGTTTACCAGAGAAAAAATTGTGCTTGGTGTTTGAAGCTGACAGCATGGCTGTCATTGAAGATAATGATGCTGATATTCCAAGACAAGAAAGGAAACTTGAGGCTGTTCAGATTGATGACCAATATACTCCTTTGAAGGAAGGGCTGTTACCAGAGTTTGAAAAGAACAACCCTGATGACAAAATGAGTGAAACCGCTCTCGAAAGAGATCTAAAGTTGCATAAAGAAGTTGAAGCATGTGAAAATTTTCTGCAGCTGAATCCAAGGTCATATGTGTTATGCTTCAAGGGCAGTCCCATCTATGATGATTATGAAAGATTCATACACCCATATTCCAGTGATGATAGTATCCATGAAAATTAGTCCAAGGAAGTTTTGCTCATAGAATTTGAGAAGGATATTGCTGCCACCAAAAGTGAATATTCTACCAAGAATGCTTGGAAAATGAGCAGTTTGCTCCTGACCCTATTGATAGATCACATCTGATGCATGGCTACATTTTGTGCCCTAAGAATAATGTCACTGATGAACAGCAGAGTGATAAATTTGTCAGATCAAATTTTGATGTTTCCTTTATTGCTGAAGTGAATGTAATGAAGCTGATGGCATTTCTTACAGTCCAAATTTGTGCTCAAAATCTGAACAAGATGTCATTATTGGTCATTGGATGAAACTCTCACTAAAGATGGAAAGCTACAGGAAATAGATCAGTTTGATGATGATCTTTGTCATGATCTGAATGGTCTTAGAGGACCAGACACAGTTGAGCAGGCAGATAAGCAGCCCGTTGGAGAGACAACATTAGAAACCAAATGTGCCAGTTCCAGCCCACAAAACGGATGTACAGCCTCATCAAAATGACATCAAACTTGAATTGATGCCCAGGCTAGAAATGGATGGTTTTGAAGATTGTATATTGAATGCTAAGGCTGCTAACAAATTTGACGACATCTCTTTTTTATGAAGGCCAAGGATGAGGTCTTCAGCAGGATGAGTTCAAGGCTCAAGTAGAAACTTGACAGGGAAAAAGAACAAGATTTTGAAGTCAGATAATGGAGTAGCTAAGTCACTGGATTCGCCTAAAAGGGCCTCGAATCCCGAATCCCCGTACCGGATACGTGTACGTACAGGATTCGGCCCCAATTCAACGGATACGGCATATCCGAACGGGGTACGGCGTATCCCGACCGTACCCCGTTCGGATACGCCGTATCCCGTAAAACTAGATACGGCCGGGTCCGCGGGTTCAAAAAGGCGTCGTTTTTTTTTTATAAAGGGGGGCTTTTGCTCATTGTTTTTCACCAATTGAGGAAAAATTTTCAGGAGAGGTCATCAAGCCTATGGCCCTAGTATTTATATGTGATTCATGGTAATGTTAAATTCTTAAAATAAAAGTGACATTCTCCTTGATCTTCATTTTTTAATCTTCATTCATTCTCCTTGATCTTCATTTTTTAATCTTCATTCATTCTCCTTAATCTTCATTGTCATCCTTTTACTTAAATTTTTAACATTACCATGAAATGACTCAGAATGTTTGGGAGTGGTTCCGACCTCATTGGATTTCATATGGAGAAAGTAGAATTTTAGATCTCATTCAAAATCCAGCAGACTTATCATTTTTCAGGATTTCAGGATTGGGTTATTGCAATGTTTCCATCGAATTTTGTCATGTATTAGGGGTATGGAACTCGTATTTAATCAAGAGCACCAATCCCTCTCTGTACCTTGATGTTAGTGACATTGGTTGTCAAACTCCTCTATCATGACCCTACTAAAAATGTACCCATCACTCAAACAAAACCTTGACTATCTAAGATGATAGATAAATCTATGTTTAAATCAATGAATTAAGTATGAAGTTGTGTAAAAAATATCTAATTTTTAATATATTAATACATATATATATATTTTTTTTAAATCATTGCCCCAGGGAAAAATAACTTGGAAACTTGTTCCCCAACAACAACACATATTTACTTTTTTCGAGCTGCTCTGACCTAGGCCGCCGCTCGGCTCCCTTCTGTGGCCTCTGGCTTGGCCTGGTCTGCTTTCGGCTGGCCTCCATTCTCTTGGTGGGCTGCTGCCGTTCCCGGTGGGCCCCGGGCTTGTCTGGAGTGGCCGGTTGTTGGTGCGCTGCTGTGTGTTGGTGTGACTTGTGGCGCTGCTCTCTGCGCGGAGTTGTTTCTCTGCCCCTGATCGTGGCTTCGTAGGGGGCTCCTTCTCTGATGATCTGAGGGGCGGGGTTGTATTCGCGGGCCTCTGTGGTCATGGCGGCTATGGAGCCTCCTCCGCCGCCCCCCCCTTCGGATGCTGCTGCTTTTCTCAAGCTACTCGAATCCCTGCCGAAGAAAAAAAGCTCAGAGACAGCAAAGTTTGTGAAGAGAATGGAGGATATCCCGGAGATATCTCTCCCTCCTGAAGGCCCGATCAAGGTCGCCCTTTCCTTGGCAGAGAGGGCCTTGGTTGGTCAGTTCACGGGCCTTTGGCCCTCCCCCAAAACAACGGAAAGTTGGGTCGCTAGAAACTGGGCTCCGCTGATCAAAGCGAGAGTTACCTCGTACTTCCTGGGTAAGGGCTTCTTCTTGTTTGAGTTCTCTGACAAAGAAGATAAGGACCTAATCTTTCGTAACGGCCCTTACTTCATGGGCCCTCAGGGGCTTTATCTGAACAAGTGGACGCCTGACTTTGACCCTACAGTCGATGTGCCCACGGCGGTGCCTGTTTGGGTTAGGCTGCCAAATCTGCCTATTCATTGCTGGAATGGGGAGTCTCTAAGCCATATTGGGAACATCTTAGGCAAGTACATTGATCGAGCAAGTAACAAGGATCAATTCGACTGTGCGAGAATCTGTGTTGAAGTCGACTTGGAGATTGGATTGCCCGAGGCGATTAAGATCAAGGTTGGAAGATGGACTCATTTGCAAAAGCTGGATTATGAGCAGCTTCCATTCAAGTGTCGGAAATGTCAGGTTTATGGTCACTTTGCACGAAGCTGCCCAAAAAATTGTGAAGCAGATAAAGGTAAGGAGGAAGGATGGACACAGGTTAAAAGATCTAAAAACGCTCACAGAGCTCATCGCACTGGAAATACAAATGGCAACGGCTCTCAAGCAGCCCCTAGAAATCAGACACCAATAATGGAAGAGCAAGGCAATAAATATGTGCAGTTAAGCTCTGTCATAGAAGGCTCTCAAGAACCGGAGAAGCAGAAGGATGACTCAATCCCCATACAGTCCCCCTCCGGACCAATGCAAGTGGATAGCATTGAAGACAGATCAAAAGAGGTCCTCATAGAGGAGCCAGAGGAAGGGCATGATTCGGATGATTCAGAAGAAGAAGGCGAAATAGAGATTTCGCAAAACTCAGCCAGAAGGTCTTTAAGAGGCCGGAAAACTGCTCGAGAAAAAAGAGAGCAAGAGACTTACAAGGACAAACTTCAGGGAAGTCAACCTACTCTCGAGAAACTCCTGGCAAACACCCCGAAGAAGAATAGAAACCAGTCTCAGAGCTCTAGAGGAGCTCATCAACCTAAAGGTAAGTGATGAAGTTCGTCTCCTGGAACTGTAGGGGGTTGGGAAGCAGAATTAAAGAAGATGCCTTGAGAAGTCTGAAACGAACTGAATCCCTAGATATAATCCTCATCTAGGAGACTAAGATGGAGGATACTTCCTTTCTCCAGATTGGGAAAAAACTGTGGAGGAATAGTGATGGTCAAGCTGTCTCTGCTCGAGGTGCCTCAAGCGGTCTAGGCACTATTTGGGATGCCAATAAATTTATAAAGATCAAAGAAGCGAATAGCATCCATTGGTTGTTCACAAAGCTCCGTAATGTCGAATCTGAGCTGATTATTTCACTCCTCAATGTCTATTCTCCTGTTAACGTAGGGGAGAAAAAAATTTGTTGGGAAACTATCAAAAGTCTGGCAGAATCCGAAGACTTGGATAACATTATAATAGCAGGTGACCTCAATCTCACCTTATCTTCGTCAGAAAAACGTGGTGGTTGCATTGTAAGAGACCCAGCGCGGGAATGGGTCGAAGAGCTGATACATGATTGGGACCTGATCGATGTTAAACCTCGGAGCGGGAAGTTCACTTGGACAAACAAAAGAATCGACCCGGGTCATATCGCCGCAAGGTTAGACAGATTTCTCGTCCATAGCTCTTTTTTCCTTCATGGTTTAGAGTCTCGAATGCATATATTGCCATGTTGTACTTCTGATCATCGCCCTATAAAACTTGAGTTAGTTGTGCAATCGAACCAAGGACCCATTCCCTTTAAATTTTGCTCTCACTGGGTCAAGGAGCAGACTTTCATGCCTCTGATAAAAGAGACCTGGAATATCCCTGTCAAAGGATCACTTTTTTTGTATGGGAGGAGAAATTAAGGAGAGCAAAAGCCGCTTTAAAAGATTGGGTCAGGACCTTACCTAATCCGGCAGAGGAAAGAAAATTGATTCAGGAACGGTTGGAGAAACATCAATTGGCTTCGGAAAATGTGGAGATCACCAAAGATACTCTGGACGAGGAGGCTTCTCTGCAGCACCTGTTTCTTAAGGCTAGCTTGGCTGAGGAAAATCACTGGAGATTGAAATCACGCAGCCTCTGGCTCAAGGGGGGAGATAGGAATACTTCATTCTTCCACAAGCAAGCCCAAGCTCGAAACTGTCGCAACTCTATCTCAGAAATTTCTGTTGAGACCAATACTTATAGAGATTTTCATAATATAAAAATGGCTGCCTTCACCCATTTCAAAAATCTATATTCTGAAGACGAGGCCTTGGATCTGGATCCGAATCTGGTGATTGAAGTTCCCTCTTTGATTACCGACAGTCAGAACTATTTCCTGGAAGCTGAGATTGCCAACAATGAAATAAAAAATGCCCTGTTTGCTATGGAACCGGATAAGGCTCCGAGACCCGATGGGTTTACCGCTAGCTTCTTGCAACACTGCTGGCCCATTGTGGAGAAGGATTTGTGTAGAATGATTCGGAAATCCCAAGGGAGCCAGAAAATTGGGGGTAGCACTAATTCAGCCTTCTTGGCTCTCATCCCCAAGGAAAAAGGCGCCAACTCCTTCAGCAGATTTCGCCCCATCTCTCTTTGCAATATAGGCTATAAGTTGATTACGAAAATTATTGCCAACAGACTAAAAACCATCCTTCCTGGCATCATCCCTGAGAATCAAGGTGGCTTTATCCAGGGAAGGCAGATCGTGGATAACTTTATTTTGGTCCAAGAGGCAATCCAATCCAGTGTGGGTCGCAAAGAGAAAGGTATGGCAGTCAAGCTAGACCTGGAGAATGCTTTTGACAGAGTGAGACATAAATTTATTCTGGAAGTGCTGCAAAAATTTGGGTTTGGTTCCAAATTCATAAACTGGATCAAGGCCTGTATTAGCGAGCCTTGGATCGCCCCTCTGGTGAATGGCAGAGTCACTGATTTCTTCAAAGCTTCTAGAGGTTTGAGACAAGGGTGTCCATTATCCCCCCTCCTCTTTGTCCTCCAAGCCTCGGTTCTCAGTTTCCTATTGAACAAAAAACTTCAGGATCAAGATTTATTAGGCCTGAGCATTGCTAGAGGAGTTCAGAACATAAATCATGCTTTGTTCGCAGATGATTCCCTTTTGCTGGGAGCTGCCTCTTTGCCCTCAGCTAGAAGATTTAAAGAGGTGATTGATGTTTATTGCCATAATTCTGGAAGTAGTCTCAACAAAGGTAAGTGCCACATCTTTTGCTGGAACACTCCTGCTGCCACGCTTCATGCCATTTCCAGCTGCTTAGGCTTCGTGGCTTCCTCATCCTGGACATCATTCAAATATCTGGGCCTCCCTATTTTCCATAAAAGTGCTACAAGCAGAGATTGGTTACCCCTGTTGGACAAATTTGAAGCTAAGATTCGTGCCTGGGGCTTCAATTGGCTGAATCTGGCTGGGAAGTCGGTGCTTATAAAAGCTGTATTGAATAGCCTCCCCATCTTTCAGTTTGCAGTTCTGTTGGCCCCTGCTGGAATAATAAAGAAAATGGAGGACTTGACCAGAAATTTTTTTTGGAAAGGAGGGAAGGACAATGCTAAGAAAATTCCTTTAATAAACTGGGCCACAATTGCTTTGCCCAAGCTGGAAGGAGGTCTGAATTTTAAGAGTCTTAGTCTTTAGAATGTTTCTTTGGGAGCAAAGCTGTTATGGAGGATTATAGCCCCTAATCCGGGGTGGGCGCAGCGTGCCTTATGGAAGAAATATTTCCGTGGCAAGAGGACTAGGTGCTTGGATCAGCCCATAGCCAACTCCAACTCGGTTATTCAAAAGCTATGTGCAAATCCTCCCCACTCATCAGCCAAAATGCGCATTGGATACCAGGTAATGGCAAGCATATTCGAATCTGGGAGGATCGGATAATGGGATGTGAACCCTTGGAGGAGGATCGTTCTCTCCACTTGTTGAAAGAATGGATGCAGAGAGCTGGCTATCTCACTCTGTGGGATATTTCTAACTGGGACAACGGAGTTTGGCATAGTTGGCTTAACTTCAAGGTGCCTCTGAATCTGTCTAGCGAGCTGGATTCTTTCCTAGATCATCTAAATGGTAAGGCTCCTTTGAGAAGCAGGAAAAGGGACGTCCGAGGATGGGGACCGTCTCCAGGACACTACTCTGTCTCAAAGGGATACAGGCAGATCATTTCAATCCCTCATGTCCCTCCAGATCCGAATTCATGGAAAGGAATTTGGTTTAATCCATCGCTGCCCAAAATTGACCATTTATGTTGGCTTCTATGCCATCAGAGGATCTTAACAGAGGACAGATTACGAAAAAGAGGATTTGCTGGTCCCTCTCGGTGCTCGATGTGTGAAGAAAGCGCTGAGTCTGCTGCACATTTGATGCTTCATTGTAGTTTTGTCAAGGTTTTATGGGCTGAAGCCTTAGGCCCGTGGATTCAGGACGTCGCCCTCCCAAATAACATCCCGGAGCTGTTCTCTTTCTAGTGGCGCTCTTATCCCGGAGGCTCTCCCAAGAATTCGCATCTCAAGTGTGCCTGGAGCGTCCTCCCCAAATTGATCTGCTGGCAAATCTGGTTGGAGAGAAACCGGAGGATTTTCCGCGATCAGAGGAGCGCTCACAAGATTATCTGGATCAAAATCAAAGCCCTGCTCAAAGAATGCGTTGGCGATCATCTGGATGGGGCTGGCTTGAGGGAGCACGATTCTGTTTGGTGCGAGCATCTGGATCTACAGTTCTCTGTAGCTGACAGGCCGCTTAACCCCCTTCAAGACTGGCAGCTCAGATTATCCGCATCCGATTTCATGTCCTTCTGCTTAACGAAGGCGCACAGCAACCTGTCCTTTGACGGAGCTGCGAAAGGGAACCCAGGCAGATCCGGAGCCGGGGGTGTGATCAAAAACGCTGATGGAGGCATTGTTCTCAGATATGCCTGGGGTGTGGGTATCAACACCAGCATCCAGGCAGAAGCTCTGGCGCTTCTTCAAGGCCTCAAACAACTAATATCGCTTGGCATACCTGTGGCTTCTATGTTTGGAGATTCCTAGACAATCATTAAACTCATGGTTGACAATATTTACCCCTCAGATGTAAGACTGTCTAGACTGATCAGAAGAATTAGAACTCTGTTGAAAGCATTTCAGAGCTTAAACTTCTACCATATTAAGAGAAACAATAATAAAGAAGCTGATGCGGAGGCAAATAAAGCGGTCACTCTCCCTCCAGGAGTCATCAACAGCAATGGAGTTGAAAGTCGAGATCCCATACCTTAATTGATTGTCCTATGTTTTACAGTCTTTTTTTGAAACAGTTTGTCTGCATTTTTAATGGGGGGAAAATAGAAGCGGTGGTCCGAAAAATAGACTGTATAAATCACTGGGGGTGCAAAGATAATGAGGTTTTGGACTGGCCATGGAGTCAGCAAGCCTCGACTCATGAAAATGTAACCAGTTTTGAGGCTTTGGGCCAGCATTAATATACCTCTCTACCCGTTTTTGTTAAAAAAAAATACATATATATTTTTAAAATATATATATTTTTTAATAAAATAATATATAACGTATCGTATCCCAGAAGTATCCTATTCCGAGGTCACCGTACCCGTATCCGATTCTTCGAATCCCAGTATCCCTGTATCCTCGTATGCCCGTATCAGGTGACTTAGTGGAGTAGAGTATACTTCCAAGGACTTTAATGATTTTCTGCAAGGAGGCAAGGATCGAGAGGGAGTTTACAGTTCCCTACAACCCTCAGCAACTTCTTCCTTGATAAATGTTGAAAAAAAGGTACCAAGGAGGTGTTTCCTAGTGCATTTACCTTTCGGATTTTGCCTAGGAAAACACTTTAAAAAACCTTTTTAGCATGTGACATTATGAGTTATATTAAAGTCATGATAAAGACACTCTATAATGTACTTTATGTACAATGTACCTTTAATATTAAAGTTACTTTATGTTTTAAAGTTAACTTTATGTGGAGAAAAAAGTACATGGTACAAAATATGAAGTGATAAAGTGACTAGGAGTCATTAATGAGGGGGACCACATGAAAAAGGGGTCAAGTGAGCGAATGATCTCCATTATTGATCTAGGGGAAAATCTCAGCCCTTAATCAAAAAGGGTTAGGGTTTGAGGGAGAAAAAGGTGAGAAGCACTATTATTCTTCTTGTGCATTGGGAGAAGTGAAGAGAAGAGCAAAGGAAGAGGTGTACGTTGTGATAGCAAGGCTGAGCAGTATGCTGTGATAGCAAGGCTGAGCAGTGGAACGTACAGCAGAGGTACCAGGCATGGTCTCCATACATCCAAGTTTTCAGCTGACTTCTAGTCACTCAGATCTAGGAATCGAGCAGTGTGGCAAGCCGAGATTCCAGGCTGGTTCTGCGTGGGTTATTTGTGGAGAGCTTAGAGGGATTCTCAGCGAAATTCCTGGACTATTTCAGAGTTGTTTCTAGTTCATTTCCTCTGCCAAATACACTGTCTGTTGGCTGTTGGCCCGAGTTTTAAGGTCTCAGACATCACAAATCTCATGTCAGAGTTCTGGAGTACAGCCCTCAATTTTCAGACATTCCAGCATGAGTTTTGAGCAGGAGATTCAGGCTGAAACTGAAAGATATCTGTCAATATGAAAGTGCAATCTCAAGGCTGGAATAAAGTTACCTGTGACACGCTGGTTCAAGTTTTTAAGGTAGCCCGAATTTTCAGGCACATTTCCAGAAGTTCTAAAGCAAGTGCGAAGAGATAAATAAGTACCCAAAGTGTGTTTGTAAGCTGTAATTATTTTCCTAAGAAATCAAATAATAAATTCTCCTTAGTACTGGTTTTCCCCATTGTGGGGTTTTTCCAGGGTCAAGTTAGACCAAAAATCACTGTGAAAAAATCTGAGTATGCTTGTGTTATTATTTCTTATCAGCTGGAAAATCAAATGAAGTAGACTAGTCCTGAATGTTTCAAAATAATTTGAATTAAGAGTTTACATATCAGCTAACTTGTGGGGGCTGTGGGCATTAAACTTTATGCAAAAACCTTGAAACTGGGAGGGCTACACAGAACTAAAAATTTCTACAATCAGGAGATAAGTACTTCCAATCATATTTTTTTCTCCTTGTTTTTATTTTTTTGGTCGGCCTCATGTCTTTTTATTTTGTAAGCTTTGGATATCAGAAAATGATTGCTTGGTTATGATTTTTCCCTTTTTCCATGACCTCCTGAATGGGGTTTGCGGAAAGTAAGAACTAGTCTATTGCAACGGCTGCCAAGGCAATGATTCATGCAGCAGATGGCAGCATCGAGAAGTACCAAGAAAGTTTTGTGGCAAGAGAGTTCTCCCAGTAAGAGGGAGTGGACTACGAGGAGACTTTTGCACCAATCACCAGATGGTCAGGTTCTTGTGTGGCCTAAGGGCTCGAGCATAGACTCAGCCTGAGTGATTGGTTGTACAGATTGTTAGGATGTCCAGGACCATGTCAGATGACCGGAAGAGCTTCCAGTTCAGAGGGAGAAGACAGTCAGGCAGAGTGGAAGAAACAGCCTTCCAAGAGGATGGCATGGCTTAAGAAGATTGTTGTTATTATTAACTTACTTGCACCAACTAATGTTCACACATTGCCCTTGTCATTGAGTCATGCTAGATATTATAGAGGATTTATAGAAAATTATGTTGCGATTACTAAGTTTATAGAGAGGACGCTAAAAAAGACTAACATTATCCATTAGGCAACTAAAGGTGAAGCTTATTTTTGTATTTTGATGTAGAAGTTGGTTAGTGCACCAATCCCAACATTCCAAAACTAGTCAATTGAATTTTGTGTCCTTGTAGATGCTTTAGCGATAGCTCTGGATGTAATATCAATACAACCAACTGAAGGGAACATTGGACCATCTTGTATACCTTGTTAGCAAGAAGTCTAGAGCTGAATGCAAATAAACAAATATCAAACACGAGGATCTCGCAATGGTTTATGCACTTTAAAAGTTTCAAGAATATTTACCAAGGGATTACTTTTCACCATTCTACTTCAAGGTATCTAGATTCTAGACAACATATTGGTGTCAAAAGGTAGGATTTGGAGATGGATACTCTTATTTTAGGAGTTTGATCTTAAACAGGCCAGTAATCCTAGAAAGCATAACATAGGCCCTAGACACTTGTCATGAATTGAATCAATGAAGTTTGGAGGTGCAATAGATGATCAATCACCGAAAACGCATATTTGTACAAGGTTGAGGATATACCAAATTTCCTCACAAAGGTAGCTCTATTTTGGACAATAGACAATGTGCCTAAAGAGAACATTGTAGTACCAAAAAGACTCCCGATTGCCAAAGCTACTGGCCATCAGTTGATTGCAAGGCAGCTTTATACGCTAAGTGATGGAGTACTCAATTATTAGGAAACTTTATAAGTTGAATGATGGAGTACTCAACTAACTTACCTGACACATCCCTCCACCTCCCCTCCCACCCATGGTCTCATATTCTTCATGTCGGACACAACACGAACCTAACATGTGTCGGACACAAGCCCCCCCACCCCCCATGTCTCATATCCTTCATGTCCAACACGACACAAACCTGACATGTCAAACACACACCCCCACCCCCGTGTCTCATATCCTTCATGTCGAACACAACACAAGCCTGCCACGTGTCAAACACAAGTATGACTCATGCCAGGTTTGTGCCATGATTTTTGAACAGATGTCTACTTGTTTTCGCCCTTGCCCTTATTTTTCACTCATTCAATCGAGTTTTTAGAGTTGTGGGAGGATTTGAAGTGAGAGCAAGGGAGCATAACCAGTTTTAGAGGGGATTCGAAGTTTTGGTAAGTGGATTTTGCATCCATTATTTTTTTATTTTTGATACAGCAAATTGTTTTTTTACAGCAGTTTGTTTTTTCTTCATATCACAGCAATCATGGCTCAATCAAGTGCAGCTGGGAAAAGGCGAAGGAAAGGGAAGAATGCCCCCATTGATAATGCCCCCCATTGATAAAGACAAAGATTCAATTTAGAAACTAAAACATTTACATGATGATAATTATGACAATATATATATATATATATATATATATATATATATGATGATGATGATGATGACGACGAGGACACATTAAAAATATAACAAATTGGTGAATTAAACACAGAAAATGAAATATAGAAAAAGATTCAATTTAGAAACTAAAACATTTAGATGATGATGATGATGATGATGATGATGATATATATATATATATATATATATATATATATCATAGTTTTAAAAATCGGTCAGACCAGCTCGAAATTGGCCGAGTCAATCGAGCTAGACCCCCGACCGGACCAACTTGGTAGAAAAACCGGTCTGGAGGCCGATTTGTGACCGAACCCGCCGAGTCGTACACCAACTCGGCCAGTTCGGTCAAAAACCGGCGGGGCTCGACCGAGCCTGAGCTAAACTGGTCGAGCCAATCCAAGTCGGCCGCAGGCCATCTTTCCCTCCAAATCGGACTTGAAACTAGCTTTTAATTTGCTGTTAGGGTTTTATGCAAGGTTTTAACCCCTCCCTATCCTATTAAAGCTACCCAACCCCTCTCATTTCCTCACATCTATCTCATTTCATTTGAGTGAACATTTGTGAGGAATTTGTGAAGAGTTGTGGAGCTGGTTTTGGAGCAGCTTTGAGAAGTCTTTTGGGCAAGCTTTGGAGCAGCAGTGAGGAGCTTATTGGGCAAGATTTGGAGCAGCATTGAGGAGTTGGTTTCTTGGAGCTGCATTGAGGAGGCTAGAGCCTAGAGGTATTTTTTTTTCCCTTCTAAAATCTGTCTTTGCTTGTTTTATTTTTTTTGCAAATCTGAAAATGGTAAACATGGTTTTTTGTGAAAGAAATGAACATAGAATGAATAGTTTTTTTTTTGTTTTCATTTTCAGATTTAAACCTTTCCTTTCCAAGTCAAAACTCAGCCCAAAATAGCCCCTAGAATGAAAGACGCTGCTTGGGCATATGCTGAAATGGTTGATGATCAAATGCATTGCAAATTTTGTAAGAGAAAAATTAAGGGGGGTGGAGGGGGCATTCATAGACTGAAACTACATTTGGCTGGTCTTAGAGGCCAAATTACTCCATGTGAAGCACTAATAGAAGAAATTGGGGAAATTAGGAAGGAGTTGAGAGATCAATTTCAAAAGTTTGAGGAAGACAAAGCTAGGCAAAAATAAATAGAGGCTGAAATTGGGAGGAAGAGAAATATACAACACATGATGGCTGCCAACCCAACTTTTGATTATGAGGATTCTTCATCTAACCCTTGCATTGATGCATCAAACCCTAAGTCACATAACACGAGGACACGAGACATGGAGGACACGTAAATATGAGTATTCGATACGAGACACTGTGACCTCGGAAACAGGACACGAGCGACACATTTTATATATATATATATATATATATATATAATAAATTAATATTGAAAAATTACGATTATACAAGGCTACAAGCACATAAGAAATACTAAATAGTCATTAAAACCACAACAATAGTCAATGACTCATGAGTCATTAAAATTTAAAAGTTAAAACCCTAACAATAACTTGAAATTTAGAAGAACTTAGATATTAAAACCATAAAATGCAGATTTTCCATAAAGTCATCAAAATCAAAATGTATTACATAGATATTGAGGGACTGCCACTGGAAAATACAAAAGAGTAGATACAAAATAAGTAGGAACCACGTCACTAGCCACAAGTCCACGACTCATCACTCTATCAATAGTCCATGTCCTCCTCCATGTCATAATCACCATAACTGCCACTGCCATTTGACCCTACTCCATTCTCCTCCTCTATGCCCAATCCAAGATCTCCTGCACCTGCTGCATTTGCTGGTGTGGAGGATGACCCCTCAAGAGACTCATCATCAAAAGTCACTGGCTCTAGCACTGGGTCATTAAAATCCATGTTCGCTAACGCCAACTCAACACTGTCGTCCAAGCCCATATCATTAGGAAACACATCCCACATCTTTGTCTTGCCCTTCAACTATTTCTGCCTCTGCTTGTAAATAAGAAGAAGGTTGGTGTGCACACACACCATTGTCTCCGCCCTGGATTGCTCAAGCCTAATCTTTTTCAAACTATATAGATTCCCATAAGTGCTCCAATTCCTCTCATAACAAGAAGATAAAGTAACTTGAGAGAGGATCCTCAAGGCTAATTGTTGTAGAATAGGGCATGTTGCCCCATGAGTTGCCCACCAAGCACAGGCATCTTTGACCCCCCTATCTCCAAGTACATCATACCTTCCAAATCTCCTAGTGCCAGTGGAGAACTCTACAAAGCCTTCCTCCACCTCAAGAAAAGATGCTCTATCTTGGAATATCTTAGGACACGTTTTCAAAAACGGAGGACACGTTCTTTGTTTCAGAGGACACGACCAAAATCGTATTGGACACGTTTTAGGTCGTTTCTTGTGTCCGACACGTGAAATACGGGACACATGGCCCTGGAGGACATGTCCTGTGACTTAGATCAAACCCCTTTCGCTATGTTCCTCCCTCTATGGAGTCAATTTCTAAAAAGGGTAAGGGTGCAATGAGAAATAGGGGTACTATCAAAAGGTTTTTCACACCCTCTTCTCCCTCTGATAGTGCACATGGTCCTAGTCCTACAAGTAGAGGTCAAGTGCAGCCCACTTTAGATCAGCATTAGAAAAAAAAAAAAAAAATTGAGAGAAATTGCTTGTGATTATATTGCTAGATGGTGGTATGATGCTGATATTCCCTTCAATGCTACTCGTTCACCATATTATGAACCTATGTTTGATGCCATATATGCTGCTGGAAATGGCTTCAAAGGCCCTACTATGCATGAGTTAAGAGGATCTCTTTTGCAAAAAGAGATTGTGTCCATTGATGATTATTTGAAAGAATTCAAAAACTCATGGGCACATACAAGATGTACCATCATGTCAGATGGATGGACTGATCAGAGGAACCGTACCATCATAAACTTTCTTGTCTTTTGCCCACGGGGAACCATGTTTCTAAGATCAGTTGATGTATCTGATAGGGTGAAAGATGGATACTTGTTGTTTTAGCTTTTGGATGAGATTGTTGAAGAGGTGGGGGTGGCAAATGTTGTTCAAATCATCACAGGTAATGCCTCTAACTATGTTCTTGCTGGTAAATTGTTAGAAGAAAAACACCCAACCATCTTTTGGACCCCATGTGCTGCACAATTGCATAGACCTCATGCTTGAGGATATTGGTAAAATAGATTGGATCAAGAACACTATAGAGCATGCCAAAAGCATCGCAAAATATATTTACAATCACTCATGGATTCTGAACCTTATCAAGAAACACATAGGGGGCAAGGAAATTATATTAGGCCTGCCATCACTAGATTTGCAACACATTTTTTGACATTGCAATCTATGCTTGCCCAACATAGAAACTTGCAAAGGTTGTTTTCTAGTGATGAATGAAATGAATGTCAGTAGGCTCACAAACAGGATGGCAAAGATGTGAAAAAGAAAGTTAATGAAGAAATATTTTGGAAAAAGGCAACAGAGATTGTGAAACTTGTTGAGCCACTAGTTAAGGTGTTGCGGTTGGTGGATGGGGAAAGATTGGCTATGGGCTTCATTTATGAGGCTATGGATCAAGCAAAGGAGCAAATAAGGGTAGCATACAAGGACAGAGTGGGTAAGTATGGGCCCATTTGCGCAATCATTGATCAAAGATGGAACAATCAACTCCAACACCCTATACATGCAGTTGGGTATTTTCTGAACCCAAGGTATCATTATAAAGCTCAGGAAGCAAGAGCTTTGACTGGGGAGGTTAGAGATGGATTGACTAACTGCATTGATCCCCCACAAAGAGTGGCCAATTGTTGATACACAATTAAATCACTGTGTTCAGCCAAGCCACAGGTACCTTTAGCAAGAACCTTGCAAGGATTGCAAGGGAATCAGATGAGCCAGGTAAACAAAGAATTTCAATTTTCAAATTCATATTTTATTATTTTGTATAATTGTTTATAATTTCAAAGTTGGATATAATTGTTGAGCTAACTGAAACTCATTACATAACTATGTTTTTTGCAGCACAATGGTGGGAGGCATTTGGTAGCCATTTTCCTGAATTGCAGAGGTTTGGAATCCGCATTTTGAGTCAAACTTGCAGTGTTTCTGGGTGTGAGCGCATTTGGTCTGTCTTTGAGAGGATTCTCACAAAGAAGAGAAATTGTTTGGAGCAAAAATGGTTAAATGATCTAGTGTATGTCCAGTACAACCTCCAGGCTCCGACTAAGACGCAACCAATTGTTGAACAAAAAACCTGATTCAAATCCCATTGTGTTGGAGGATATTGATCCAACATCAGATTGGGTAGTGGAGTCTTGTCCACCAGAGTTTGACTCTGATGAGGATATTGGTGTGAGGATGGACTTCGACACACAGGTAGAGCCTCTGCTCAATGCAGATCCACTAGTAGCAGGCCCAGTCCCAAGTCCTCCAGTTGCAGCCGCAGGCACTTCCTCTAGTCAGCCACGACGGAGGCGCATAACTCGTCTATCTCAGGCTCAACATGCTACAGTTCTAGTTGAGGATATTGATTCAGAGGAGGAGGAGCAAGCGGTTTCCCCCTCTAGTTCAAAGTTTGAGGCAGAGGATATTGCCTTGTCAGATGTCTAGCAGTAGTGACTATTCATGTTTTGTTGTAGAGGCCATTTAGAGCCTCCTTGGTTATGTTTTTTGTTTTGATCTCTATATCATCATCATGTATTGGACAGTGCACTGGGTGCAATTTTAAATAATGGATATATTCATGAGCCTATTTTGATCATATGTTGTTTGTTGTCTATATTGTAATGCTTTGTGATTGGAAACATGAATGAAAATCTTTAAAATTATGTTTTTTTATTAAAAAAAATTAATATTTAATGTATTTTTTACAAAGATCGAGTCATTGAAACCGAACTGGCCGAGTCGATACCGAGTCGGAGTCAAAGCCGACCCTCGACCGTTTTGGAACCCAAGTCCGAGTTTTAAAACACTGATATATATATATATATATATATATATATATATATATATCACATCCTTTGTGTCCTGTTCCAGGGGTCACCTTGTCATGTGTCAAATACTCATATTTTTGTGTCCCATGTCATCGTGTCAGGTGACTTAGGTACTCAATTGTTGGGTTCTAGACCATGAGAAACACGAAATTATGTGGAAATGCCAAAATAGAATTGTTGGGGGACATTACAGGCAAAAGGTCACTGCAAGGTTGTGTTTCAACAAAAACTATGGTGGCACACAATATTCAGAAATATTAAGGATTATGTTATAGTTTGTGATGTTTTTCAAAGAATTAGAAGGTATTCTGGGAGTAATGGGTTACCTTTGCATATGGTGGTACCAATCCATCCTTTTGAGAAATGGGCAGTAGCTTTTATTGCGTCAATTAAGCCCCCTACTCGACATTCAAGCACAAGGTGTTGAAGAATCAAAGTAGTTACTCTGATCTTGATAATTACTTATGAGTGTGTTGGCTTCTAAGTTCTTTTACTTCTTTATTATCTTATCTTTCATCAAGACATTACCATATTATGTGTGTATGAAAATCACAAAACAAGTGACACAAGATGTAGGCACTATGCCAGGGAAAAACCCCCTCGAGGGAAAAACCCAGTCAAGATAATTCTTCCTTTCAATAGTATTCTTTGAGACTCTTCACCCTAGACATAAGCCAAACCTTCCCTCCACACCAAGTCAACCTTCCAAATCTTCGACCTAGCGGCAACAGCAACTTGTCCTCCAGCAACTTCGACTAGGCAGCAGTTTCAGCAGCAGCAACAACAAATACTAAAAGACTTCGATCTCCCAAGAGAGGGCACAAAATGCAAAATTTCGATTTTTCCTTCCTCTATCTTCTAGACCCAACTCGCACTCCTTTCAGCTTCCTTCTTCCACTTCACACTGTTTCCTATGCAGCAGTAGATGTCGAACTAGCTTGAGAAGTGATGCTCCAAATGAATTTGATCTTCAAGTGAGGACAAATTGGTCCCTTTGAGGCCAACTTGATGTGGAGGTACTCTAAACCATTTTTTACTCAAATTTAAACCTAATTACATGATTCAAAAGCCCAAGATGGGTCAATATAAATCTGTAATGATTAACCTAGAAGTCCACAATGGGGACCTTAATCTAAATATAACCCAAGCATGAAGCCCATGCTTTAATGAGTCATTTAATAATAAAATAAATGTCAAATGAT